>JBCEWE010000430.1:8842500-9157500 GCA_039877035.1 Silurus lanzhouensis | reverse complement strand
TTATGTGTTTTCGCTTAACGCATAATTTTCTCTCCATTTTGGCCTTCGGTCCACACTGAGACGCCGTCTTCAATCAACAAAAACAGCTTTTTGGGGGGAAAAAACAAAACAAACTGGATCAATTTAAAAACACCGTTTTCATGGCCAGCATACACTGTGGAAACTAAGGCTTTTCCAAAAACATTTTTAGTCATTGGTGTGACATTTTACAGATCCGGAAATTAAATAAACGCCGTACGGAATGGACACTGGCCGAAACGTCTTACATTTTGCTAGTGGTCAATACAGGGACGTAGGCGTTTTCAGACATTTCAGTGCGGATGAGCAACTTTTGGGAAATTATTGAAAATAAAAGCGTGATTGCCAAGCCTTTTTAGACAAAAACGCCATTTTCAAATCTATCTGGATACGTGTAGACGTACTGTAGCTCCAGGAAGTCGCCACAGGTTTACTCGTTAGGGACACGCTTTCAAATTTTAAGGAACAAACTTATACATTATTTTATAACCACGTTGTCTGTAAATGTGCTTTGAAACTATTTGCATTGTTGAAAAAACAAAAAAAAACCCCACTAAAAATAAATTGAAATTTCAATTTAATTTGAACACTGCCTAAGTACATTTCAACTATGAAATATCTTTTAGCAGGTTTTTTAAGATTTAAAAACTCACGGCAAGTGTGCTCAGAGTGCACCAGATCAACAAGAGAGTCGTATCAGCTCTGATAATTGGTAAGGAGATTGCCTTGCCCCAGTGAAAACTCAAATCAGCACTCAGGATTGCACTCGGGGAACAGGGCTGTAGGGCCAGATGGTTCACATCAGATGCTACAAGGAGCCTAAATGCAACCAGCAGAGGATGGGCGAGATCTGCGACACGCAAAAGCCTTTATGAGCAGAGATGACGCAGACACGGCTTAAGATTTGTCTCAGCCATCGATTTGAGACAGAAGGGACGTTTAGAGCTTCGAGATGTGGTGTTTCTCACTTTTTAATTGACTTCAAATGAACACTGATTTATCTGAGATGATCAGCACCGTAAAGCCGATGTGTGGTGAATAAATATGTGGGGGTGCTGAACGCATAACGTTGGCAGCTGGAGACGAGAAAAAGTGGAAAATGAAGGCGGAATCAAGTTAAGAGACTGATCCTTTACAAAGAAAGATGCTTCATGATGCAGACGTCACGATCCTGCATTGATGCAGTAATAGACAGTAATTCATTATAGCCACAGTGAGGTCATTCGGTCGGAAGCGAAACGCCAAAGTGAGTGAAAATGTATGTTATAATTTGAGATCTGGGCATAACCACAGTGAATCATCCATCTCCAGACCCCCCTGTCCTCTACATCTGCCTTTTTTAAACCCACTACCTGCATGTCTTCCTTCACCACATCCATAAAACTCCTCCTTGATTTTCTTCTTTTCCTCCTTCCTAGTGGCTCCATCCTCAGAATTCTCCTACTAATATACCCAATGTCCCTCCTCTGCACATGTCCAAACATCTCAATCTCACCTCCCTCACCTTGTCACCGAAACGTCCTACATGTGCTGTCCCTCTAATAAACTCATTTCTAATCTTGTCCATCCTCATCACTCCCAACGAAAACCTCAACATCTTCAGCTCTGCTACCTCCAGCTCCACCTCCTGTCTTTTACTCAATGCCACTGTCTCTAAACCATACAACATCCCAGGTCTCACTACAGTCCTATAAACTTTCCCTTTCACTCTCACAGATACTCTTCTATCACAAATCACTCCTGCTATAACTCTTCTCCACCCACTCCACCCTGCCTGCACTCTTTTCTTCACATCTCTAACACACTCTCCATTACTTTGCACTGTTGACCCCAGGTACCTGAACTCCTCCACCTCTTCTCCCTGCAACCGCACCGCACCACTCCACTGCCCTCCCTCTCATTCACACACATGTACTTAGTCTTACTCCTACTGACTTTCATTCCCCTTCTCTCCAGCGTGTACCTCCACCTCTCCATTCTCTTCTCAACCTGCTCCCTACTCTCACCACAAATCACAATATCATCTGCAAATATCAAAGTCCACAAAGACTCCTGTCTGACCTTGTCCGTCAACCTGTCCATCACCACTGCAAACGGGAAAGGGCTCAGAGCCGATCCTTAAAACAATTTAAATATAATGTAAACCATGGACATGAGTTAAAATAGAGAGAGACTCTAAAATATGACATCAATTACATAAATGCATAAAAGTACTTCCATTAAACTTTCACTTAAGAAAAAGTACAAAATACCTTAGCCTTTTAATTTACTCAAGTATCCAAAGAATTATGATTTATTATGGCTATAATATTCTAATTTTTTGTTTAAGTTCATGTTTATTTCTATAGCACTTTTCACAATAGACATTGTCTCAGTTAAAGTAAAGGGAGTTGATGAAGCAATGCTAGTCTTAGCACACTAATCTATTAATAGAATGATATTAATGAGTTAAACAGACTGATATAATGAGCCCAAAACCGTTTCTACTTTAAAATAAATACATATGGTAAATAAAGCCTCAGGGGTTGTGGCGAGTTCGAGTCAAATTTCTTCCATCATTTATTCCTCTCTAAATGTTCTGCTTGCTATTAAACTGACACTGAACTGAATGTTGGTGATAAGTAGATACCAGCTAGCGCCAATCAAAAAAGTTTCAAACTGAGCGAGCGCTCGACCCTGATTGGTGGCTTGCTGCGTGTTTGACCAGTTTTTATCCACACAAATATAAAGGAACTGATTTTACAAAAAAGATATTAAACTTTAAAATGTAGTCAAGTTAAAGTAAAAGTCTCCCTAAATGGAAATACAGTAATAAAATAAATATCAAATCGTGAAGCCAGTGAAGAATCACACCCCTATTACATATATGTGAGTGAGTGAGCAATAAATAGTTTGGTTGGTGGTTCTGAGGTGATGTGTTTCACCTCGCAGGTCCTTTCGCAGCTTCAGCAGATCTTTAGTAAAATCCTCAAACTTCATCTGAGATGCCTGGAACAGGTCGTGCGGCTCGGGCAGAGGATATACACATGTCTCCCGGCCGGCATCCTGACACACACACACACACACACATATACACACACACACACACACACAAAACCACATGCTGTGTTTTAATTTTGTGCACTCAAGTGATTCAGAAACAAATGTACCAAGGCACTTAAAAGAAAAGTAAACGTTTTGGCACTCAGCGGGGGGGTGAAACACAGGTTCTTTAAATACATGCACAGTCATGAAGATAGTATTAAGTTTACCATACACACACACACAGTCTTTGAAGTGGTGCTGCTGTTTGTGTGAAAGCAGAAGATTACAGTATTATAAGAAGAGCAGGCAATGCTGCATGGCTGAGAACAAGACTGCAAGTGACCACCACCGGCTCAAAACATCTCACACACACACACACACACCCCCACCCCCACCCCCACCCCCACACACCCCCACCCACCCCCCACCCACCCACACCCCCACCCACACACACACCCCCACCCACACACACACCCTCTGCATGAACACCTCACCATTTACTAAGGGTGTAACGGTGCATGTATTTGTACCAAACTGTTTCAGTACGGTGCACATGTGTACCAAATGCAATACTTGTATTCCCTGAAAGGGGTCTAGAAAACAACCTATTTAATTAAATGTTTTCTATTTATTTAATTAACTTAATTTGTGGCAATTTAAATGATTATTTGATCAAACGTGTATTGCATAGATTTTTTTTTTTTTATGATTTTTATATTTTTTTTTTAAGCAAGTAGGCATTTTTATTAAAAATTGTTTTGAAAATGTGAACTGTTGACGTTTACAAACGTTAATAATAAACAACGTTAATTAATTTTTTTTTCAAATGACAAGTAATGCTATATTTCACATTTCTTCCCCCTAACTACCGAAATTAAATCATACTAAAATTCTGTGTACCGTTACACCACTTCCATTAACACAAGTGTGAACAGACACACAAGAGAAAGATTAAACCCTAAACAACTCTCATTCTGGTCCTCTATAATGAATGTGAAACAGCAAAAAAAAAAAAAAAAAGAGAGAAAACATCTGGGGGAAATAAAATGATGTTTGGGGATGTGTGCGTGTGTGTGTGTGTGTTCTTGTTGATTAAGTAAATTGCCTTATTAATAAATACCACAGATCAAGATTTCAGTACTCGTGTGAACAGTCACATGGGTGTTAATTAACCAATGAAATATGCAAATTTACATTCCATTTGTGGCATTTTGCAGAGGCCCTTATCCAGTCAATTTAAAATTATTAATAAAACTTGTGACATCATATCATTAATCCTGCGACATACAGTACCAAAACGCTCATCTGATCGGGTTCTTTCATTTTGTCGTGAAAAAAAAAAAAAAAAAAAGTCACTACCAGTGACTATATTTTCAGAAGAAAAATGTGACGATGTGGCAAAAATAATTTCTAATTAGGATCATCAACTATAATGAAGCTTTAGCAACATAAAATCAAATCTCTGAAACATGTTGCATCTCAATATTAATGCGTGACAATACTTTCTGTTGAGCGTGAACAATGTCGATACCTCATCAAAGTGTCGCAGGTGGTAGGCAACGATGTATGACAGCAGACTTCGGGTGTTGTCCTGAGGAACAATAAATAAGTAAATAATTCAGTGTCCCCAAAACAAAGCTAGAAAAAAAAAAAGTGTGCGAATGAGAGAAGAGAGAGAGAGAGAGAGAGAGAGAGAGAGAGAGAGAAAGAGAGAGGGACACTGCTTACGCTGCTTTTGACGTCTTTGAGCTTGGGAAGGATGTCTAAAGCAAAGCCGTCTGCTTGTCCTCTGGTTCGGTTCCCTCCGTTCATAAAATTCCCGAAGGCCAGAATCAGACCCAGAATCCGCATCACGCTGGAACCACTTTGCAGAATCTGTAGTGTAAAAGAAATGGGAGCTATAACTGCTAATGACTGATATCGTAGCGCATAAGCAGAGACTGAGGGCAGCACCCTGACCTTACACACTCTCTGAAGGATTTCCAGTTTACGCTGGACGGAGGAGATGCATTCGGAAAACGTGGACTGAAACAGAATACAAAAGACCCTTCCTGAGAACTCGGGAATTTGGAAGAGCTGGAACAAGAACCTGTAAAGAAATCAAGACATGACTGTATTCAGTAAAAGGGGACCAAAAAAACAAACCCCCAAACATCAAAATCACAAAAATCAAACATGGCGAGAAAAAAATGGTTTATGCTTACAACACAAAATGAGAGACCGAGGAAGAAAGACTGAGACAGACAGAGCGTGACAGTAAGACATATGAGCTGACAGACATAAAAAAAGACAGATTGACAAATAAATAGATGTAAGACAGGGCAATAGAGACATTTCTTACTGTTCAGGTTTGTCCAAAGGTTTGGCTCCCTCCTTTTCCTTAGATGATTTGATGTGCTTTTCGATCTTCTCCACCTCGTCTGATTGTGCTCTCTGAAACAGCCGTACAATCAGAACGGAAACAGACTCAGGTCACAGAATACACTTCAGCTCTTACCATCTGTTTCAGAAAGTATCCTCTTTAACAGCAATGCATACAATTAAATAATCATACAAAAACCAAAATCCTTGACTGGGATTTTTGCGTTTATAAAGTGTGGAAACTGCACCTATTTTGCGGCATTCTCCCGTACACTACATTTATACCCTCATCCCAGCGCTTAATTTACACCTGGAAAGATTCGGCATGGAAAAATTCGCCAGTACGCCGGAACATTCTAGGACAGCCTGCTTTACTTATTTTTAGCCATCGGTGCTGAAATGCTGCTCTCTGAGGAACTCGATTATTCAGGATCACGCGTTCCACACAATGTTCACGGGAATAACTGCTGTGGGCAGGGGACCACCATGACTGGGATTGTCCCCGACAGATATACAGCAATCGTTGTAACATTGTTGCGTCTCATCACCGTCTTCTGGAGATATCCACGAGTTTAATGCACGGTTCCATGCACACTGTGGTCTGCCGTCTTGATTAACGGCAGCAACAATTGCTGATTTCAGAGACAACATATGTAATATTGTGTTCTATACAATTCTGCTTTAGGTCCAATTTCTGTCCAATAAAAGACATCAACTTATGTCAGCATCTGTGGCAATACATAAATAAACCTGATGGTCAATAATGATGCTCAGGTGGACACTCAAGCATGTGACGCGTGGCGATTAACATTCCGTGCCTCTAAACACGAGCGGGAAAACGGCATACATTTTTTACGACCGCTATTGTTCTCTTCTGCCCAGAACCGATGTCGTTCAAAAGCAAGAAAATGCAGCACTCTGTTGACTTTGCAGGTCTGCAAGAAAAAACAAGCCTGCAGGAAAACCCCAAAACCCCATAAAGCCGAAAGAAAAACCACATGGTCTGAAGCATTTCCTCGACTGCACGTCTTATAACATGACAGAAAAATGTGGTCGAGGCCCAGAATTATGGAAAATGTGGGGTTAAGAAACAGAGTCACAGAGCCAGTCGACTGAGCAGCAGATGAGAGGGGATATAGGCATTGCTGTGATCCACATGCTGACAAAGGATCGTTTTCCAAAACAAACTGTGGACAGACGCGAAGGCAGCTAAGTTTCCAGCTATTTATCTATCGCTTCATTCATCCTTTCTTCTGTCACTTATTTTAGAAAGATCATCGACCCCTCAGGAAACAGCATTGCTCCAGACATGTACTATTATCTTCAACGTAGACAATCGGACTTGACTTGGAGCTCTGAAGACACACTTCTCCTGCAGTGCGAGTGCAATAGTGCGTGTACTTTTAGAATAAGATCTAGATTTTCTACATTAAGAAATATTTGACTGAAGTAACCGTTTTTGCTCTGTATGCGTAATTGCTTAACAGTAGAATTTGATGTAGGAAGCTGATGGACAGGCTGATCTAATAGATGTTTTTTCAACTCAGGAACTATGAGGATGGATTTGGACTGTAATTAACATTAACAGTCTGATACAAAGGCTCATGTTTGCATGAACAGTTCAGCATTAAAATGTCCATCACGGAACAGTTTACCTCGACAATGCTAAAACTATAAGGAATGGATATTTGGTGTCACCAGACGGGGCTGCAAAATTCCAGGAATTTTCAAAACTGGAAACTTGTCATGGTAATGAACAGGAATATATGGGAATTAATGGAAATCAACTGCGAATTTACAAAATTGCAGGCTCGCCAATAACAGGGAACTAAAATGTAGTTAAAAATAAATAAATCTTGCAGGATAATCTTTGGTTAAAACAACTTGATTAATGTTAGAAATTCGGATAGAAATTCAACTGAAATGACATTGAAACAGTACGGAGGTCACACCCCCTACACCCGCTGTGCATTTCTCCATAACACAGACCATTTCTTAAATCCGGCACACAAAATGTCAGAAAATGTCCATCTTGGCCAGTATTTTATATAAATATTATATTAATTTACGTTTAAAACGTACTTGTTCTGTGTGTAGGCAACAAAGATTATACTAATTAAATCAGAATCAAAAATATATTGGAAAAAAAAAATCAGCTTATGAGCAAGCAAAATGTTTATATTTGTGTATAATACACTTTATATAATTGAATTTTAAAAATAATTCCCATAAATTCCAGGTAAGTTTCCAACTTGGAATATTTCCAAAAATTTCCCACGGAAAGTTTCTGGAAATTTATCGGACATTTTCCACCCCTTTCGGAACCCTACACCCAGATAAGAACAATTTACGTTTTGAGTCTTTTTCCTTTTTAAGGTTTCTTCCTCATACCCTCTCAGTTCTTCTCTGCCAGTTACCACTGTCTCAGTCTTTAGGGACAAACTTACAGGCACTAAACGTATACGTTCCAACTCTGAAAAGCTGCTTTGGGACAAAATATCCATTGTTAAAAGTGCTCTAAAAAATAAACCTGAATTAATCGTACAGACTAGGATAGTGGAGGACATTGACATCTGTAACACAAAGGCATTTAACAATTTCTCTCTCTGTGCTTTTATGATCGATTCATTTGCAACAATAAACTATTTCATTCACGGCAGCATCCGTTTTCCTCATTCATACAACCGAGCAGCTACGAGGTCATGGCAGCTTGGTGGCAGATCCAAAGTCCAATGCATTAAACACTAAGCTACCACTTCCTGTATTAAACACCTAATTAATAATAGAGGTCGACAGATTAATCGAGACGATTTTTGGCATTACTTCTTCGGCATCGGCCGCTTGTGCTGCTAATTAGGTTGATCAGGGAGACGCATCGGACACACCGAACCAAGTGCACTGATTGGAGAGGCTTGTATTTTTCAATATATGTTTAATTTAAACAATTTTCTAAAACATCTTTTTAATTAACTCAGGTTTTATGAGAAGAGATTTCAAAAATGTTAATAAAAAAAAAAAACAAAAAAAAAAAACATTTTGCCCATCGCTGCCCTGCTTTCTAAATATCGGCAACAATATCGCCCAGAGAAAAACCCATATCAGACCACCACTAATAAATAATACATTGTTCCTTTAAAGATGCGAACACCGATGTGAACCCTGAACAGGACTGTTAGGACTGGGCACATGCTCGGGCTGCCTGTTTTTATTCACCGTTAGTGAACACGTAGGTACATTATGGATTTTTTTTGTTTTAGAGTTGAGCCCTAAATATTCAAGTCGAACCCGAGTTAAGCAGCACTAAAACCTCAGTTCGCGTCCTTCAAACGGCCCAATCGTTCACGTTAAGTGGTGGACAACTCCAGCGCACTGGGATGGAGGAGCTTCTCCAGACTCAACGAGAAAAAGTAAACACCTCTGTAAACATTCCACTCTGACATCAAACACTGTCCCGGCAGCAAGACACACCGACCGGAGCCTCGAAACGGCCTTCGAACTGAAAGGTGATCAAAGTGCGGAGACAAAAAAACCAAGACAAACTGGCAGATCTTTGAGGTCCTCGCAATGCCCCTGCGTATGACCGTCTCTCCATATGTGTGCGCGCATACATGTTCGAGGGAGAAAGACGTGTGAATGTAAACTCTGGAAAAACACTCTGCAGCATTAAGCTCTATCGCAGCATCAATCAAGCCGGGCGCATACTTCCACGGCACTTCAAACGGCCGCATCAAACGCGCTGATTAGCATTCAGCTCGCTCCGCCATCTGTCCGCGAAGGCACGTTCTGCTCTCCCTGCAATGCCTCCAACACTTAAACTACTGCTAATGGGAAGCAGCCTTGCTCACACTCACTCACTTTTTTTTTTGCGCTTTTGATGGAGGCTATGACCAATATCGGAAAGACAATACGCAAAAGGAAATCATGGATATCGCTTATTCGCACATGCTGTGTAAAATCGCACCTCATAAAAAAAAAAAAAAAAAAAGGGTTGAAATCACGCATTAGGAAAAAGATCATCAGGTGCATTACAGCTAATTGGGTTTTTCCAGTGTCTATGTTTTTTCTTTTATCCCCATGAACAGGCCTGGATTCTAGAATTACCGAACAGGCAGTCCAGACGCAAACGTCTTAATTCTGTTCAGTCACATTATTCTTGACGAGGGGGCAAAAAATAAACGTGCGAGTGTTAAAGAGCTTTAAGCTTTTTCGAGATGCCGTTTTTGGCCATTGAAGGCAGCGTTTTTCAGAAATGAAGCGGCCAGCGGATCCAACCCGAGGCCTCGCACCACACGCTTAGTTCCAGCTACACGTAGCTAACGTGGAGTGATCTTTCACACTCCTGTAAACGGCAGCACATTTCCCTGCTCACTATGAGAAGTCTGACAAAGCTGCATTATCGAGCCAGCGTCAGCTTACCGAGCGCAGACTTTTACAAGGCAAACTCCCAGAAACACCACACATTCCTGCGCTGTTGCGGCTTTCGCATGTTTTGATATTAATGCATTTCTCGTTTAAAGTTTCGCAGATTTTTCCTCCAGAAAGCATGCGCCAAACATCCTGATTTCTCAATAACAAAGCCTATTTTATTTTTATTTTTTTTTGTCTTGACGCAGACTCAGAGCACAGTAATTACTGACAAAATGACAATAGAATTAAATCGAATTTTTGTTTTATTCATATAAAAAGTCATGGTCCTGTGCTGTTGTGCACATGTATGTCTGAGGGAAGACGCGTCATCGCTTATTTGCCAGCAGTGTTCAAAATCAGAATTTCTGCTGATGCCCAGTCCAGAAGTGACCTCAAGATTCTGCATATATGATGTGCTGGCATGAATGAAGTGCCCTAATTTAGTCAACTGCACAGGAGAAATTTGGCCCTCGCTACTGCTTCACCACATTTCAACACTAGGTTCAGAATCTCGGTCAGACCTGCCCGTACAAACACCCTACACTTACAGGATTAAGTGCTGAAAATGCCTGAATTGCCTTTGGGCATCAGAGTGGCAATATAACGAAAATCCCTGATGTATATCCGTTTTATATGAAAATGCTCCTGATCATAATTATTCCTTGTTAAATACATCATTACTTTGATCAAACAAAAAAAAAAAAAACAGCACTATTTGTAATCTTTATGTGGAGTAAATGAATACAGGCGTAGAGCAGTGAAGGCTTACATTCTCATACAGAGCCTGTAATGTCTCGAGGTCCACCACGGTGTTATCCAGGTTCAGAATGGCTGCAGTGGAGAGAAGAGTAACCGGGAGAGGGGGAAGAAAAAAGACAAAAAGAAAAAAGTTAGTGAAGGGTAGACTGGCAGCTACCTTAAAAAGGTTGATAAACAGATGTTTACAGGTTGCAGTTAATAGAAAGGGGAAAGTCACATGACACTACATTAAGCTCAAATGCAATAGTCACATGACCAATGTAGTCAGTCTGTCCAACCATCCATCCATCTATCCTTCTAACAGAAGAAAAATAGTAGGAATTGGATTGTGCTTTCAGTGATATTCAAGACAAGCGATTTATTGCGCTGATCGTAAATATATTTATACACATTTCCACAATTAAACAATGATACTGGTGAACTTTGGACTGGTAAAAGAGAGAACTACACCAAGGAAACAAACAAACAAAAAAAACCTATTGTAAAGTGGTGCACAAGCATTTCATTAGTATTTCAGTATTTAATTAGAGGTAGTGTCAAAAGTGAATTCAGAAAAAGAAATCAAAATAAACTGAATCAATAATGAAGTAAAACCTGGGAGAAAGGAAAAGGATGTAAAAAAATTAATGATTTTTTTTTTAACTGTATCTATTTGTGTGTGGGTGATTGCACCAGAAAATATACTTAAGGTTTTTTTTTTTGTTTTTTTTTTTAACTTACTACTGTTTTACATGTTATGGCATTTAGCTAATGCCTTAAACACTGGTTCAATAGGTTATAATTATAGCACAATTAGTATTTCAACACATAAATACATAATAAAAAATGAAAAAAAGAAGAGGTAGGTCTTCACCCCTTCGTTTAAAAGCCAATGACTCAATGTTCTAAAGGAGGTCCACAACTCCAGTGCCAGAACAGCAAAGTGTCTTAAAGTATGAAAAGATGTACTAAGATGTATTAAGACATGAAACCTACTTATACCAATACCAGGGAATGAACGTCTGAGGGATCGTTTGGCTTCAAAATTTAAAATAAAAATAATAATAATAATAATAATTAAAAAAAACCATTTGCTATGGATGCTGTTGATGAAGATTTTTATTTTATTTTAAGTATTAAATCTAATCTCAATTCAGACAGCAGCAGCATCTACAAATACATAAACAAACAATTGCAAATGCTGTTAAGATAAAAGTAAAAAGAAAATCATTTTAAAACCTTTTTAAGAATCAAATCCAATTCATCTCAATTAATAAAGCAGAAGAGCCTAGGCAGCCCTTTACAATGACTGTGTGCACAAACAAACAAACAAAAACAAAGGAAAAACACCTACACTACAAATGCTGTTAAAATTAATCTGGAAAAAAATAAAATTAAATTGAAACCTTCTTTTAGAATCAAATACATTTCATCCCAATTCAAACAGCAGCAGCCTTTTTCCCCCGATGGCTGCTTGCGCGCACGCACACACACAGTTCAGTTTGGGGGTCAAACCTCAGAGCGCTCAAAGCCATGCTTAAGGGCAGATTTGAGCATATTTCTTTCCTATTCCCACGGGCTTGAGTGCCACCCACTGCAGCAAGGGCGCGGACCCCTCACCTCCCTGCTGCACTCTGTTAAGCAGCTTAATAAGCACTGATGAGCCGGGTGTAATTAACTAAATTTGCCTGAGACACTGCCCCCTGTGCACCCCCCTCTGTTTGGGGTGTCAGGAGCGTCTACTTATTGCACCTTAAGCGACTTAAGACGTGTGTGTGTGTGTGTGTTTATATATGTGTGTGTACTCACTGGAGACCCTCCAGACACTATGTGGTTCACCACAATAGATTTACAACCTCTCAAACTCTTAAATCAAACCTTTTTTGGGGGTGGTGGGGCGGGGGAAGTGGGTGGAAAAGCGAGGACACAATAATGAAGCTTAGGATTGTACACAAGTCCATATAATTATAGATATGTATAATTATGATCTATTGAGTTTTTCCTCCATTACATACAAAGATAAAGTCAGAGAGGGATGTCTGAAGGATCGGGGGGGTGTGGGGGAATAAGGGGGGGGGGTGTGAATAAGCACTAGTGAGCAAAAGTGAGGAAATTAGTGTGTGTGTGTGTGTGTGTGTGTGTGTGTGTGTGTGTGAGAGAGAGAGACTGTCAAGTTACAGAAAGCGAGTGCTGAAGCGCACCGCCGCCTTTGTGTCTCTGCGTTCGGGATCTGGCGCCCAAAACTGTAATCCTTTAAAAGTAAATGTTTGAACACAAACAGGGCTGGAGTTGTGGATTGTTTAATCTGAGATATAGTGTTACATTCGAGCTCGCTCTCTCGCTCTCTCACACACACACACACACACACACACACACACACACCACACACACACACACACACACACACACACACACACACACACACACACACACACACAAAATAGCTGAGAAAAGCAAACTAACGCCAAACATTCACACTGGAGACATTGTTTAAGTTTGAAGTGTGTGAGATGATTGCTAACCGAGTCTAGAACAACTAAGTAAATAAATACTGGAATTGAGTTGAAGCTTAAAAATTTGCTTTAAATTTAGAAAAAAAAAAAAAAAAAAAAAACACAAAAAAAAGGGGGGGGGGGCGTGTGAGGGTGTGACTGGATGGGACGGCAACATATTGCACTGAACGTGTGTTTATTTTCACTTCCCGTGATAAAAGTGGAGCCGTTGACAGGCCTTTGTGGGATAAAAATGACTTTAGCGAATCCGTTCGTAAGGCTAATGGGCCAAAATCTGACACGCATACAAAAAGCCACCCTGAAAACGGCATCTTTCTCCCATCTTGTCGGATTTTTAAACAGAGGGTGGAGATGGGTTTAGGCATCAATTAGGATGGAGCTTTAATGTAAGCCTCCGAGTTTAGCTGCAGAGTAAGAAATGGACACTCTCCAAACAAATCTGAGCGACGTCACTACCGCGATCGCTCTGGCAGTGACGTCTGCCTCGCTGTCTCCGTGGCGACGCGTACTAGCCTTTAGATTCCTCGTTACGATGGACCAGCATTTGTGATGCTGAGAAAAATTTGACAAGACTGTCTACATAATGTCTGAAGATGTAGTATATCATACGGGTGTTAGGAAACATTTATACCCAAACGTTTCGGTGCAGGACTTTCGGTTTGGTGCACGTTTACCGAATGCAATCCTTTATAACGTGCGGGATGTAGTTAAAATCTAAACTCCCTCGCAATCATTTTAAAGTGGTGGACCACAAGGTTGTTTATTCTCCACCTCACTTTGTCACACTTTTTACTTTTTTACAAAAAGATTTATCAAACTTGAAGAAAGAAAAAAAAAGAAAAAAAAAGAAAAAACAAACAAAAAAAACACGCTGCCACTTCCTGCCATCGCCAATAATCTAGAGATATGCATTCTTCTTAATTTCTCTTAAAATCCTTAAAATTCCACATATTCAGGGAGTGAATGAATGATGGATCAAAGGAATGAAGAAATTTGTTAAAAGTATGATGAAAAGTAGAACAGTTAGGATCATGTTTAAGAATTTCAATATTTAATGTGAAACACAATCTGTTACCCAATACCCTAATAAATAACTATAACTACATTTACTGCATTTATTAATTTATTTAATCAATTTAATGTGCAAATGTAATCAATTGTTTAATTTAATTAAACTTTTTCAGCTTCTCCCATTAGGGGTCGCCACAGCAGATCATCAGCATGTTTGATTTGGCACGTTTTTATGCTGGATGCCCTTTTTGGTGTTTGATTTGAGACTTGGTGCATCAGTAAAACAAATGTTTAGAAAACATTTATTTTTCTAAGAATTTTTATTTTTTTTTTATTTCTAAGTAAAGAAAGGACGTTGTAAATGAATGTGCTGTGCGTTGGTTTTAATTTCGCCTCGTTTTTAATAACAATGGTCCAACAGAAATGCTCACCGCATTAAAAAATGTAATCAGGAAAAAATAAAAAATAAATTATATATATACACACACACACACACACACACACACACACACACAAACACAAACACACACACACACACACACACACAAACAAACACAAACACACACATGAAAATAAAGAAAACTCTTTGAATGAGAAGGTGTGTATATATATTATACACACACCCCACATATAGAACTTGGGCTGGAGCTGGTGTAGTTGAAGATGCTGGAGAGTCTCATTAGGAGTGACGAGGATGGACAGGATTAGAAACGAGTTTATCAATGCGATCGGGCAGGCAGGACATTTTGGAGACAAGGTGAGATTGAGATGGTTTGGACATGTGCAGAAGAAGGACATGGGGTATATCGGTAGAATAATGCTGAGGATGGAGCTGCCAGGCAGGAGGAAAAGAAGGTGGCTGAGGAAGAGGTTCATGGATGTGGTGAGGGAAGACATGCAGGTGATTGGTTTAAACGAGGCAGAGATGAGAGCAGAGTGATCCACTGTGGCGACCCCTAATGGAAGCAGACGAAAGCACATACGACTTCATAGTGACTTGATGGAATTATTTCTAATCTTTATTACTTATGAACTCTTCCTAAAGCTAATATCTGTAACTACCAAGTGTATTTTTTGCTCGATTTTCCATCACTAGGAAAGAAGAAAAACAAAAATGAGTTTACTTGAAATCTCAGTCTACAAAGCCAGATGTTGAAGTACATCGATATATGTTTACGCAAAACATTTTTGTTTGAGGCTGTCAAAAAATTCTGTCAAAAGGTGTTTGTAAATAAAGTCCTAAATCCATATAATTTATTCTTCCAGTGGGGTGGATTTTGTTGTTTTTCTATACCACTGTGGTCTGATGGGATTTGCTGGACAATCTAGCACTTTAGTGTACGCAAAGTAACCAGAAACATCGGAAATTATACAAAAATAATGTTGTCCGGCTATTTCCTTGGTGTTGGGGAATGCAGGAGTGAACCTAATGGGTTTCTAAATTTAAGCAAAATGCTATCCATTAGCTCTAGTATTTAACTGTTGAATTATTTCAAAATGCAAATTCAAAGTCAATAGAAGAAGTCGGATTTGCATACACCAATCGGCCAACAAAACCAGCGACAGGTAGAGTGAATGAATGATGATCTCGTCGAAATAGCACCGGTCAGCGGCTGGGATATATTAAGCAACGAGTCAAGTGAGTTGTAGAACTTGATGCATTCACAAGAGGAAAAAAAAAAAAGAGCAAGTGTAAGCATCTGAGCAACTTTGGCAAACTGGGATGTCTAGAGAAGATCTGAACCTCTCTTGCAGAGTTTATTGGCATGAAGTGGTTAGTTAACCAGTGACGAGCCTCACTGATGCACATGGAGAGCAAAGGCTAGCCTGTTCGTTCGGATCGCACAAAATGGCTAAGAAAGGTCATTCTGGCTCTAATAGGAAGGTGTTGGAACAGACAGTACATCAAAGTTAAGCTGTGTGGCTCCAGACTGGTCAAGAGTGTTCATGCAGTCTCCTGCACACCTCCAATAGCATCAATAGGTGCATGAATTGGACCATGGAGTAATAGAGGAAGGTGGCCTGGTCATCATGTAAATGACAAGGTGCACTATGGGAAGTAGGAAGCCTGCAAAGGCACTATGATGCTCTGGGCAATGTTTTGCTTGAAAACTGCAGGTATTCATGCGGATATAACTGCCACGCAAAACCCACCTAAACAGACCACGTAAATACCTTTAAAGCAACAACGTTCCCTACTGAAAGTAGCCTCTTTTAGCAAGATAAATGTTCTCTGCACACGGCAAAAAAAACCAATGATGAATTAGAAGACAATAGGGTTAAATACAGCACCGGGCTATCAAACAATACGATAAATTAATATCAGCACATGCTAAGCTCCGACATCGCTCCAAAGTAACACTTCATTATTTTAAAGAACAACTGTGTGTTGAGATTCAGTTGAAGCGCTCCAATCCCATGTGTTTGGAGACAGATAGATGAAGTGAGTTTGCGCTGGTCTCCAGATGATTGTAGAGGAGAAAACTAATTTTTTTTTTCCCCCAGTGGCTGAAGGAGTAGCCTCTCTGTCGCTACAAATTTCGTACTAAATCAGTTGCATGTGAAAAGGGAGCCGACATGGAAGGGGAAAAAACTAAACAAAAAAAAACAAACAAAAAAAAAAAAAAACATTAATAGCACATCAAAATCATCTGTGAATGGGGCTAGTCGTAGAGTCTGGAAGGCTGGATGGCACAACAAGAAAAAAGGTTTTCCTTTTAAGAAGCCACATCAGATAAAACTACACACGTGATTGCGGCAGATAAACTTCTGTATATATGCACAAGAAAAATAAAGACGATGCATGGGGTGCCAATACTTTTGACTTTTTTTTTTTTTTTTTTAAAGAACTAAGGTTTTTTTTCCCCTCTCTTTCATTTTGGAATGTGAATTTAATAATACACATGCCCATATATGAATATGATGATGCCCTGGCTTTGAGAAACTGCTGATCTGGGATTTTCCACACACAAACCTCTTACACAAAATTTAGTGTAAAAAACAAAAACAAACAAACAAAATCATCCAGTTAGCATCAATTACATTTATGGTATTTGGCAGATGCCCTTAAGAACTGGGCTAAAACTATATATATAAACTAATCTTATTTTCAGTTCAGAGTGACAGTGACACTGCGCTAACTAGTTTTCTTTTTTCAACTTTTTTAAGTTGCATTTAGAGTGTGAGGTGAAAAAAAATAAATAAATTGCAGTCCGCCACTTAATATGTTCCTGAGGGAACTCAGATTTTATGTTCCACATGTAAAAATAAGTGCATTTGGTACACGTGTACCAAACCGAAAGCCTTGTACCGAAACATTTCAGTACACCTATTATACATACATACATACCAAAAGTATCTCACAAAAGTGAGTACACCCTGCACATTTCAGCAACCTATTTATTATATCTTCTAAAGGGAAATACTATAGAAATAAAATGGATATATTTTAGTCAAAGTGCAGCTTGTATATCAGTACAGATTTACTGTCCTTTAAAAATAACATACAGCCATTAATGTAAATAAGTGGCAACAAAAGTGAGTGCACCCTAAGTGTCAGCTGTGCGTCACTAAACCGTGCACAGCCACGTCCTACTCATCATGTTTATGTTTTTGTCTGCTTGACAGAACCATACAAATGTGTGTTGCTTGTATTAGAGCAGTTCGAATTTGGTGCTTTAAATACAATTCTCTCATACTGAACAAATTCTCCTCATACAAAGTAACAGTACAGTGGCCAGGGTCATACAGAGGTTTTCCAAGACGGGTTCCACTCGGAACAGACCTCGCTGACTTTCATTCCCCTTCTCTCCAGCGTGTACCTCCACCTCTACAGGCTCTTCTCCACCTGCTCCCTACTCTCACCACAAATCACAATATCATCTGCAAACATCATAGCCCATGGAGACTCCTGTCTCGTCCGTCAACCTGTCCATCACCACTACAAACAGAAAAGGGCTCAGAGCCGATCCTTGATGCAGTCCAACCTCCACCTTGAACCAGTCTGTCGTTCCTACTGCACACTTTACTGCTGTCACACTGTCCTGCATCACCCTTACATATTTCTCTGCCACACCTGACTTCCTCATACAGTACCACAATTCCTCTCTCCATCCTGTCGTACCCAAAACACACAATGCAACTCCTTCTGACCTTCTCTATACTTCTTTGTCAACACTCTCAAAGCAAATAATGTGTCTGTGGTGCTGTTGCTCACAGATGGTCACCTCTTCTCTCAGCCTGGCTTCCACTACTCTTTCCCTCAACTTCATTGTGTGACTGATCAACTTAATTCCCCTGTAGTTACTGCAGGTCTTATTTATTCTTAAAGATACCTGCACACCCAGTCTCCGTTCCTTTAGGCATCCTCTCACCTTCCAGAATCCTAATAAACAATCTTGTTAAAAACTCCACTGCATCTCTCCTAAACATCTCCATGTTTCCACTCTTCATCCTCTTAATTTGTGCTCTTACTAATCCTATACCCTTCCTGCTTCATCTCCAAATTATCCAACCTTTTCTCCCTCTCATTTTCCTCATTCATCATATACTGTGTAAATTATATATATATTTATAAATTAAATATATACATTCTTGATATGTTTCCCCTTTAATCAAAAACATTTCCGAAAACAACTGCAGTTAAAAATCAGAAATAGCAACAAACTGTGGTGATTCTTTCACTGTAGGCATATGGAAGTGAACATGAGGTCATTTGGGTAACGCCACAGAGCCAAAAGACACACAAGCAAGCAATATAACACGCAAAAAGTTTATAATCTTTTGTACTTTTGCATCTTACTCAAGTGAGTTTGACAGAAGAAGAGGGATGTATTTTTTGGCTGAGTTATAGTTAGCTCTGTTCAGGCTCAATTTCAAAATGATAGTCATAAGCGGAATCTAAAAAAAAAAAAAAAAAAAGTTACATACATATACATATACATATATATATATATATATATATATATATATATATATATATAAAAAAAAATTGAACACTGCATTTTTATTTTGTTTTTTATACTTCTTGCAAATTGTTCTCAGAGAACATACTCAAAACGTTAGACATTATTGTGATTTATTTGAAGGAGACTGTCCAAACCAATTCCAACTAATTTTTACTCAAGACAGTGAAACTGGATTTCTCAGATGGGAAAACACAAACTGAACTTGTCCGTGTGTGCGTCTGTGTACACGCATCCAAACGGTCTAATACAACATCATGTGGAAATAACTTGGGCGCTCCCTCAATTCAGAAAACGTTACTTAAAACAAACACATGGCCTCTTTAAAAGAACCAAAGCGCCTTTATTTGTGGTCACAGTTTGGTTTGGGATGAAGATGAAGTTCAGGATTAGAGCCATTTTAGCCTGATACCTTTATCCCACATATTTGTGCATGTTTAGGTGTAATAAATGGTCGATGACGGCTCAAAGTAAACGAAGCTGACTTCACTGGCTTCGCTTCTCGCAGGGACTCGGTGATGTCATATTCTGTTTCCAGTCGAGTAAATTCTCGACGATGAAGACAAACGGGTAGCCAGCGGGCTACAACCATCTCAACCAAACAATGTGTGCACAGAATCTTACCTCACACACATGGTGGGGGTAAAAAAAAAAAAAAATAAATAAATACAAAATATCTGCAGCCTGAAGAATCTGGCAACCACAATAATCGGACAACATCAAAAGGCAGCACAGAAGAGAGAAGCGGGAAATTCCTCTGAAATGTCAGACTGGATGTCTAACAAAGGAATCATATGATTGCGCAGAGCTGAGCCCATATGAAACAAACCAGACCATGTGGATGGGTTAGGAGATGTATAAACACATTGATTGGATGAAAATTAAGTACAAATTCCCCTGGCAGCAGCATAAGATATACAACAATTCTCGCTAAGAGTCGTGCTGTGCATTTGAGAGAGACGGAATATGAAAAAGGAGACCTCTATCCTATGTCCAGTATCTATCCTCAGCAACCCCCCCACCCCCCCACTTCTTTTTTGAAGTGGTGGTTGGGGTTGGGTTCGATGTGTTTAGGAAGGGGCTGTGCACCAAATCAGGACTTTCCTAAACATTTTTGACACCTCTCTTGATTCCTGAGCCGTGAGAACCTTCTTTAAAAAGACAAGACAGCAAATTGTAAATGAAGGGATCAAAAGGTCAAAGATCCAAAAATAGAAATTTGCCATCTTTTACATTTACACTCTTTTTTAAAGTGACTTGCAGTGGATCTCATTCAGACAATAAAGCAGCTACAGGATTAAGGGTCTTGCTCAGGGGTTTAGGAGGTTTTATATTTTGCAAATTTGATTTGATCTGTTATGGTATTATGGTTGATTGCTGGGACTATCAGCAGAATTCATAGCGTTTATTTCCGACTTCCTTTCTGCTGTCATTATGGGAGCAGCCTCTAGAGGCAAATCACTGATGCTACGTGTTTTTTTTTTTGTTTTTTTTTACATGAGATACTGCGTGCTGCATGAAGAGCGCTATATATTCATTATTTATAATTTAAATATTTATTATATAATTAATTATATTATTTGCATTAATAAATATTTATTTTAATTAGCACATTCTCATGATTCAGCAGAGTTCAGTACGCTTTTGCATCGAGGGTTACATTTTTTATTCGGTAGATTAATCAGTTAGTTATCGGCAAGTGCGATCCAAACCAGCTATAGGCATCGTACTTAGTCGACCAATAGTTATTAACATTAATTATTTGTTAGATTCACCCACCAATCAAATGCGTATACAAGCAAGTAAATGCTTTGATGTTAATTGTTAACTGTTCTAACATAATAATGCTCTTTTAACAGGTTATATATTATATATATTTATATTATGAAAACGCTCATTTATCTGTACGGTGATAACAAAAACTAATCTAGCATTAGGATGCATTATAAACATTTAACATTATAAAATCTAAATAATAATAATGGCACTCACTCCCATGTCATTTTCTGTTACAGACCGACCCAGCCCCCCCTTAAAGAAACTCAAAATGATGTGGCCTCTTACAGAAAAAGGTTTGAAGACCCCTGCCTTAACCACTAAGTAACTGCTACTGCATCCTTATGGTTTATTTCATCAAGCAGAAATTGCTTAAGCTTATATAACATTAACAAGAAAAAGCTTTATTATTTGAGAAAAAAAATAAGTGGGTCTTTTTAGCGCCATCCCTCTTCAATAGCTCCGGCGAGAGGCTGCCTATTGTTGCCATGGCAGCAGATGTGAGCTGGGGAGCACCTCGTTCATTTGGATTTTATTCGCTCTTATTTGGCAAACCCTCAACGGCTCTGAATATCTGAGCGAGGCAGAGGAGCATATTGTTTTCAGATTTCTTGTGCTACTCCAGAACACCGCTCCCCGCTGAGGGGACGCGATTTCTCGGCGTGGTTCAAAACGTTTCAAAATGTTTGCACTCAGACTTCAAAAGGCGTGCAGCTGAAACGTGTCACCGGAGCTAAGCCGAGGAACGGAGGGAGGCGAGGGATAAAGAAAGCGCTGTTCACGGAGTATTTTTAAAGACCAGGAACGCTGGTTGATGTGTGCTGCCACGACTTGAGAGGCAACCATTAAGGTCCTTCTCAGCTTCTCCTGAATAATGCAGACAACCGCAAACACTGGCTCACATGGTGGGAAAGGATGCATGGCGAGCATGACCCGTACTGACTGCTCGTGCTCTCCACTCCACACTCAGATCCTTAACATAAGAGAAAAGTGAAGGTGCACTCATGGGGGTCCAGTTATTTTAAACATTGCATTCACACTAGCAAGAAACAGAAGTTTTGCAAGTAGGCGTGGTCAGGACCAGATCTTTTTAGGTTTCTAAAGCACATGGTAGCAGTTGTGGAAGAATTGCTATAAAATATAGACACCTCCGCCAAACTCATCTAAAAAAAAATATAATAATAATAAAAATAAATCTAATAGGTGAGAACGTGTAGACCAGGGATTTGGAAATTGTAACATAGATCAGTACAATTGTACAAAGAATTCCTCATCAGTTTAAGCAACTACCATACGAGCTGGTACCAAAAGGTTTTGAGACTAGTTTTGTAACAAATGGCAGCACAGGGCTGCACACACAGTCACAGGGAGCACCGACATTCATACGTCAGTGTGCCAAAAGTCAACATCATCTCACTTTGCTGCTTTCCTTGCCTGATTTGGCTCCTGCAAACTTTCGCCCTCTTCCCAAAGATGAAGATCCAGCGTAAAGGTACTAACCCTTGTGCTCGACACGCTTTGAAAAGAAGAATTCCAGAAGTGGCAGGAAAGCAGGAAGCCCTGTATTGCGGTGTAAGAGGACTATTTTGAAGGTGACGGTGTGTAAAAGTAGGTAAGTCAAGTGCTTTCTTGTAAACAGAGCTCGCCTCGAAACTTTATCCCACCACATAACTAAATGGCAAGAACAGTGAGCTTTAAAGGGTTAACTATCAGTTTTTAATTGACTTTAAACTAAAGGCAAGCAGAGAGAAGCAAAAACTTAAAGTGCGGAGAAAAAAACGACCCGTGTCATTTTGTCAATGAAGAAACTCCACAAATAATTTAAACATGCCATGTCAGTTCTAAACCAGTGTGTCAATTTTCTGATCTAAATTTACGGCATTTGGCAGATGCTTTTATTTAGTGCAACTCCTAATACATTTGTCTCATTTGTACAACCAAGCAGTTGAATTTTTGCGTGCATTGCTCAGGGGGGCTGCTGGGATTTGAACTCGCAACGATCAAAAGCTTAACATCTACCCGCCATGTTGGAGCTGAGTGTTTAAGGTGCTGGGTTACTGATGCGGAAGGTAGGGGTTCAAACCCTGGTACTTACCCCTGAGCAAGGCCCTTAAACCTCAGTGCTCCAGAGATGCTGTACACCATGGTTAACTCTGTGCTCTTACCCTAGCTCCTAACATCACTGAAATATGAGAAGAAATCATTTCACTATTCTGTATAGTTTATTCTCCTTCCTTGAATTATTTCTTTCATTCCATCTTTCTATTTTTCAGTTCCTTCCTTCGTTCTGCTGTAGTGTAATATCCAGGATGGTCACAAAACTATGGACGGTTTCCCCCTAAAGCGTAAAAAAGGTAAATGCACTGACATCTTGAAGCTGCCCTAGGATACGAGTTTATTTAGAGGAAAATACAATCGTGGCATATGAGAAGCATGTCCCGATGCACGATCACAATTTGGTTTAGGTGAATTTTGATGCCGGTTTGTATAAATGCATCTTCTTTGATAGAAATACAAAATACAAATGCCATTCAAAAAGGCTTTACTTACACACTGATCACACAATGGGTTTTGCTTTTCAAGGCCAAACAGGACCATACATAATTTATTTGCAACTTAACTTGCACATTTGCAAATGAAATTATGTGAATTTCAGCATTAGACATATTTTAAAGCCGATTTATGGAATTAATCAAAGCTTGCTACCTGTCTGTCAATAAAAGGAAGAAATTACTACTATTATAACTATATATTTCATTCTTAAAAAGAGATAAAGTAGCCCTGGTGTATATATATGTATGTGTGTGTGTGTGTGTGTGTGTGTGTGTGTGTGTATTATATTCCCACATACAAACACAAAGCAACATTGTTAAATGGAACAAAACGGTATGCTTGAGTAAAGGCATATTAGACTGCAAAACTTCTCATCAGAAATATGGATCTTATAATCCTGTTTACCGTCAGAGTGCCCCGAGTCTGCCCACGGTCCTGCAGCTATCTACGCATCAGCAGATAACGCAGAGGAAATCACCCAGAATAGACCAGACACGGTCACGGTTTCCACGCACATCACGGCCCAGACGATCGCTCAGACGGCGCACGAAGCGTGGCCATATTTAGTAAACATAAGAAATAAAATGAACAAAGAACTAAAAAAAAAAAAAAAAAAAAAAAAAAAGCTTTTTTGACCCTTATCCTGACTGAATACAGCCATCAAAGGCATTCAGAGGTCAAACTGAATGAAACACAAAAATTCTTTGGCCATTAATGACTTCCAGTTAATAACGAATGAATAATTACAAAATTCATGGCAGCCATTTTGCGCCGTTCGAAAACATCAAAGCCAGGCGTTCCCCCCCCCCCCCCCCTTATAAACAACACGATTTAGCAAACACATGGTTTAACCGATTGCAGATTTCCCATGTGAGAAACTTGACCAATCGTAGCTGTTCCCAATAAAGCGTTCCACAGACGGTTCAACCGAGGGTGCGAGGAAGGCGTACAGAGCGGGCCGCGGTAACGCTAACGTTAACCACTCGGCCTATGTTTATCATCTGTTTACTGTTTACTCTGCTTGTGTTTATATTCTCCTGAGTACTCACCGTGCTCTGCTGTCTTCAGTGGCATTTATTACTTGACATGTTGACACTAACTGGTTATTTATTGTTTGAACACCATCGCAGATGGACAGAGACGGTACACAGGGTATTTATGCGCAGTGTTGGTGTTGCGTTATGTGTGTAGCGCTCACCGTGTTTGATGTCCTTCATGTCGAGGTGGAGGCTGGACATGAGAATCCCCACAGCCTGAGAGCGCTTGTTGTTTAACAGCTTCACCACCTACAACACACACATCATCAGTAAATCAGTAGCCTGGGACTAGGAATTCATTTTCTCCAATATCCATACAGATACTTGGTTTGCAGAAATGTAGCTTTGTGTAGAGGCAAAATATTTATACACGCCTCCTGAAGTTGCAAAATTCAGGAGTTCAGGAATTCAAGACTGGGAACTTCCTATGGTAATTCAAGAAAGATTTGTGGGAATTAATCTGAATTAACTGGGAATTTACAAAATTGCCAGTTAGCCATTAATAGGGAACGTAAATGTAGTTGAATTTCTACCCTTCACATTCATAAATCCTCCATGTTTTGAACCCTGCACACAAAATAATGTCCATCTTGGAGGGTCTTCACGTAAATTACATAAATACATACATTTTCTTTTAACACTTCTTTGTGCTGTGTATAAGCTATTGTGCAACATAAGTATACTAAGAATGAATAATAATTCAAATAAAATCTGTATGCATGTCAGCCCAGACCAAACAAAAGGTATATATTTATGTTTGTATATGAGTTTATATAAATTTCCTGAAATTTCCAATTAATTCCCATAATTTCCTATAAATTCCTGGTAAGTTTTCAGCTTCTGAAATTCCCATGGAAAGTTTCTGGAAATTGACTGCCGCTTTAAATCCGTAACCCTAATGTAAATATTAATCTGATATCACGCACATGCAGAAAGATTTTAGATTAGAACACAACACGAAAGTGAAACAGTACATGAGATTTTGGTTTTTCTATAATACATTAAAAAGCAAATTATATATATATATATATATATATATATATATATATATATATATATATATATATATATATATATATATATGTTTTGCTCATGTGCAGTACAGGGATTTTAAAGAATTATAATAGTGTATGTAATATAATTTCATGGTATAGCAATTATACAATTACTTTATACTGAATATCTACAAAATTGCTTCAAGACCAACTTTCTATGGATTTAGACTAATTCATTAAATTCACACTAATACTAATACACACAATGCTTTTCTAATGCTGAGATGCTACTTTTAAAGGCGCTATATTAAATAAAGATTATTATTATTATTGTTAATTTTAGAGGGTAAAGAGCCGAGAGGATACGTGGTTTATTGCCCCTTTAAGCACTGCTGTGCTTTTGCTCTAGCTTTCTCCAGCGATTATAAACCCTACAATGGCAATGCTATCTTGCATGGAACATCTGAGGCTTGTTAATGCACTTAATGGGAATACTGCTCCTAAAAAAAAACTATTTAATACATTCTAAGGACGGAGAATGCATTTACACAAACTTTGTGGAAATGACAAAAAAAAAAAAAAAAAGACCAAAAAACTCATACACAGTCACTGCTTGATTTGATCAATCAATCAATAAAGAGAATTCGCCCTTCGCTGAACTGCTTCCATTTGTTCCCCTCTGACCTCCTGTGTTCCCACGGCAAGCACTCCAGGCAATTAAAGAAATTGGGAAAATTATGAGTGACGGAGAGACAAGACGGGGAAAAAAATTCGAATGGAAATCAGGAATCAGAAATTAATAGTATCCATTTGCCATCAGCCAGAGGCAAAGAAACACAATAATTGCAGGAGAGAGAGAGAGAGAGAGAGAGAGAGAGAGAGAGAGAGAGAGAGAGAGAGAGAGAGAGGGGAAAGGGAGGGCAAGGGAAAGAGATCAAGGAAGGGGTGGGTAAAAAAAAAAAAAAAAAAAAAAAAAAAAGGAAGTGGGGTCTGGGTCAAGGTCATGACTTGACTGCTCAATAGCTTGATTCTTTAAGAGACCGAGATTTTCAGGAATATTTGAGACAATAGACAGATTAAAGGAACAGCAACCTAAAGAACAAAACAAGCAAAAAATTACTTTATATTGGACCAATTTTCATAAAAACCACCAAAGGACCAGTGGACTAAAAAAAAATCAATAAAAAAAAAAAAAACACTATTTCGACACACACACACACACACACACACACACACACACACACACACACACACACACACACACACACACACACACACACACACACACACACACACACACACACACACACACACACACACACACACACACACACACACACACAGGTATTCCTGGCATGCATTCCTAGAATTGTGGTACGAGAACTAATTCCATTACAATATACCATCTCTGTGAGACTGGTCCACAATGTACAAGGACGCTTTGCACGGACTGGCAAAACTGGACATAAATCCCTATATTTTATAAATAAATAAATATTATATACATACACACACACGATTTGGAACACCTGACCTTTCCTGTTATATGTGGTTCTTAAACAAACTTGTCACAAAGCTGGAGGCACGTGATTGTAAAGGACATCTTTGGATGTAGAATAATAAAATGTTGAACTTGGAAACCTAAACCTGTTTCAGCATGGCAATGCCCCCCTGCACAAAGCCCGCTCCATGCTGATCTGCTTTATATGGATCAGAAAGAAAGATCTTAATAAGGGCCTACTATAGAGCGGTAACCTCAACCCTACTAAATGTGGAATGCGAAGCTCAAAGATTATATAAAAATAAATCAAATTGACATCATTACAAAATATATTCTAATAAAGAGTTTTTCTTACATGGCAGTCAAATGTTTATTAGTGTGGAAACGTCTGGAGCCTCCGTACCAAATATATGCACTTTAATGATTCCTAATGTTTTTTTCCTCGTTCTAGAGCTCCTTACGAGTGTCTGCTGCTTTGTGATCTCTGCTGCCAAAATGCAACCACAAACATTAAACAATGAGAAAGAAACAGAATCGTGCCGTCCTCTCAAGGCCTTTCATTCCATTTAAGAGCAATCTGTTCGAAATGAAGGGGGAAAAGTTTGATGTTATACAATCCTGCATTTCAATGCGTGTGTGTGTGTGTGGAAGAGAAAGTATCTCGGCTGCATCGCCATCGGCCTGCTGTCGCAGCTACGCCCACTGCAATTACACAAAAGAAAACTTTTCTTTCTACAGCCTTCTGGAGGAAGAGAGTCCAATTATTTCAATCAGCTTGCTATTTGAGATAACTTCTTAAACATGGGACTCGGATGGCGTTCTTTATCAAGTTGTCAGTCTTTTTGTCTTAGTTTAAGTGTGACAGCAGGTTTCCTAAGGAAATATACACCAATAAGTGATGATAATGAATGGATTAAACAGTCCAATGACTGAAATTCCACTGAATAACCAACATTTGAAAAGGAAACACGATAAAAGGACACAAGTGTCAATTGGAAAAATAAGTATTAATCACAGTAAGGGAGACGTATACCGACAGGCCATACCATCCTCATTGTGAATGCTAATCACAAAAGCCACATCTATACCAACTGGCATTGAGGCCACACCTCGCTTACTGCTCTCAAATTAACTAAAAGCCAGACCTCCTCCACTGGGGCCAATCAGAACAGAGGTGAAACCTGTTGCCGGTTTCTGCAGATTTCACCAAGTCAAATTTGAGGCTATTTAAGACCATCAATGAAGTTTAAGACCTGTATCATGACACTAAAAATACACAGTTAGTGACTGGCCTTAACCGAGACCTTTTTTTCCCAAGCCAAGTATCGCTAAACTTGCACTTAGATGAAAAATAAAATCAGTTTTACATCTGTGGTACAATCCAAGAAAGATTCAAGCTGATTGGCTGTTGCATGTTGGTCTCATTGGTAGTTGTAATGCAGCGAATAATTTTTGGAATTTTTTGGAACAGCAAATTTAAGACTTTAAGGCCAAAAATTTAGATTTTAGAATTTGTAGACTTTTTAATTTTTTATTTTTTTTTAAGACTCTGAAAACCCTGTGTTGCTCGTTTTCTGATTTGACAAGGCCTCAGACCTGTGTGGAAAAACACCGTTCCTCACTGGCACTGACCAGAGACACCGAGGGCCAAGAGGAAGAGAAGACAAAGCAAGACTGGAAAACAGAAGCAATCCGAGTCAGCGTGACTGACGAGCAGAGAGCGCACATTCTTCTCTAGAGGAGCAACAGTTATGAAAGCACAATCACAGTTGCTGGTACAGACAATACTGCAGCAGAGGCAGCATCTTTACCATTTACTGCACATTTATAGCATTTGGTAGATGCATTCATCTCAATTATACAAATGGCCCACGAGTGGCAGCTTGGTGTGGCTCGTATTTGGACTCCCACCTTTGGATCAAATGCTTTAACCACAAAGCTAGGTGCATCCTGCATGCAAAGACGCAGGTGGCTTCCTGAACCACACGAAAAATAGAGAATATTTCTAATTGTAAGCATGTCCCGAAACATCTAGAGATGTACCAGCGCCATTTTGATCCCACTTCATGTGGAGTTTTGACATTGGACTTCTGAGTGGCATAGAGAACCTGGTGTTGGATGTATAATGAACTCCGATGTTGAGTTATTTTATGAGTTGTTCAGTAGCTCCTGGTTCCATAATCTTAAATGACTAAAACTGTAGAAAAGGACATTTCTAATAATCTTACATTCAAGTGTTCATCTTAGTTCTCACTCTCCAGTGTTCTGTATTGTTTAAAGAGTATAATCACACTCTTGATATCACCCAAATGAGGATGGGTTCCCCTTTTAAGTCTGGTTCCTCTCAAGGTTTCTTCCTTATAACATCTAAGGGAGTTTTTCCTTGCCACAGTCGGCATGGCTGCTCATCAGGGATAAATACACTTTAACTGTTAAATTCTGTAAAGCTGCTTTGAGTCCATGTCTGTTGTGAAAAGCGCTATAGAAATAAATCCGACATGATCTCACAGTGTGCCGAGTGGTGCATTACAGTTGCAGACTGGGAATGGACTGGGATAGATGACCATTAAAAGTAATACTGGGTCACCCGATACACAGACTCTGTTTAGAATGGAAGCAGTGCATACATGCTGAGCTCAGACTTGTGTTTTCTATCTAACAGTAGCTGGCAGCAAACAAAAACAATCTGTGGAGTTCATTTTGTTCATGACACGCCTCCATAATTAAATCATACAAACACTCCTTTTCCTTCCCTAACACTAAGTTTCTCTTCCTGCTGTACTGTCCATCTGACTCATGTCCAAATTTTTTTCCTGAGGTGGTTTGCCGTTGTTGTGTCAATTGCGCCATCAAGTTCGGGGCTCCTGTTGGTTCCTGGTTTAGATGCTCGCTGTAGGAGAAGCCACACTGGAAGATAAAGTCTAAAATATTTGGACACTGCCAGAATTTCATCGGAGTACAAATAAATGATCGCAACGGAAATGAAGTGGCTGTCGAGGAACATGTCAATCCAGCAAACAAAGACTAAAGATTTGAGCATCGAATTACAGGAATCTGTTGATTTTCATCATAATAGCAAAAGTAGTATAGGAAATAGGCAAAAACATTTGGTGTATGTTGTATCTGAAGTGCTAAATAAAATCCCAAATCGGTGCACCTTAGTATTTTGATTAAGGGAAACCGCTTTTCCCCAGTCTGGGAGCAGAAGCAGATTCTCTTTCACCCTGCAGACACGAGAACCCGACTGAACAAAGCAGCCACAGACGCCACAGCATTTCAAGCAGCAACACAAAAACACTCCGCCGCTCATAACTGTGCTCCCAAGGAACACCCTCCTCTGCCTTATTAAACCGCAGACTCGCCGTGGCCACATCTGCGCAGAGTTCAGCTGTCGGAAGCTCGCAGACGGAAAACAAAAAGCCTGATCCGCAAACCGTACGGATCAATCGAGCGCGAGGTGAAATCTTAAACCTTATACTGGAATGTTTTGATATTTAGAAGCAATACTAGACGAGATGGATAAGCTCTCGAGCTGCATTTCTGTTTGTCATGATGAAGGATTCATCTCATGGTGGCGACTTCATTGAATAATGTTTTGATTATTGAATCCGTTCAACACAAGCGTCACACTTTCAGAAAAGTGTGTTCTCTTAAAACCACTAACCATTGGTTACCCTCGGACACATTCCCTCAGTTTTAGAGGCAACAATCAAAAGACAAGCTGTGAAAGTGCACCAGACTGGCAGCTTGACAACAGGCCAAGCTGCCAGACTGATGCATTGTGGTCTAATGAATTGCCAAGTTGCACCATTGGCACACTGCTAGAATATGGCTCCAAATAAAACGTGTTTGTGTATTCAAGTCAACAGCAGATTGGATGATGTGAGCATGTGTGTGTCTGACGGCTAAACACAATGTATTTTTGGAAAAAGGTGAAAGGGAAAGCAGCTTTATACTGGTCACATATTTTTTGTTTTGTTAGGAAGCTAACACACACACACACACACACACACACACACACACACACACACACACACACACTCTGCTTTTGCTCCCAGAGTGAGAAAAGCAGGAAACCTTCAAATTCCAAAATACTTCGGTACACAAATTTGGGATTTCTTTTAGAACTTCAGATATACATCAATGATTTTGCATGTTTTTTTTTATCATTCTTTTCCTGTTAGTCTTAATACAGATAGATCCTGAAATACTGTAAAATGTGTTCCGATCGCCAATTTGTAACTTAAAAACATCGTAAGTCGAGACATGGCCTTGCCTACCCAGGGGTCTTGAAAAACGGTGATCAGTATAAGGTAGTTTTCTGTAATTTATAAATTAATTGATATACCATTACAGTACATCATTTAACAAAACAGTGCAATGTATAAACTCTAAAGTATATACAGTATGTATGTGATAGCGGGCGCATGGATGAGCGCCAGTTCATGAGTGGAGGGCGGAGCTGGACGCACTCTGTTCTAGTGTACGGTGACTGCGATAAAAAGGAGGATGAGCTAAAACTGGGCTTTGCAACACCAAAAACACCGAAAAAAAGAAAACGCTCCAACACCGAGACAAAAGAACTCTGTCGACTGATGGCGTGAGCAAGGCATCTCACAAGGTAGGAGTTGTGAAGATCCTGGCAGTGTCCCAACATATCGCACCAAAATTCAAATGCTGCACGTAAAACATTATTACAATCTTTACATCATCGTAAGATCGAAAAAAACGCAAGTCGAACCATAACCGTAACTCGAGGACCTGTATTTAAAAACGGCTTCCATTCCAAACTGTGTTTGTGTATTAGGTTGGCCCACCTCAGACAGGGTCTCTGTGACCTATGGATGAACTGTGGGAACTGAAATTCACCACAACACACTGTGCATGAATTTCTCCAGAGCTCTTTCGTTTTGTCGGGCCAAAGATTTAACACGTACTATGTAGAAATTACTAAAGTGTTCGCCTTCAGTAAAAAGACAAAAGACACCTACAGAATGCACGCATACCTTACGTGATAAAGTCTAGTGGAAGTAAAGCATGTTCAGTCTCTTCAACTGCATTTAGAATTCATTTTAAATATGCGGAAGAAAATCTGTACATTAATATCATTTTATGTAGTTAATCAATATCGCACTTTTTTTGTCTCCAGAAATCAGCAATTAATGGCAAATTAATATTATATTTATGATTTTAGAAAATACCCATTTCATTTGCTTGGTAACATCCAAAACGTCGTCTTATTCTAGTTGACTGATTAAACTGAATAATCGCATGATTGTAATGAGTTAATTCACAATTAAATCGCAGCCTTTGTATCTGTTCTGAATGTACTTCAAATGACTACTTTAAGTTTTTAATACAGTAAAACCCCGTTGTACGAGCAACCTATAATACGAGCAAACAGAGATACGAGCGACCTTGCTCGCAAAATTGTACCCTATTTCGAAGGCACGAGCAAACCCACGCTGCCGGTTCCCCGTTTTCGGCGGAGGGAAGCATCAGTCGCTTAGTTGATGACGTGTCGCTCGGTCGCTCTCGTTGTTCAGTGCAGCAAAAACTTAACTTTTTTAGTTTTATATTTTCATTTCACTAGAAATCTTGAAAAATGTCTCCCAAGTAAATCAGTGATGGTGCTGTTAAAACGAAAGTAAATTACCATGGAAACCGAGGAGGTTATGAGCGTGGTGCGCGTCTCACACTCGCAATCAACCACTACCACATGAGTAAGTGTTAAATTATGTTTACATTACGATAATTTGCAATGTATTTGTTTTTTAAAATAGGCTACAAATACTGCAGAAATAAGCGATCGAATGAGGTCTCGGAACGGATTAAATCACTTTTACATTCATTCTAATGGGGAAAATCAGTCTTATGGGGAACATACGAGCAAATGGACCTACGAGCAATTTTCAAGAACGAATTATGCTCGTACAACAGGGTTTTACTGTACTCTAGTCAACATGGGTATGGCCTAATATGGATGCTTCATGCAAATGTATGTTTATTATTAATGAATCCAAACTCAACATCGAGCACGAAGAAAAATAATTCTTGTAAATGTTTTAATTATGGCGTTTTAAATTACGGAAATCATCGGGATTTAATTGGCGCATGTGCACATCAATTTGAATTTTGGTGTTTGATTTGAGACTTGGCGCATCAGTAAAACAAATGTTAATGATTAAAAACGATTTCTCGGTGGAATTTATTATAATTTGAAAAGTGAACAAACGATGTCATGAATACGTGTGTTGCGTTGACCGTTTGCCTCTAATTTATTTTATAAAAATAGTCATACAGAAACGCACACCGCGTTAATAAAAATTAGTGCCGGTAAAACAAAATTCGTGTTAACTCTGTATTAACGAGTTAATTATGACAGCCCTAGAAAAAAAAAATCTATTTCAACTTCATGGAAAAGATTAATCTCCGTCACTGCGGTGAGCTGACCACCACACAGAATCTGAAGAATATTCACGAAAAAGCCACGGTAATCCTCAAGATTTCAGCACGATAACCTCCACAAAATATTGTTTAATTATCGCTATCAATAACTAGATAAAATTCCAAAAAAATAAAGATAATTTTTTTTTGTCAATGTCGCACATCCCTAAAATGTAGGGATATACGCTAGAACGGATATGCATTACTAACACAGCAATATGAACAGTGAGGCAGAGGGGTCGCTATAAATGACATCGCTGGCCAGACATTTTTTGCCTCAACCTTTGATGAGGCTTCAGAGTCTGCTAAGCTGCTCTTCTGGCAATCGAGATGAATACCGGGTGCGTGCGTATGCAGATTCTCAGACGGCGCGCCGGTCCACAGCGAGTTCCCCAATGACCACGCGAGCACTCTTATTACCGTGGAAACATTCGAGTGTCAGTTTCATCATCTGGACCCAATACAGTTGTGCTATTAACCTGAGGAAAGCCGAGCTCGCCGTTTGCACGCACCGCACTTAAATCCCAACTACAGGCTTTGCTTCCTGAAATCCACAACCATGCCTCTTTCCCTCCAGGCAATGCGGTCATCTCAGAAACCTCCACTAGGGTGTGAAAGACAAATTCTGATTCTGGAAAACTGCTCTTCGGAATTGTTCGAACTTCAAAGAAAATGAAGATTTAAAAAAAAAAAAAACATTTCTAATTGTATGCATGCTTTCACAGTGCCGTGACCGGTGCTTTACCACTCCCAGGGTGCATCCACAGCCCAAGGGGACCCTGTCTGAGGTGTGGTAAGTTCCGGGAAAGCGGACTGGAAGAGTTAGATGGGTCAGCGTGCCCACTAACGGGTGAGTGAAGCTCTCCAGACACCATCTGCAAACCGAAATGATTGGAAAAGCTATACATATTCATTCTGGCTCAAGGCAAAAGGCCACGAAGGGAAAAGTATTTCATGGATAGCACTGATGCATGCAGATACTGTCTACAAACAGATGGCTGAGTGATGTGGACACTTTATCAGCACGAGCTGACTTGCTTGGTTGACGGGTTGTACAAGTGAATACTTCCAACAAACAGATGCTTTTATCACAAATCAATGCCGCTTTTTCCCCCCTTTTGTTGAATATTATATCCAAACAGATGGAATAAATGATGTGGACTTGTTGGTCATTGGCGAGTTCCAGATCTCCTTTGTTGATTTAGCGATCAAGGACCTTGTAATGTCGGACGCCATCTGGGCGTTGATTTATTTCTACAAGGACAGCTCGAGAAGCCGGAGATGTGGAAAGAAGGTAGGGAAAGCAAGACGCCAGTTTACTGCCAAAACTAAACATTAACGTTAAACACAAAATCAAATTAAAAAGACAGACCGAGCCTGCAGCAGAAAAACTGTTTCAGGTGAGAAGAGACAAGTACAAATTTGTAATTGGGTAGATTCGGTTTAATTTAGTTTTATTTAAACGGTATTAGTTTTTGTGACTGTAAGGTCATTCATCCATAAAAAACTGCTTTTATACCTCATCTATATCTGAAAACAAACCATGTAGATAAAGTAGAGATACATTTCAGAAGTCTGCTCCAGTAAAAGTGCTCACCTTAAACTTCAATTTGATCAAAAGTATTTGCCTTCAAATGTACTTAAGCACCCAAAGTACTATGATTTATTATGGCTATAATGTTACTATTATTATTTTTCTCACATGATTTTTTGCTTAATCAATTTGGTTTATGTGAAAAGACTCGAATGACTGACTTAACACACCAATCTATTCATAGAATAATAACACTGATATTAATTTAAATTATGTGCCCAAAACCTTCTTTTCAACTACTTGCAAATAAGGTCACGGGTGTTGCAAGTTAGACTAAGAGGAGTCTGTTATTTATTCCTCTCTAAACGTTCTGCTTGCTGTTGAACTGATGCTGAACTGTATGTCGGTGATAAGTAGATCAAAACAAGTTGAAAACAGAGCGCTCGCTAGACCCTGATTGGTGACTTGCTGCGTGTTTGATCCACTCAAATTAAAAGGAACGGTTGATTTTGCAAAATGTAGATGAGTAAAAAGTCAAGTCAAGTTTATTTGTATAGCGCTTTTCACAACAGACATTGCCTCAAAGCAGCTTTACAGAAATCAACAGTGAAGGTGAATGGTGTGTATTTATCCCTGATGAGCAGCCATGGCGACTGTGGCAAGGAAAATCTCCCTTAGATGTTATGAGGAAGAAACCTTGAGAGGAACCAGACTCAAAAGGGAAACCCATCCTCATTTGGGTGACATCAAGAGTTTGATCATAAATCTTTCAACAATACAGAACACTGGAGAGTGAGAACTAACATGAGCCCTGGAGTATAAGATTAGAAGTAATGTTCTTTCTACAGTATTAAACAGTCTTTATGGTTATAAATCTAGGAGCTACTGAGCAACTCATAAAATAGCTCAACATTTGTGATCATCACAGATCCAAAAAGTCATTTTAGTGCTTTTTACAGCCTCACCTGTTTATTACAGCCTCACCTGTTTGGTCTTAGACCTGGTGATGGTGTCCGAGAGGGGTTTTTTCTTCTCCTTCACTGCAGTTTTGGAGAAGAGTTCCACAAACTCCTCAAAATTCACTGAGGGCTCTTCAATTTTATCCCAAATCGAAGGATTCACTTCTCTAAAAGAAACCAGATAGAGAGACAACTTATTTTTCAACTGGGATTATGATACTCAAACCAGAGATCTGAGTAGCAGCAGACACCCAATACTAACATCACAATAACACCAACAGCAACAACTTGGTGTTTAACTTTGAAAGGCTGGATAGGAATATGATGATTAAAAAAAAAGGTCTGAAATTAAGTCTAATCCAATCTGATACACGAGTCAGTACTTCGGATTGCCAGAAGGACAGCACGTCTACTTATTTGTGGATTGGTGCATCCTCGTTTGGGCTGCAAAACACCATAGGTTTACTGCAGTAGTATCAAAATAAAGCTCATAATATCCCAATACAACCTAAACAGAATAATCATCAGCCCTAAAAACTTTATTACTGAACAATAATGCACTGATCTGCATAGAAATAAAAGCACAATGTAATGCGTGTGCCACTTTATATTCATTGGCCCTGCTATAACATTTTAACGTTATGCCAAAGATGGTCTGTATATTATAGCGGCGTTTTAGTTGCACGTAAAAAAAAAAAAAATACAAAAATCTAAGATTACGAGAATTGTAGAACTACGAGCCGAAAATACGAGAATAAATTCATAGCACCTACGAGAACAAGGTCGAAATTACGAGAATAAAGCAGACATTATGAGATAGTTGTGGCACTGGGAGAACAAAGTCCAGAGTAAAGTCGCGTTCTTGCATTAACATTTAATGAACAGTGGACGCTGATGTACAAATTTACGCTGTTAACTTTGATAGGTTATTATTTTAACCTGCATTTGAGCAATAGCGCCCTCTAAGGATAATACTAATGCTATGGCAGCAAACCGGTGCAACAGTGGCAAAGCGAAGACTTTATTCTTGTAATTTCTACTTTATTCTTGTAATCTAAGATGGGTTGGTTGGTTTTTTTTTACGTGGCACTAAAACACCAACGTATGCAACTACAAACCACAGAACAACTTTCAGCTAGTGAGACATGAAAGCAGGTTGAGGGTTACTTTCTAGCATGGAGCTGGATGCGAGTCCAGTATAGAGGCTTCATGGGGTGTGGTGGCTCCACCACCTCTTTTCGAGGAGTCTTCTCCTGGGCTGTAGCCAGAGCAAACAGTCCATATGGAAGTGGAGGAGGCAGAGATCCCAAACTGCTGGGTGGGGTGAATGAGCAGGCACCTTGGAGAAGGAGGGGAGGTGGAGGAGGTGGCGCACCTGCTCCAGGCAAGGGTGGCGGTGGAGGTGGCGCACCTGCTCCAGGCAAGGGTGGCGGTGGAGGTGGAGCACCTGCTCCAGGCAAGGGTGGCGGTGGAGGGGGTGGTGGCATCATCGCTTGGTCAGGCAAAGGTGGAGGGGGTGGTGGAGGAGGTGGAACAACTGACCCTGGTAAAGGAGGAGGTGGTGGTGGATGCAATGTTTGGCCAGGCAAAGGTGGAGGAGGTGGAATTAGTGACCCTGGTAAAGGAGGCGGTGGTGGTGGAGGTAAGAATGTTTGGCCAGGTAAAGGTGGAGGGGGTGGTGGAGGTGGTGGTGCTGGAGGTAGACTTGTAGCAGGCTGGGGTTGGTGAATAGAAGTCTCTAAGGGGGGATGGAAAGATGGGGGGACTGTAGGTGAAGGTGGAAGGCAGCCAGGCAATGGGGGTGGAGGAGGAGGAGGGGGCCATTGTTGCGATTGCTGTTGACACATGCACACAAACGGTACTGTTTTAGGAGAACCAGTCCCTGCTGGCTGCGATTCTGTTGCTGTCTCAAGTGACTGCTCGTATGGTAGGGGGACAGGTTGCTCAGAGCCGCCCTGCTCTGAAGAAGGCACTTTGAACATAAAGATCTCATTTGTAGGGGATGTCTGCACTGATTTGGCCTCTAATGCAAGCAGGGCACATGTCTCTGTCTGCAGATCTACATGGCACACATCCGGCAAGAAACTCGTGTCCTCTCCACACTCCTGCTCCTGAGTCGTGACCTCGTGGTCTGGCAGAGGGTGTTGCTGCCTCTCCAACTCAGCAATCTTGCTGCGCAGGTCCTCGATCGTCTGCTCCAGCTGCTGAATGACAGTAACGTGCTCCTGCTTCAGGCGCACAGTATTCAGCACGGACTCTTCCTGAAAAAAAGAGAGAAGAATCTGTATATAACTAGAACTGCACATCCTGCTGGGTTAAAGACAGCTATATAGATAGCACATATGACAATTGGCATAACCCCTTGTTGAGCAAGATCCACTTGAAATTTTTTTAATTCTGGCTCATGCACTGGTAGAGGAGGTTTATGAGAAACAGAGACCACCTCTGCCTTGTCCAGTAAACTCGATGCTAATCCCTAGTGAAGAAACTTGTATGCCGTACTGTCAACATGGTGGCTAAATGTTTTGGTGAAGCTCATTTAGGGCCACTCTCTAAAAGTAGGGGGAAAAAAGTAATAATTACACACACAAAAGCAGTTCCCAGTGTGTCCTTGAAGGGCAATCGGCCTAATTCTGCCCAAAGGGCCTGCAGCACTGGGTACCCCTGACTTCCAGCTGGGCCTCAGCCTGCTAATCATCTCCTGAACTTAGCCAGGAGACAGAACACTGCACTCTTTAGTTATGCTGCAATATTGCTCAGAGTGCTATTTACATCCCCTTTTACATGGGTGAGAAATGTATGCATTGTGAAAATGGCCTGAAGGGGAAAATGATTATCAACAAATCTTTCTGAGAGGGATTAAAATCAGATTAACGGTAGCTGCCTGGCCTGCTTGTTTAGTTGTTTGTGCTTCCAACTCAGTGGTGTAAAGAACTTGAGTGAATGTACTTCACTACTGTACATAAGCAATGGCTACTTTTTAGTTTCTTTATTTCCCCAATTGGTCAAATCATTTTAATTTGAAAAATAAAAATGGACTTTGTAAAGGTAATGATGAACTGATGTTCCATTTTCTCATTATTTTTTATGATTATTTTTATATAGACAAAAATCACAATAATAGTGTTAATCCAAAATATTAAATTTCACTAATCAAAAAGCTAAATAAAAAAAAAAAAAAAAAAAAAAAATGTAATTCTCAACTCACCATGAACTTCTTGACACAGCCATATGCCCCTCAGCCCTCTCTCTCTCATACAGTACAAGTAAACCAGTCGTTTAATAAAAAGAAATGTATTCAAATACAAATCTTCCCTTGAATATTATCTCTTGTACACTGGTTGGTAGATGTTTCACAACAGACCCTCACACATCTGTTCAAACACTGCACACTGCACTGTACAACCAGCTCCTGGTTGTATTTGAAAATTATCAAAAACCTAAAATATGATATTACCCTGTAAGATGTTAATTTTAAAATAATGCTAGTAGAATATTTTGTTGGCATATTTATATTGGAGTAAAAAGGCTTCGAAACGCATTTGTACACCGACACATGTTTTCGATTTGAACAAATGAAAGCTTGTAATCTACACTGGTGGAAATATCTTGTTCTATTCGATTGCGTTTTTTGAGCGATTGTGATGTCAGGCTTGTGAATACTGTGCTGTACGATCATATCATACTCTTTTTTTTGTGTGTTTGACATGCCATATTTTCCAGCACGATTACTAAAATAAAATACAAATTTTTTTTTTAAAAGACGTTCAATTCCAAATAAAAGGAACATCATGGGAGATCTCTGCTGTGTGTGGAATGACACCAATAAACTCTACAGATCATTCAGGAAAGTAGCAAATTGAAACAGATGTAAAGTCAATCTGATTTCATGCTTTGATTTGAATCCAAACGGCCAGTTCCAGTCCACAAAAAAAAAAAAAAAAAAACTGCTTTAATACTCAAAAACTATACAGACACTGCCCTCTACTGGCGTAATACAAAATTATTCATATGTAGTGCACAATTATTGATTACTACTTTTTTATTGGGGATTTTAAGATTCACAGATTCGCATCGGTGCGTCGGCATAAAAATTAACGATGTGATGCATCGATTTAAAAAACTGCATCGGATACAAGTTGCCATTTGTATCGCAATGCATCATTTTTAAACATTTAATAAAATGTATTTGAGGTAACAATTTAAGTTATAAATGATTTTCTTCAACTTTAAATAAGATGTGGAGAGAATACGGTGAGAATAGTGATATGGATTTGGAAAAGAACAGAGGGACTTGTGAGTAGAGAGAGAGAGAGAGAGAGAGAGAGAGAGAGAGAGAGAGAGAGAGAGAGAGAAAAAGAGAGAGAGAGAGAGAGAGAGAGAGAGAGCGAGAGAGAGAGATCAGATGCATGATTAAATCCGCTGTTGCTAATGTACGAGTTTCACCTCATGTTCAAGTGTTGTGATCTCCTAAACCCTTTAAGTGTCAAGAACGCGCGAACGCGAGGCAAAAACGGTGAAGTTAGTGTTTAACATTACGCAAATTACACACATATTGACTCGTCAGTAAAGAGATGACAAGAAAAGATCACCATGTTATAAAATCTAAACAACCAAATAATTAGCATAAACTTTTTGATGTTTGGTCGTACATCATTTTCATAAAACTGACAAAAAGGAACAAAAATGTGATGTACCTGAATCACATGAACTTCCTCCTGCTGTTGTTTCTTTAGGCCCAACACAATAGCTTGGTGTTCTGTAACACACACACACACACACACACACACACACACACACACACACACACACACACACACACACACACACACACACACACACACACACACACACACAGCAAGCTGAATTCGTTTTTTCAGAATCGTAAACTACACCATGAGGAGAAGCGGCAGACAAAACACTAAAAATGGATGAAAGACGCTGCATTCACACAGGATCTTCTGTGGAGTCAGGCGAGTGTGTGGAGAAAAAAAAAAATTTTTTAAGTTTACATTTACCAATTTTTTTAGTGTTAAATAAAGTGAGTAATTTCAATAAATGTTGATAAGTGTTTAGCTTCAAATGTAATTTTGCTCCGTTCAGCCTGATGACACTCAGAGACCAAGAGGATCAATGGAGTGGAGTGTTAGTGGGACTATTTAAAAACACCACCACATACTGTTAGATTTGTATTTACGCATTAATAAACCAGTCCTCCTTTATGTTCTGAACACTTAAAAGTAATAACGAGACAGAACAAAGAGGCAGTTCTGTCATTGTTTTCGGACTCATTTCCAATTGCAAGTCAAACACCGATGTAAACCCCATAAAGTCAAATAAAATAAAAACAAAACAATAAGTGAAGAATGAAGTGTCAGCACTGAGTGCTTTCTACTGTAAGCCAGGAACAGAAACAAGAACATAAGTACATTTTTTTATTTATTTTTTTTACTTACCTTCATCATCCTCTATTGGTTTAAATGCAAAGTAAGGAAGAAAACACAGTTTAGACTTTTAAACCTACCCTAAATATAAACAAACCAAAAAATTTCCCTTTTTCTTTTTCATAGCTGCAACACCTACAGTCAGAGCGCTGCTTCTGCTCAAACGGCTCCCAGCACATTTACACAAAAATGTGTCTGCATATTTTAGCACGACTATTTTTATTTCCTCTCACCTTCGTGTTCTCTTCCATGCTGCATAACTATCTAAGTGCTAACAAAAGTCTTTAACATGCAGGTGGGGTATGACAGTCAAGCTTAGAGGCAGGAAGAGAGAAGGAAAGATTAAGCAACAAAGGGAATGAGTTTGAGAAAGTTGAAGACACACTGGGACAAAGGAAGAGAGTAGAGGACTTTGAGACAGGAGAGTGTAAGACAAAAGACAAGACACGCAGAAAGAGAACGAGAGATATGGACAGACAAAAATGCAGCCATAAAAAACCAAATATTCAAAGTGACAGAGAGGTGGGGGGAGGGGGGGAGAAGGAGAGACATAAAAAAAGCAGACAAGGACTCAAAAGACAAGATGGTAAGGTGACAGGGCAGTTCAATAAGACTTAATAAATCAGACTGCATAAATAAATAAAAGAGGAAAGAAATTGACAGCACATTAGTGAAGATAACCAGCATGGGCAGGAAAGGGAGATTCACCATACAAGTGGATGAGGAAGAAGCATATATTGTTTTGTTCCACATTCCCTGTATATGCCTGAAATCCCATAATGCATCTGTGAGACATAGGAACAGGAGGTGGGCGTTCCTTCTCATTACATCAAATGTGTGCTTGTTTACACATGTACCTGCTTCAGTGTACTTGAGTCCTGGTCTCTGGTCGGTATCGAGTCGAGGTGGAGGCCAAAAGGACTTGATGTGTCCAGGTAAACTGCCCTCAAAGTGCTCCAGTGAAAGGGGGGGCTGACTCACAGGGGCCCAGGTGTACAGCTGATCTTGCTACACAAAGAAAGACAGGGTGAAGCCCTCAGATAAGAGAGAATTGCAAAATCATTGACATCCGAACAGGCATATGACCAGCTGCCTTATAGTGTGTTGGTCCAGGTTTTGCTGCCAATAGAGAAATTTGAGCTACAGGAGCTCGTCTGTTGGATCAGACCCCACGGGCCAGCCTTTGCTCCCCACATGCACACATGCATCAATGAGCCTCGGCCACCAAGAACCCTGTCGCTGGTTCACCACTGTTCCTTTCTTGGAGCACGTTTGATAGATACTGAACACTGCACACAGGAACATCCCACAAGAGCTGCAGTTTTTAAACGTGGCTCTGAAACAGTCGTCTAGACGTCACAATTTGTCAAACTCGCTCAAATCCTTACACTTGCCCATTTTTTTAAAGACAAAATGTGAATCAAAAAACCACCCCAAATCTTTAAGCTTCCACCTCCATGTTTGAGTATTGGTGTGAGGCAGTCTGCTGACATCATCTCTCCTGTACACTCTTACAAATGCACTTCTATTAGAGTCAAATTTTTTTAATTTAGACTAACCTGTCCAGAGAAATGTCTTCCAGACAGTCACTGTTTAATTCTTGTGTTTTTGCATGTAAACAAAAAACATGAATGTCTCATTTCACAAAATGATCAAATATTAAGTGTTTCCAAAATTTGGACAGCTTCTTTAGGTTATTGAAAAAAAACTAGTTCCTTGTGTCACAACCATTATATTGTAATATTGTTCAAGGTTAACCCTAATGCCACTGTCTCCAATCCATACAACAGTGGTCCCCAACCTTTTTTGTGCCACGGACCGGTTTAATGTTGGACAATATTTTCACGGACCTGCCTTTAAGGTGTGGCGAATAAATGCAACCAAATAAAAATGATACGGCATAAAAACTGGTATTTTCTAAATATTTCTAAATAAACGTGAATCCACTGTGTTGTTTTTTGTTCATTTTGCTCGCTTGGGGGTTTGAATTTAGCAGTAATGTATTATGTGTTAGCGGCCGGAGCCCCTTTAAGAAGGTAGTGGATGGAGGTAAGACATGTGACCGAGGCATCATGACATGCATCAAGAGTGAGTCATAGACAGATGTGGGGGAGAGAATCCGGTCATTTACCAAAATAAAACATCGTTCAGAATCAGATAATAAATAAAACAGAAATAATGTAAGTTATGTATTCTTTCTGTGCGGCCCGGTACCAATTGACCCGCAGACCAGTGCCAGTCTGTGGCCCGGGGGTTGGGGACCACTGCAATACAACATCACAGTACTATAAACTTTCCCTTTCGAAATCTTATTAAAACTCAATGATAGTTGGGACTCATTCACAGAAAGAGGTTTTGTCAATGATTAAGATATAAAAATAAATGTTTATTATTTGCTGCTCCGTAATATCGGTGTTGGACAAAGTACACAAAGCATGTACTTGTGTTAAAGTAGAGATACAGTAGGTAAAACAAATAAGAAAAAAAAAGCTCCCTTTAAACATTTACTTGGGTAAAAGTACATACGTATTTGCCTTTAGATTTACTCAAGTATCCAATGTACTATAATTTATCATGTCTATAATTTTCCTTTTAATATTTTGATCACAAGTCTCTTTGCTTAATCAACTGGCAAGAGTTTCTTACATCATTAATTCTTTTCTAAATGTTCTGCTTAATGTTGTACTGAGAATGAACTGTATGTTGGTGATCAGTAGATACACCAAGCAGCAATGGTGGTTCTCGCTTGAATGAGGCCCTGGATGAAACACACCATGACCCAACACCTCCCCTGCTTAGTTTCAGCTTTGAAAAGCTCCTCTCTGCTTCAGCTTCAGTCACTGGATGAGTAAAACATTCTCAGAGCAGTCCACACATTGGGACACATTTCTGAGCTCTATAATTAGCAGGCAACACAGCATAACCCAAGTGATATACAGTTACAGTATTAGCCCATTTCATGAAAATATAGTTGAGTAAAAAGTTAATTATTTGACTCTGAAATGTAGTAAAGTTCAAATAAAAGTTTTCCCAAATAAACAATTCACGCCATACGCAAAAAACTATAGGGATGAATTACATTTATTTTATTACTGTCCACCACTGCTTGATATACAGTACAATGCAATTCATTAACCTCAGATTAAGGACTCTTGTTAGTTTTTTTTGTGTAATTTATGATAATTCAGCAGTTTCTGTATTCTGCCAGTCTGCATTGTTCCTCACTAAACACAGCTGTGGCCTCTTCAGATACTTTCTGCAGTGAGAAATTTACAGATACATGAATAGATATTTTATATGTTTAAAGACTCAACAGCGAAAGAAAAACGCAGATTTCGGACAACTTTCAGAATCTGCGACGCATTATTTCTATGGGTGCAACGGTGCACGTACTCGTATCGAAATTCTTCGGTACAGGGGTCTCGGATCGGTGAATGCAATCCTTTTAAAAAATCTGAATTCCCACGGGAAGGAATTAAGGGGCGAAGCACAAGCTTGTTAAGTCTCAAAAAAAAAACTGTCAGGGATTTATATAAGAAAGAAAAAAAAAAAAAAAAGATTGCACAGCGTCACTGTGGCTACTCTCCGTTTACCAGAAATACGATTTGCAGTGGGTTTTAAAACCCTTCCTGCTAGTGATATGGATTCTTTAGCGCTTGCTTCAAGAATTTCTTTTACAAGGAGAAAAATCCTGACAATTCCACATTCGAGGGAATTTAAAACATTAAATCCAACACAAACACTTTTATACACATATCTGTATTATCCAAATGGGGTCTTAACAAATGTAAACTATAATTCAGTTTCTTTTTATTTAAAATTCCATATTTAATATTAAATTTAAGCCAATTTAATTGATTAGTTAATTTAATCAATATAATCAAATGAATTAAATAAATGTAATTATATATTTTACATTTTTTATGAAATGTTATATAATATTTAATATACTATTTAACCAAACAGGCATTTTATTTAAAATTGTTTTTAAAATGTAAACTGTTGATGTTCACAAATGTAAGTAATAAACTACGTTGTTTAAAAAAAAATAAAAAAAAATAAAAAGACAAGCAATTTTATGTTGTGTTTCCTCCTCCTAACTATACAGAAATTGAACAGAACCGTGACTTCCAAACTGAGGTTCATACCAAACCATGAATTTTGTGCAGCGTTACACCCCCATTTATAACGAAGCATTTCGAAAGTTTCACAGCATCGGTGAGTGACGTCAGCTTAAGAGTAGAAGAGAAACTACAATCACAAAGGAACAAAAGAAAAAAAAGAAACACCAAACGGAGAGTGTCGGTATGACAATACTAAAAGGATGGAAGAGAAAGAAAAGGCCAGATGCTCCACTCAGCGGCACCCTGAGGCTGGGGAAAGATTTTCCAAACACCCACTCATCCACAAGTATCCATTAGTGACCGCTATCATTTATTATTTGTGCAAATGAACGCAAGCGAAAAAGCATCAAGAGAATGAACGAGAGGAGTAAAATCAGCCATGTCAACCAGCCTGATGATCAGGTCATCTTATAATCTGAGAAGAACTGCATGATACTCACTCAATGTCATAACATTCATTATCTGATCAAACCTACAGCTTTAACACTTTATTTTACTTATCTAAAAGCAATGGAATACTAACTAGCATTAGGACTGTATCTGGAAGAATCTGGTGATACGATACGCATCACAATACACTGGTTGCGATACGTTATGTTACATTTATTTACCCAAAACACAGGTGGGTCTGCATGTGCATTAATTACACCTAAAATGCCACTGCTGAAATAAACCCTAATCCCTTGAGGCACAAATGAAGCTTCGTCTGGTTATAAGTGCAACCAAGATCAGCACATTGTTTCTAAGATTTGTAATCCTATTTTAACATATTCCCCCTGAAAAACAAACTGCAACTTGCGGCGGACGACGGCACCCCCTAGAAACAGGTGTATATTAAGACTAATATTAGTGGCCTACCTTCTCCCGCCTGGAGCACAGAGAGTTAAGGGTCTCGCTCAAGGGAACAAAAGTGGGAGCTTGGCGATACTGGACCTTGAATCTACTGAGCTCCCACTCAGCAACAGGTGGTTGCTGAAGTATGTTAATAGTATGCCATAAAGATCCATTTTGAAAATCAGCTCATCTAACCAAATATTTAGGAAGTTTTAATGGACTTGCAGTATGCTGGACAGCATATTACAATTCAAGTATGTTCCTGTGCCTTCAAATAAATATTGAAGAAGAAGAAAAAAAAAAAAAAAAAAAAGGTAAATTTGTTCCTTGATGATTGGAGTTGATCTAATTAATTTCATGAAAAAAAAAAATAAAGAAATCGTTCCTGCTTTAATAAATGATCATTTCCAGCACAATTAAAGGATGTGGTAAAGCAGCTGCGACTCCCTTTTCATTCCCAACCTGCGGATGTTGGAGCAGACTGCACGTCCTGCAGATGGTGCGTTTGAGTTGGAGCCAGGCCACATCGAGACGCTGCTCGTTCTCCTCCCCGTGAGCAGAAATGGCGACGAGCAGTGACTCACGCACAAAATCCAACACTCTGCAAAGTGTGTCCTGAACCAAGTCAATTACACAGCTCCCTGCAGCACCAGCTATGTTCTCGGAAACGCTGCTGTTTATCACCAAGGGCCGAGTGTGGAGCAGCAATGCAGTAGGTGTGCGTCCGGGTGCAGTAATGCCGTATCCACAGTAGATGGCAGAGGAGGTGCGCCATCGTCCCGCAGCACAAGCCGTCAGCTGTGCAGGAACAGCAACAACGGGTGAAGTGGTAGCTTATTTATTCTCTTACATGCAGAGCAAGAGTAAATAACGTATCTGCTAAAAATTTAAACCACACACAGCTTAGTCATGGCTCAGAAGATGCCAGTTGTCCTCTGCCATCGTTACAATTCCGTATTAAAAATAACATTTCCTGCATCTTCCCACATGCTGTGTGTGGCAGCATCCGGCCTTCTGTACATAGTAACAGAGCGGAGATTTCCACATGAAACAATCAGCGCATTTTAAATTCTGTGGTTCAACAAAAAAAATATATAAAACAGACAGGTACAAGGGAGTTTAAACCACTGAACAATAAAAAAAAAAAAACACCAGAGCTGTGTGTGTGTGTGAGAGAGAGAGAGCGTGAAAAGAGGAAATAAAGGAAGAAAAAAGGGAAGAGAGAGAGAGAGAAGGGAAGGTAGAGAGAGAGAGGGGAGGAAAGAAAGGAAGAAAAAGACTGAAGGAGAGAGAGAGAGAGAGAGAGAGAGAGAGAGAGAGAGAGAGAGAGAGAGAGAGAGAGGAGAGAGAGAATCCTGCAGTAGAATCAAATTACTCAGGGGCACAAGGGAAAAAAAAGAAGAAACGATGGGTGAACTAATAGACGACAGGGAGATGAGGCAGGGGCTCTGAACACATCCTGAGACCAGCCTTTTCTGCAGCTTGGCTTCTAATACAGGTCACGAGTGTGTTCAACAAAATAATTTAAATCAGCATTTTTTTTTTTTTTGCTTATTCACATAAAAACACAAAATGCGAATGAGCAAGCCATTGCAGCACTGACACTGCACCTCTCTCACTCACACACACACACACACACCCCTCAAGGTTGCTTCTGTTCAAAGCTATGAAACTAATGTAGGGAACATGAACAAGTACAGAAAGTGCAGGCAAAAAACCCAGAGACCACTATCCACACATGTGGTGTGTAAATACATAACTAACCAAAAATTACAGTACTTCTGTGTGTTTAAACCAGAACACAGTCACGTCACCAATTCATTAACTCACTATTAAATCAACCTCCAACCTCAGGACCATGAGCATATAAACAACCTCAAAATAATAAAAAAACTTTGGGCCACACCTCATAGAACAGTGAGAGGAAGATCAGATCATTTAAGTAACTTGGTTCTTCATTAAAATGAAAAAATCTTTTTATGATCATTTTGTTCATTTGATCAGAAATTCAATAAAAACCACACACATGCATATATGCACACACAATCTGTAAAATATTGAACACGTCAATTTTTTTAAGTAAATATATTTCTAAAGGTGCTATTGACATTAAATCTTTACCAGATGTTGGTAACAACCCATGCAATTAACACATACAAAAATATCAAACTGTACATGTCTATAAATAAAATTGTATAATAATGTGAAATGACAGGGGAAAGTATTAAACACATGAAGGAAGGGAGGTGAAAAGGCATGAAAAGCCAAAACACCAGCTGAAATCAATCAGTAATTAGAAAGCAGTCCTGCCTGGTGTTAATGGCCTATATAAAGGTGTCCCATTACCAAGGAGTCACACAAGAAATAGAGCACAGAGCTCTCTCAAGACCTTCGCAACCTTGTTGTTGCAAAACATAGTGATGGCATTGGTTACAGAAGGATATCAAAACATCAAAAAATGTTCTAGTGAGCACTATTAGGGCCATAATCCAGAAGAGGAAAGAACAATTTTACCATAAACCGGCCATGACCAGGTGCTCCTCAAAAGGTTTCTGACAAAGGAGTAAAAAGAATATCAGAAGAGTTGTCCAGGAGCCAAGGACCACTTGAGAGCTTCGGTAAGACCTGGAATTAGCAGGTACAATTGTTTTAAAAAAAAAAAAACCAAAAAAAAATGCACTCAACCGCCATGTGTGCACACTGACCACAACACGCCACTGCTGAAGAAAAAGCACGAAGAAGCTCATTTAAAGTTTGAAGCTACATTTGGACAAGCCCGTGAATTATTGGGAGAATAAAGTCTGGTCAGATGAGACCATAATTTTACTCTTTGGATGCCATAATACACACCATGTTTGGAGGACAACGGACCCTGCACATCACCCCAAAAACACCATACCAACAGTGAAGTTTGGAGGTGGGAACATCATGGTGTGAGGCTGTTTTTTAGCATACGGTACTGGCAAACTTCATATAATTAAAGGAAGTATGAATGGAAAAATTTACTTAGATTCTTGATAAACATCATCTATCAGAATGAGGACGATGAAAGAAGGGTGGACATTTCAGCAAGAAAATAATCCCAAACACACAGCCAAGATCACTCAACTGGTTTTAGAGAAAGCTGCTAGAATGGCCCAGGCAATCACCTGACTTGAATCCCATAAAAAAATCTATAGACGGAACTAAAGATCAGAGTTTATAAAAGGGGCCCATGGAGCATTTGAAGGTTTGTGTGGAAAAATAGGCAAAAACCACACCTGAGCAATGCATGCAAATAGTTTCTCTATACAGGAGGCATCTTTGAGCAGTCCAAGGCTTTTGTATGGAGTATTAAATAAATTTCAGTAGTTTCCATCATGAGGAGGAGCAGTGGCAGTTTTAGCTAAAATGGTGCTCAGGTTGAACCACACCATGACCCAAATCCTAAATAAGCAAATTATTAAATGCTACAATTAATACAATAACAAAAACAATAAGAATAACAATAACAATAATAATCATGGTATAATTGATGTGACCTTACAAATAAACAGTTTAAATAAAAAAAAAAAACATGTGTCTGGGTCTTGATGCCCCCTTCAAGATGCCACCCTGGGCAGCCACCCATGTCGCCCATGCCACTGGTGAGGAGCACCTCTCCGCTACGTTCCACAACATGCATCATTGCTGTGTTGTGCTGTTATTATCTAATTATATTTATTAATGCAGTATTTTCATATTTCATTCATTAAGCACATTTTCATCGTTCAGTATTTTTTTTATTTTGGTTATAAAATGCAGTATTATTTTAACAAGAAGTGCTTTTAATCCAGTATCCATTTTAAAAACTAATCGGTTATCGGCAAATACGATCCATCTAGCTACAGTATCGGTAATAGTAAAATACCCTCTAATCATCACGTCCTAACTGGTAGTGGTGCTGAAAATCCATTAGCGCAGAACCCACACTATCACCAATATAAATAATAGCGAGGGGTTCCAAATAAGGTCGCACTGATTCCAAACAATTGCCGACGCCCAGGGTGGTCAAACTTCGAGATCCAAAATATCCCCTTTCCCTCAGTCACCCTGTATTTTTGACCAATTAACCTACAGATATCTGCTTCTTCACAACACTGACTCAATCAGCTGGCTAGCTCACTTTGAGAAAACAGTGTGTTTTTTTTTTTACCCTAGTAGCTCAAACTCAAAACCTGCAGAATTATCAGAGGTCAAACCCAAACATCTTGAGGTAACCAGCACCACTTGGCATGAGAACAATTATGTTCAGGCTGATTCATTACTTATTCTCAAAATCGGTCAACACAGATCTGATTAGCATGCTACAGTATATAACCGCCCACTAAGTATGATCAGAGACTCACGCTGAACTGTGGTGTGATGTGGGTAGTGCTGCCTCCAAACTGCTCTCCGAAACAGTCACCGAAAGGCAGGAGGAGCCCCATAGCCAGGATCCGAGAGCACAGCTTCTCCGCTTCATCTTCACACACTGACTTCTCCTGCTGCTGGAAAAACCTCTCCAGCAGAGTACGTCCTAGAAAGAAGAAGAAACAGGTTTAGTGACAGAACACGATCCAGTCGAACTGCTCAAAGATCTTAGCAGGACGTGCCTTTAAGTCCACTTGTAGTGAGCCTAGTAGCAAGATTTACCGATTCACATTGGTGCATAGCAATAAAAGTTAATGTGATGCATAGATTTAAAATAAAAAAAAAAAGAAAAGGGGTGCGTGTGATACAAGTAGGCATTTCGATTACAATGCATTATTTAAAAAAACGATTTCATTATATGCATTTAGTAGGTGTGCTATACTTTTATTATTTAATAAAATAAACAAATTAATAAAAAAAAAAAAAAAAAGACATACAATTCCAGATCAAGGATCAGATTACATCTGACCCAATCCAACACTATTAGCAAATTGGAGCTTTCCAATAAAAATAAATTGTGTTATGACCAATGAAATCAAACAGAGCTGAATTATAATCTATTTGGATACAAAGCAGAAGGCATGACCACCGAGTTCTTGTAACTGCAGTAATCAGATAATAAAGGACTATTATTATTGGGCTCAAACACAGTGTTGAATGTAGCCCATGACAGAAAGCCCAGTTAAAAGCTCAGATTCATACAACTCTAGACCACACACACCGCAAGTGTCATAATAATAAAAGCATTATTAATCGAGCATTGTCTGCTTTCATTCATACTGTAACTGCAGGTTTGCTGGAGTTTTCTCACCGAGGGTGAATTGTCTGAATGACACACTGCTGCACACCATTCTCACACTCTCTGGGGAACTCTCCGGCTTTCTCTGATCATCCTTAACACATGCATTTCTGTCCACAGCTTGTTCATGCATTTCTGATTTTCACCCCATTCATAGATGCTGCACTTCCAAAACCCTCCAAGTTCACCCTCCCTCTTCCTCTCTCACACACACACACACACCCCGGCTATAAACTAATCACCACACTCAATTAAGCGATCCTCACAGCCGTAAAATTAAGAGCTGAACACTCCATGAGCACTTCAAGATCAACACAAAGTCTACAGAACAGATCGACACTCATTTATTTACTATCATTGTTTAATTTACTCTATTTTTTATAAAATGTATATAATTTCTATTTTACATTCTTGATCTACGATCTACGAATTTCATTACGGCTCCTAATTTAATTTGTTTTTTTTTCATGCTTTCTCTTCATTCTTTGATAGACACTTTGGCAATATTATTTTGATTTTGGCATTTAAATGCTCTGAAAATAAAAAAATCGGAAACAGAACGCTGAAAATCTTGCATGATTGAGGTCCTTTTCACAAATTTCCATCATCTCTCATACTGTAAATACTGCTTCCTTTGTCATTCAAGGGTTTTTTTGTTAATTTTTTTTAAGATCCAGTGCTCCACTTTTGATCTTAAACATTTTCTAATCTGTACAGCAAAATGACATTCCTCTCTGGAAAACACAAACACACGATCTCGGGACGATTTAAACCCTTTTAATGCCGACATCATTACGTCACAGCGCTAGCTGGAGGCAAAACTTTAGGAAAACTGAAGACATTATTTTGCAAAGGATTCTCCTTACATTTTTGTACATTTTTAGGGAAAAATGATTAGCAAAATAACATCCCCGATATGCTTTTCAAATGATCTGCATTATTTTTTTATAGATTTCCAGGGAGAGGGATGGAACAATTTCCCCTTTTTTTGTTTTGTAATTTTTCTTGCTTCTATCAATATTTTGTGGTTATGTTACATTTGGATATGCATTATGTTTGTTGAAACTGTGCAGTCATCTAATTGAATAATTAATAAAAAATAAAAAAATCCCACATGCCAACTTGTGTTTGGGTGTCAGAATCAACGAAGTACAAGCTCCAATTTTATCGCATACCTGCTGCCGCAGCCAGAAAAAAATTTTTTAAAAAAATAAAAAAAATTATGGCGGCAGTGGTTAAACGCAAAACGAGCGGACTTGACAGAAACGATCACGTACTTGGTTTCTCCATCAGATTGGTGTAAATATCAGGCCACTCAACCTAAGGTAAGCCAAAGCTGCGGCCATAAATTTAACAATGTCTACGAACTAAAAAAGGGTTTATTGTGTATGTTTTTCCGTTGTGCCCCTTCAGAAGCATAAGTATAGAAGTCGAACATTATTAAACAAATCATGTTTCAGGGCCCAACACCCTTATTGCACTCTGTTTAGACCCTTGAGTGCTGGACTGCAGTGATTTTCATGAGAAATCCAGAACCCAGACTTTATTTTAGCAATTTCTGTTGCCTTAAATCTAAGAAAATTAAATAACTGCAAGATTGTATAATGTAATACACTAAGAACTATATAAAAATCGATTTCTAAAATGTCAGCAGACGCCCACATCCAGAGCAACTTACATTTTCTCTCATTCTTACAACAGAGCAACTTCAGGTTAGGGGACATGCTCAGGGGCCCCAGAAGTGGCAGATTGGTATGGTGAACATTTTAATGTCACGACATTCAGATTCTAAATTCCAAAACCTTAACCACTAAGCAACTACCCACCCAGACAGAAGAGGACAGATATGGTGAGAGACTGTTAAAGAGCCAGAAAAGCAGTGATGGAGGATGAAATAAACAGAGAGAAAGACAAGAAATGAAAGACAGAAAGCCAGCGACAGACCCAGGAAGAAAAAAAAAACTAACAAAAGCAGAGACAGATAAAGACAAAAGCAAATTGTGAGAAAAATAAGAACAAGAGAGAGAAAAAGAAAAAGGATTAGACAGAAAAAAATAAATGGAGGAAGAGAAAGACATACAGTGAAGGAACAGAGACAGGGAAAGGGAGAAGAAAGGGATTGAGGGAGAACGCGAAAAAGGCAAAAACGAAGACAGCAACAGGGCAAGAGGGAAAAAAGAACAGACTGATGGATAAACAATACAGCCCAGAGTTATAAATACTACTGTTCTACTATCGTTTACTTCGTCATGAAGCCGATATGGGAGTCATTTTACATTACAGGTTTTATTCAGGGTGCGAGAGAATTGCGTTTTCACAGGATCACGAGGTCCAAAACAGACTGACAGGCATGAAAGGAAAATAACAAGGCTGAGGAGGGCGGTCACATCACGCCTCCACAGTGACAGCAAAATAAAACCTACACAGAGAGGCAGAGCGAAGCTTGAATTTTGAGCAATGATTTCCCTGTCAGGTTATGACTAACACACACACTGCACCATTTCAGCGATCAGTACGACATCATCAGCAGCAGAAGATAAACCACGAGCAATCAGGCAGCACTCGTTCCAATGCTGAACACAATGACGCATGACCTGATCAGCATCGATTGTGATTAATAGACCACATATGTGATTGATTGGCTCACACTCTCAGCCTGACAACCCATCTTGCCACCCCAAACCCCATGCTACATTGCAAAGCTCTTTTGCACATAAAAAAAAAAAGGAAAATAATCCAATTGTTTATCATGTTTACATTTTTTCTTGAATTTGTTTCAGAAAAATATGAATAGAGATATAAATATAATGAACTGGCAATAATGGCAATCAAACTTATTTGAGAATTAGGGGTTATAATATTCTTGCATGTACAGTCAGAAGTGTTTTTACCAAAAATTATAGCTAAATTCTTCAAATCAGTGATTTCACAATAGAGTGCAGAAGATTAGAGCTCTGTCTCACCCCCCCAGATTGTGCATAAAAACGAAATTAAAACTGAACGTATAGTGTGGAATAAGCATGTGCCTGTGAACACCACTGTTTATAGACTTAATCATCACGCTCCATAGTCGATGAAGCTTAATTCACACATCTGTGTAAAAGATAATTAAGCTTCTTGCAACCGAAGAAAAATTGCAATAAAAATAGTATGAGACACAACAGCTACCACAGCCACATAGGGGCATGAATACTGAATACTGCTGATGCAAGCTCAAAACAAGTTGAGAATTTAACCTCTGGGTTTATACAGTATATGTAAATCTGCCTCTGTCTGCCCAGTGCCTGACCTGTCCTTGACCTCACTGCATGTCACTGATAAACTGTGCGTTACTGTCAAACAGTAAAACATGAAAATAATTCAACTACTTTAACACAAATTTCCAAATAGGTTTTTGGCTTGTAGGTGTAAAATTTTCAATCAGGTGCTTCAATGTTGACCATTTGGCCAGTATAAAGGAATAATACCATATTAGTACCATCTGAGGTCACGAGGTTTAGATAAATGGGTGCCGTCTGCTTTATAAGTGGCATGAATTATTGATAGACATCAGTCAGGACAGAAAGCTATAACCGAGAGAATAGTATTGATTTTAGAGAGGGGGAAAAGTGTGTGTGTGTGTGTGTGTGTGTGTGTGTGTAAGAAAAACAGCATGCTGTTCCACAAGTAAATGCGCATGTGTGAATAAAGGGTGGGTGTGCATTTTATTATTTTTAACCACACTGCATATTTATATTCATTATTTTAGTTATAGGGAAATTAAATGAAACGAGTTTATAAATGATTTTCCTGAATTATTTTTTAAAAAGAAAAAAATATTTATTGATTTTGAATGTGCTTTGGGTCAGATGAGATAGATAGATATATATATATATATAATGATTTTGTTTTCCTTCAATAATAAAAACCTTCATTTAAAAACTGCACGTGTTCATTTGTGTTCTTTTTTACTAATATTTAAATTAGTTTGATCTGAAACATTAGTGTGACAAACATGCAAAAAAAATAAGAAATCAAGACGGGGGCAAACACTTTCACACCACTGTATATATGCACAATATAATCACACTTGTATATAGATATGTATCTCTGCAACCAATGCAGTACATGAAGTTATGTAAATTCAGTTATGCAAGTTAACTTGACTAAAACAAAGTATTTTAGTTTTTAATAAACGTCTGTGAACCAAACATGATCAAATATGAATATAATAAAGAATGAACCATGTTGATCTTTATTTCTCCAGTATCGTATTCCTTCAGTCCTGCTTTCCAGCATTAATCTTTCGCTTACTCATGCGCTTAAACTATTTATACACCTGTCTTCCAATCATCCTCCTTACAGAGAGAAACGTGCTGATTTAGCTGCTTTGTGATGATCAGAGGCCTCAGTCCAGCACTATATCTTTCCTTGCCCGGTAAATAAAGCTTTTAATAATCACATCATTCTCCAGCATATGAATAATAATGTTAAAAATAGAGGTTTCGAATGCCACATAATGGTCATATTTTGTGCAATAGGTTAGTTCGCTTGCATTATTTTTGTATTCGAGTGTATATATGAAAAATTATTGAAATATTCTTTATCTATAAAACTGTTTTTTGTATTCTGAAGCAGGGGAAAAGAATTTCCTTTGGGATTAATAAAGTTTACTTATCTTACCTTGTGTATCATATATCAAGTCTAAAATCAATAAAAGGCTCCAAACATCTTCCAAATATTTCAGTCAGATCTGACCAAATGACTATTCTGAAAGCAAATCATAAGGGCTAGGTATAGAGAATAACGACTCATTTGTAGAACAAGATCCACACCCCTACCTGTGAACACATCCTGAAAGCTGCAAGTGGAGGCTTGTCCGGCTGAAGCCCTGCGTCCAGCCTCGAGCTTCGTCTCTCCTGTTCGTAGAGTCCCTTCCGAGCCACCGTACTCCAGGAAGTCCTCTGAGCCGATTTTGGAAGGAAGTGGATGGAGCTCTTCGGTCCAGTCGGCGGAGCGACTGATGGGTCCGGTGACACTGTAAGAACGCTGCCGCTGTTTGATGCGCCCCCGTCCTGCCCGAGCGACAGCGATGGTGTTTGCGTTGGGAGGAGCCTCGTGGGAACGGCGTGGGCAGTGTGGGCTGTGTGAGGGCGAGGGTACAGGAGATGGAATGGGCGAGCTCAGCTGACGTGTGGTGGTTTTGATGTATGAAGGGTGAATGGGAGGGTAGGGTTTCACTGCTGGACTGCCGGCTGTCGGGATGTGGGGCTTCACGTGCCGCGTGGCTACAGGACTCTCCTGCTGAAGCCACTGTGGGAGAGATATACTACTCCTTCTTGCAATCGGTGCTTCCTCCTTATCTTCTACCGTTAACTCAGGTGTCAACACTTCAGTGCCGATGCATTCTAACTCCAGAGATGACGATGACGCGCCGGTTTCTGGGCGTTTCGTGTCTGAACTCGAGTCCTCCTCTTGGAGCTGAAGAGCCACGCTGCCATCTTCCTCCACCTCTTCTGTGGCCTCAACTGCACTCTCAAACGAAGCTGAGAAGTCTGGAAAGCTAGCCTCACTGCTCGTCTTGGTGACTAAACTCAGCACCCCTCCAACTGTCTCCTCAGCAAAGGAGGGAGGGATGTCATGCGCTGCCTCCGGCTCTTTTGTCCCAGTTGCTACGGTGACGGCAGCACAAAGGGATGTTTCGGAAGCGCCGATCTTCCCGTTAACAACCTTCTCCTCCCGTTTCTCCTTCTCTCCCTCGCTCTCCTTCTCTGCGTTTCTCTTTGCATCTGCATCACTCTGAACGAGTTCGACGTGTGTGTGCAGGCCATTCTCCTGACAGCGTGGCATCTCCAGCTTAGTGAAAGGCTCGGACCTGGTGAAGCAGCACTGTTTATTTTCAGCCTCGGCGATGCCATTTTGTTTCCACTCTTTTCCCTGCTGCTGGAGTCTGATGGCTTGCTGAATGTCAGCCAGCAGGTCCTCGTGCTCGGCAGCAGAGTGGAAGCTGTAAATATCCGTATCCGATCCGGAGCTGACCTTCTTCTCCGGAGCATCCGGTGTCTCCCGTCTGCTGTTGTTGTCGGAGAGAACGGGTCTCTGGTCCTCGGCGTCCGATTGTCCGAGCTCGTCGGCCGACAGCTCAGGCGTTTTGGTGTCTAGCTCGTCGTGGTGCGAGTCCAGAGCATCTTCACGTGAGCCACTGAGTAGGCCCTTAACCTTGGCTAGATTTTTCCGCTTGCGTATGTTGAAGACCGATTTAGACTCTGACTTGCCTTTCTTCTTCCCTCCTCCGTCTCCACCCTTGCCGTGCTTGCCGTGGGATTTCTTGGTGTGAAATCCTTTCTTTGTGGAATCTGCATAGCTGCACTCGTCCACCGTGCTCTCTCCGTCTCCCACAGGAGCCGAGCGCTTCGGCTTCGCATCCTGGTTGCCCATGGCGCTGTGAGAGCTCAGGCCATGCCTGCTGCAAAGCGTGCGGATGCGCTTTTGTTTGCGCGAGCGGCCCTGACTGATCCGCGAACCGCTCTTGCTTTCTGATGACGGGGAACGAAGCAGGCAGGAGGAGGATGAGGCGAAAGAGAAGAACAGCAGGTCGCTATCGCTCTCACTCCCTCCCCCCACCGTCTGTTCATCTTTCGTTCTACAGAAAGAGCCGGGAAGGGAGGGGGAACGCACCCTGAGAATATTCTCAATGCACTGCCCCGCCTCCTCACTGTGGTTAAAGGGCTGATGGGAAATGTAGTAGTGGCGACATTTGCCTAGACTTAAAGCCTCCAGCAGCCTCTCTCTCAGGGGAAGCTGGGGATGGCTTTCCTCCCTCTTAGGCAATGAGGAATCCAGCCACAGAGGCTCCATCGCCAGCACCGCCAAGAAAGCACTCTCACACACACACACACAACAGCTGAAACAAATTATAAAAAATATATTATTTTAAATTATATAATTATATATTATAAAAAAATAATTAAATTAATAAACAGAAAAAAAAAAAAAGCAAGGCGTAACAGGGTCAGTAATAAGTTATGGCTGAATGGCTTGCATTCAGTGTAACTGGTACAGCAGTTTCCAACTAGAGGGATTTTCCACAAATATTTCACATAATCGTAAATCCCTCTCGATGTAACTGCTGTACCAGTTACACTGAATCTCTCAGACCCTACCTGAATATGCTTTACTTATAGTAGTAAATCTACTTAAGACTGGAAACTTACCATTGATATAAAACCGAGAATTTACAACATTTTAGGTTAGCCAGTTCGGAAGTAAATGACTAAGCATTTATATTCCTATTAAAGGAAAGCATTTTTTCCTTCTCTCGCTCTCCCTCATTACACATGCTCCCGAGGTAGCGTTTGTCAATTTATTCTTTTTGGATCAGCCTGATCTTTCCCGTCACCCTACCCTACTGATTCTACTGCCAGTAATCATCATGCAGTTCTGCTCCACTCTGTACATTCTGAATCATCTCTGGATAATTCCAACAGTATATAAATGTAAACTCGTATCTGTTATGTAAATTATCTTCTACATTTCTATATCTCATCTGTACATACACTCAATAACTTCAGTTGTACATACAATCTACATCCCATATCTTCCCTACATATATTGTGCCTTACACACATTTTGCTCTAATCGAAAAAGTGTACACACACACACACACACACACACACACACACACACACACACACACACACAACGATTTTAGTACATCTTCTCAAAGGACCCTCTGAAAATAACTCCGACAGCCATTACTGTCTACAGAACTGGCAACAAAAAAGTGAGTACACCCTAAGAAATCACAGCTGAAGGTTGTGCAACCATGCAAAGTCACATCTTCATCATGTTCATGTTTTTGTCTGCTTAACAGAACCATACAAATTTGTGTATTTGTGCATCATCAAAGATGGCTGACGCTATAAGATGATCAGTAACACCCTGAAACTGAGCAACAGTACAGTGGCCAGGGTCAAACAGACCCTAACAATCTGTTACCAACCCTAACAATAAAAAATCAAACAAAATTTTAAATAAAAAATAATTTAAATAAAAAAAATAAATACAAATCAAAAGTGCGCTTGGCAAACACTCGAAAATCTTAAGCGACCCCTAGTGGAGGCCACAAACCCTGGGTTAAGAAGCAGAAGGTCCGCTTGTCCATGCTCAGACCCTACGCCGCACACAATTCAGTTTGCATGGCCGTCCCCACCCAGAAGAAAGCCTCTTCTGAAGCTGCTCACAAGAAAGCCTGTAAACAGTTTGCTGAACAAAATGTGTCCAAGATCATGAATTACTGAAACCATGTCCTGTGGTCTGATAAACTTAATAGGCTCAGATGGTGTCCAGCAAGTGTGGCGATGCCCTGGTGAGGAGTAGCAAGAAGATTGTGTCTTGCCTACAGTAAGCATGGTGGTGGTAGCATCATGATCTGGGGCTGCTGAGGAGCTGTGGTTCATTTAGGAAAACATGGATTCCAACATGAGACATTTTGAAGCAGAACATGATGCCCTCCCTTCAGAAACTGGGCAGAACAGCAGTTTGTCAACATAAAAAAACTTTACTGAGTGTGTACAGTAAAACCCCGTTGGACGAGCATAATTTGTTCGTGAATATTGCTAGAAGGTCCATTTGCTCGTATGTTTAAACTAGTTTGCTCGTGCCTTCGAAATTTGCTCACAAAATAGGGTAAAATTTAGCGAGTAAGGTCGCTCGTATCTTTATTTGCTCGTACAATAGGGTTTTACTGTATTTACTTTTGTTGCCAGTTATTTATTCAATAATGGCTGCATGTTGAGTTATTTTCATGACGGTAAATCTGTACTGCTTATAGAAGCTGCACATTGACTACTCAAACATAGACACGTTTTATTTCTATAATATTGTCGCTTGAGAAGATACACTATAATGGTTGCTGAAATGTGAGGGGTGCACTCACTTTTGTGAGATACTGTGTATTTACACACACACACACACACACACACACTGCATTTTTCGCTTTACATATATTTACATATTTATCTGCACTTGTCTGTACATAATACAATGATTGACACTTCTGGTAGACGATAAACTACATTTTGTTTCTGTGTATTTTGTACTATGACAAATTTGTATGTATTTTTATTATATAAATATATATTATATAGTTTTATATATTATATGAAAAGAAAAAAACAACAACGGGGAAAATGATTAGATAGATAGATAGATAGATAGATAGATAGATAGATAGATAGATAGATAATTTAGGGGGGGGGGAATATAAATAAAACCATAGAAAGCCTAAGAATATTTTACATGATCCACTTCAAACTGGCAATAAAGTGTGCATAGATAAAATGTCTAAATTTTGCAATGATCGAGTACCACAAAAAAAAATTATATATATATATATATATATATATATATATATATATATATATATATATATATATATATATATATACACACGCACACATACATACATACATACATATACATACACACACACACACACACACACACACACACACACACATATATAAAATGTATATAATTTTTTAATAAAACAATTAGTAAACAATGTAAGTTTCAGGGTTGAATAAACTAGTGGTTAAATGCACCCTATATATTCTTGCTTATCGTCTACAATAGAAACTATAATTTATATGATTATACTGTGTTTATTTGTGACCTGTACAGTGTCATTTCAGTTTCCAGTGCTCAGTTTATAGTTTCTCAAATTTAACACCATCAAAATAATTAAACAAAAGAACAGTTTTACTTGCGTACTGAAATTAAAATAAACTCCTAATCACCAGCCAAACGCCTTTTCTGTCCAAACCTCTCAAACACACACACACACACACACACACACACACACACACACACCTGGGGAAAGCGCACTTACCTGAGAAGTGAAGGCCCACTCTGCGCATGCGCAATCGGTGCTTCACGTCTTTTACAATATTAAAGATCCATCATGGCGGTGAATTCACAACCTATAATTTACAATTCTGTTTTACACAAAAGGTGTGCTGTTTTTAAGCTTCACAACTCGCAGTGTTACATTGTCATTAAAAATACAAAAAAATCAGATGGAAGAGGAAATTCAGTTACAGCTTCCTATTAATAGCTAATGATTCAAGGTCGCCATATTGGGTTGTAAAAAAACAAAACAAAAAAAAGGTAGATAATTAATAATTTTAAAAAAGAAAGTTTAAAACCTCGACCTCAACAAGACTGCACCAGACATTCAGAACCTCAATTCATTAACCATATGCAGTTAAAACAGAGAAACAGGAATTTATAATAACATATATAATTGCATTGTGAGTTTCTGTGCGTGAAACTATCAAGCCGCCAAATAGACTCCTTCCACACCTCATCCCTGCTCCTCTCTGATTGGTTAGGAATTTCCCGCTTAAACTTAGGACACACCCAGTTTGACTACACCTGATTGAGTTGCCGGCGGTGTTGTGACTCAATTGTAAGTTAAGTGCACTACTTAGGGCGTAGGGCGCCGTTATTATATTCACTACGTAAAAAAAAGTTAAAAAAAAGGAGGTGTAAAAAAAGGAGGTATTTGGGATACGACCAGAATTAATTAGTAGCCCGAATCAAGAAGTTCCTGCATATGATACATGTGGCTTTGTGGACTGTTTTCTTTTACTTATTAAGTCCTATGTCTGACCTGATTATATATATATATATATATATATGTGTGTGATTGATGTGATTGCATACCCAAAATACATAAAAACCGAACCAACATTTGAAAAGAATTGTCTGAAAAGTATTGCTTTTACCAATAATAAGAAAAAGTAGAAGAAAAAGAAGAACTTAAGAACTATGAAGATTGATTTGGATGTAATTGATATGATCAGTCTGCTGCAATGGCTTAGGACTGCAGATTTTGCATTCAAGTATCTTTCAGTAAAGTTGATAACTTCAACAATGATAAAACTGTAATGAAGGGATATTTGGTGCCACCCGGAAAAGGATGGGTTCCTCTCGAGGTTTCTTCCTCATTTAATCAAAGGTGTATTTTCCTTGCCATTGTCGCAACTGGCTCGTTTATTAGGTTCAAACTAATAGGTACTAAACTTATAGGCACTAAATAAAAAATGTTATAACCTTTTTGACTTTTTGAGCTGCTCTTGAACGATGTCCTATACGAATATAATAGGAATAAACTTCTAAGGACTAACATATTAATTCATATTTTACAGTAGAACCTATATTTCTATGTGAAGCTAATTTGGGACAATGTCAATGTTAAACAATTAAATACTAATAAAATAAAATAAATACATTTAGTATATTGATTGTTATTTAATGCATTTTATATGTGAGGGAAACAATTTGTTACACCACTGGTTTCCAACCCAAGGGTCACAACTCCCACTAGGGGTCGCTAAAGATTTTCGAGAGGACTCCTGATTGTTTTAATTAGTTTGTTTATTTTATTTATAGCAACAAAATAAATAATTAAACTCTAAATATAAAAAAAAAATCATATATGAAAAGAGAAGAAATTTCCCTAATGTGGAGAATTTTTTCTGAAGAGTGAAAACGTACAATCGTTGCGTTAAAAAAGACGCAGCGAAGAGAAAACTTTGCAAAAACGCCAGGTAAAAGATAAAAACTAATGCGCTAAAAATAAAACAATGACTTAAGACTTAGTTATCTTCAATTTGTTTTAAACCAAGGAGGTGTCAGAGCACCAAACACCAAAAGATAGTTGGTAAACGAAGATAATTTTTTCTAAGAAAAAAAAAACTTATGTCAAATAGACCCCAGAACATGAGAGATGCTTTAACTAAAGCTGAAAATACAAATAGACAGGCAACGGTTGCATCCTTCGAGTGCGAGTTCACTCTTGTAATTGCACGTTCAAATAAGCCACACCGTCAGGAAAAGTCTGCTCAGACCTGCATGTGTAAAAATGGCACAGGTGGCTTCAAAACTAAAAATTGTACCTCTGTCCAATAATACAATAAAAGACATAATCGGCATAATGGCAAATGAGGTTGAGAACTCGTTGGTGGATGATGCACCCATTTTAAATTTAATAAAGCAAATGTTTGTGGAGCTGTGAAGATGAGGTGCATCAGACTCTCCTCCTTCATACCAAAAGCACTGGCTGACAAAAGAGACATTAACAGGGTTTGAATTGGGCATGGCGTCATTAAAAATTGTAAAATTGGGGTCTCCTAAAAAAAATAAAATAAAATAAAATAAAAAGGTTGGGAACCACTGTGTTACACCATAATCTGTGACTCCTCCAGCAGTCTCAAATATTGCTATAGTTTCAACATTTTCAAAACGGTATCATTTTTTTCTCTACTCGTTTCCCTCTTCTTATATTCTTCCTGGATTTTTCAGGTCAGATCCTGTTATTACCATCCAGTCAGATAGAATAAAAAATCGAAAAACACAATAATATACTTCTCCAGCAGCCTCCAATATTGCTATAGTTTCATCATTTCCAAAACTGAATAATTTTTTATCCTTGTTAGCAATTTATTCGTTTTTCTTCTTGTCTTATAGCTGCTATTTTCTCGAAAAGCTGCTAAAAATCCATCTTAAAATGTAATACAGCACGTGTTTTTTTCTTCCTGTATTCTTCTGACCTCTAGTGGTCAGATCCTGTCATTAACATCCAGTGAGATGAGAGAACTAAAAAGGGAAAAAAAAACACAATTGTCTTTTTTTTTTTGTTTGTTTTTTTTCTTCAATATTTAATGAGAAAATGAACCATAACAACGATACAATAAGAAACATTCATACAAATCAACTGCCATGGTGTGTCTAAATCTCTGTAGATAAGCACAAAGGCTTACATTTAAATCTTACAACATTAAAACAAGCTTCACAGTTTGAGATCACGTCCCCATGGATGCGAGAGGTGCCTACATGTCACCCCTCTTCACTATGAAAGGAAAACGATTCTCAAGTAAGACAAAAGAAAGTGAAAACAGCCATTTATAAGAATAGTCTTGTTACAAAAGCTGTCATGCAGGTCAATAATGGCATAAAAAAAAGGAGCACAGAAAAAAGAAAGGTTTTATGGAGAGCAAGCAGGAATGTCAGCAACAAAGTAAACTGGTCTAAACTCCAAATTTATGGTTTAAATCATAATACAGATGATGTGTATTCCAGTATGTGTTGTAGAAATTTCATATTAGAGATTTATACCGATAATTTATTGTAAACTCTTGAAAACTTGGAGTGATAAAAGATAAAAAAGTTCCTCTTATCCAACCTGAATTTAACATTTGGAAATTAGCGTTTTGGCTTCATGGCTCGCATGAAACAGCATTATTTTATTGGCTATAGTTTAAATATCTTTTATTGTATATGATTCGAAATTGAAGTGCAAAAGTCTGCACACCCCCATTGTCTAGCACAGGGGTTTTCAACCGGTGGTTCGCGGCCCCCTGGTGGTCCGCGGCGGCATTGCATGTGGTCCGTGACAGCCTACATCATTTCACTATTAAAATCACTTTTTTTTCCCCAAATCTTTTATTTTTCCAAACATTTCCAGAATATTTGCACATTAGTGGGAAAACTGAATTGAATTAAAATATCTAAAATATTCAAACTGACACAGGATAGGCTAGCTTTGCACCTATCAGGCCTATGCTTTGCTAACGTTGTGTTTTGCGCCATATACGTACACATTCATCTTGCGCGCGAAATAGACCAGCATCTCGGAGTTAAGAAAACACATTATTCAGGTTTTATTGAATAGACGCCTAATAGTTTTGGTGAATTGAAATTTGGAGTGGAGCTGTTAGCTAACGTTTCGAACTAAGGTGAAGTTTGCTAGTCAGCACCAGCATGGATCGCTTTTTTACAATAGTGGGCCGTGGATTACTTGTTAGTCAGAATGGTGGTCCCTGGCACAAAACCAGTTGAAAAACCCCTGGTCTAGCAGAGTAAACATCAGGCTTCCACACAATACAGCAGGATATGAATTTGCTCTTAATGCAGTGTTTCCGTATTTAATGGCGCGACATAATCCGCTGTTTTGATCCAACATCCTGTGATTAATATGCGACCAATGATGTGTTCCAGGTCACAGATAGGCCTATTGTTATTTGTGAGTAATGAGGACTTGAAAATGAGGGAATGGTCTGGGTTATGGGGAGAACACCTTCATCGTGTCATATAGAAATCAATTCATACAAAAGTTTGTGTACCATAAGTTTGGTATGTGCTCCTTTTTGGAACAACCCATTCCACATTCTGTCCCCATTTACTATTATAATAACCTCCACTCTTCTGGGAAGATGTTCCACTATGTGGTGATGGTAGTCAGGTACTAAACCCATGTCCACAGGGGCTTTGTGATGTCAGCTCAGGTTTGAGACATTTTTGATAAATCCTGTACAATTGTGTGCCGTTTGTGGAGAACTCACGTATGTCTGGAAACGTCAGGTGTCCCTGATATAAACATTTAGGGTCAGGTGTCTGATACGTTATGGTTTATTTATATATAAATGGATATTGTAGACTGTATTTTTTATAATGTTGATTAATAAATGTAATGTTGTGTAAAACATGTAATCATCTGTCGAAATGACATAATTGTGACAGGCCTTATTATCATGACGTGAAAGCTATTAGAATCTATTACATTAACTAGTGACAATGGGATAAGGGACATGTGGGAAAAGAGACATCTGTGACACAGAACACAGTAAATTTAGATTTTCTGTCCTACAGGGATGCAAACATTTGCACTCGAATGTATTAATTTTAATTCGGAAATCTTACCTTGTAAATCCGGATGCAATTTGGCACCAGATTTTGTACAAAGCCATGTTTTTGCACATTTGTAGTTTTGGATACAGCACTGATTACAACTGACTGAGAAAAAGGAATCGTTTTGAACCATAATGTATTCAGAACCTCAAACACCGCACCAAAAAATATATATCTAAATAAGCAACATAATTTGCACACATATTATACATAATACAGTCATTAAATAAACTCCAGAAAAAGAGAAAAGCATAATACCCATAACATGAATGCATCAAAACAAATATCGAATTTGAAAATTCTAGTGTCTAGGAGTTCGCTTACAGAAACATTGAGCTTTTAATCCACATTAAAACATTTTTAAATACAGTAAAAAATAGCTTCTTTTCTTCAGTAACTGTATCTTGTATTGTACATAACTGTACATAAATATCATCCAAAAATATCATACAAGACGTGTCTTTATAGATACATTTGTAGTCATGTGTAGTCCATTTCGATTTAAAGTAACACAAAATAAACAAAAACAAAAATAAAAATAGCAAATGGCTAATTCTTGTATTTTTCATTTTCTAAGCGATGATGGCTTTAATTCAGAAATTGTACCTTATGTGAGTTTAAATTGTCGAATCAAAGGTTAAAAATGTAAAAATAATCATCATAATATTTGTATACACAAAAGAACCTACTGTGACTATTTCTGCATTGTAGGAAAATACGTCAGAACATGTGTTTTAGATATAAACAGCATTAAAAGCACGCAAAAAAAAGATTTCTATAAGATTACATTTTTAGAATAATCTTAAATGCTGATCAACAAATTCTTGTTCTTTCTCCACAGACAACCACTAGAGGGCAGCATTGATCGTTATACTCGTATATGGCGGCCATATATTGGTTTTATTTTCTTGTTTCACAAAACCTCTGAGTTTTCTTTATTCATTTACCTTCTATACATCCTGAGCCAATGATGGGAATTCTGGGAAACTGATGGAATCGGTTTCCAATTTAGTTTAACATAAAGACAAAAGATCAGCTAATCTCTGAGCATCACTGTTCATATAACATAAAAAAAATGGCGTACGTCATCAGTAGCAACAACTGAACTGTGAACAGCAGTGTGGAGAGCATTTATTGTTTCAAGTAAAACACTACTTGCACAGAATTGTGCAAATGTATATCTAATACTGCCACAATTCCCATAATAGCTGTTTATTATGGGATATATCAGACACATGACTATTGTGCAGCTACTTACCAGCAATGTTTAATTGGTTCAGGATTCAGTCATGTACTATTCGGACACAAGTTTGTGCACACTCGATCATTAGATTCATATGCGCTTTTTAAACATTCCATTTCACTCTTCTGGGAAGATGTTCCACTAGATTCTGGAGTGAGGATGTGGAGATTTGTGCTCATTTAGACACAAGTCGGGTACTGATGTAGGTGAGGAGCCCTGGAGTGCAGTGAAAGGAAAATTTCATGCTAAAGCATCCAAAGCATTCCATAAAAATGTGTGCCTAAAACTTTGTGGTAACAGTTTGGAGAGGAACCACATATAGTGGAAAAAGTGAGGTGTCCCAATCCTTTTGTCCATATAATGTACGTGACCTTTTGGACCTGCTTTTGAAGCTCAAATGCTTCGCGAATTATTCAATAACAGAGAAAAATGAGGAGGCTGAATGTCTGGAAAAAGGAATAATTCGTTTCTGTTTTAACTTAATCAATACGTTTTATGTAAATGAAATAAACAATAATATTAGGAATAAAATCATACATCGTAATACAAATTTTTAAATCACCTCCTCTTTTTTCCTAGCGAGAAAATAACAAATTTTTTCTCTATTGCAAAAACATGCTCCCAAAACACACCGTAAAAGAGTCCTTATCTGAATAATCCTCTGAAAAAGATAAAAATGTACAGAATGAACAGCAGGCTGCATGATGATGGACATCAACAGAAGCATTTGCTTGTCTAAAAATCTGATAAACGCCACCTCATACAGCTCAGATATTCTGTAAGTAGTTCATACAACAGGGTTCTTTGTGGAAAACACTGCATCCTTGATTAAAAAAAAAAAAAATCACAATAGAGTTCAATACAATCCAACTACTACATATACACTTGAGAAGAAAAAAAAAAACGGTCAACTCTAAAACCTTTGGCAGTCTGAGGAACCATTCATTTTTTCTAAAGTGTTAGGTTGGTCTGTAAGACGGTATTTCGAGTAAAAAACATTGTAGAAGTGAAAAACCCTTAAATACTCGATAAAACTTTTCTCCTAAGAGTCTGCGTTGATGATGATCACTACAGACAATGGGCAAATATATAACAGAAACAGAACACCAGAGCACAGCACAGAATCTTTCGTTCGAAAAATTTACACCAAAGATTAAAAACAACAAACAACAAATTAAAAAAAAACAGGTACAATTAGAGACTGTGCAACATTTCTGTCTTTTATTTTGATTCGTTTTATATCTCCGCTCCATGTTATGTCTCGTCTGTGATGACCCTCAACTGTTTGTAGCTATGTTTGATTTACATTTTGATTCGTTTAAAAACCCCGTCTGTTAGCGGCACGCAAAGGAATACGTTCAGTTTGTTGTGTCTACCGAGCCGTTTGTTCTTTTGTTTCATGTTTCTCAAGGGTTTTTTTTGACAGTACGGAAGTGAATGTAATTCGTTACTGTGCTTAAGTAGCTTTTTTTCGCGTATCTGTACTCAATTATTTCCATTTAGAGAGACTTTACTACATTTCAGAGTGAAATATCTTACTATTTACTCAAATACAGACTTGTTCCTTTTTGTTTAGGAGTCAAAACGTAACTGTTAGTCAAACACCAATCAGGGTCGAGCACTCTGTTTGGAACTTGTTTTGTTCGCCGCTGAGTTAATTAAACGAGAGTCTTGTGACCTAAATGATAGGACATAATAGCCATAATAAATCACAGCACTGTAGGTACTTAAATAATGGTCCCTGGTGGTCTAGTGGTTCGGATGCGGCGCGCTCACCGCTGCAGCCCGGGTTCGATCCCCGGTCAGGGAACCATCCCCAGCCACTCTATGTGCTGGTCCCAAGCCTGGATAAATGGGAAGGGTTGCGTTAGGAAGGGCATCCAGCGTAAAAACATGTGCCAAATCAAACATGCGGATGATCTGCTGTGGCGACCCCTAATGGGAGAAGCCGAAAGAAAGTTTTTACTGTAGGTACTTAAATAATGGAACACTTTTACTGAAGAAATATTTTACCTAGTGTACTGTATCTCTACTTTAACTCAAGTACGCGGTTTGCGTACTCCGTCCACCACTTGTTTACTTTATGTTGTTTGCTGATCGCTTGACCCACGTTTCATTTTCGTTTCTGATTTGAATTTAAGATTTGGACTTGTCTGCCTGATTGAAAACGTCCTCAACTTCCATGCTTCGTTACACGACAATCTGTACGTATGACCTTCAACGCATAAATAGAATAGAGGCACTAATAGATCACATTCATTCTACAAAGAGAAAAAAAGAAAAGTTTGATCTAGTATCCTAAAAATGTTTTCTGGTTTGTCCCTGTAGTGTGAACACCCTTAACCATTAATCACTTCCTGCCCTTGGTCCTGTAGGACCACTTTATACTTCTTGAGAAAACCTCTTTGCTACCAGCTGACTTTTACATTTACAAATTCAACAGCCTGTTTGACAAACCACAAAGGCGGTACGCAGAGAAAACAAAGTGAAATATAGGACCCTTAAGGGTTCTTTATCTTGCCCCTTTAAGGGGAACCCTTAAAGGTTCTTTGTTGAGCCACACAATAGAATGATTGTGGTTGAGAAGCGTCGGTCTTCATTGGGTTTCAAATACAACCACTTTGAGAAGTAAAGAACCCTGTGAGGAACATTTTGCGATAGTCTGTAAGCTTGTGTGCTGCAATTCTAGACACTGGCAACGATAAAGGTTCCCCTCGGGAGATCATAACAGTCTATGCTCTTAAGTTTGATGTCTCATTTTTATCTTTACATTAGTTACTTCTTCTTGTAGGCCACCACCGCTGGCTTCTGTTGAAGGTGAGGCTTATTTTGTTTCTGCCTGTCCCACTGGCACAGCAGGATCATTTTGAAGGTGATGCGGAAGTTTTTGTTACACAGTGCATAGCACATAGGGTTCACTGTACTATTTACATAGCACAGCCAGTATCCCAGAGCCCATAATCCCACAGGGATACAGTCATCACAAAATGTATTTACAAGGACCATGATGTTATATGGAGTCCAGGTGATGATGAAGGCAAGGAGGATGGCACTTAATGTCTGTGCTGCTTTTTTCTCTTTGACGAGCGATACCTTCTTGCGTTTATTGGCTTGTGTCTTGGTCTTGGAGACTAAATCTTTTGCCATTGTGTCATCCTTAAAGGTTTGAGGTATTGATGGTGATTTTGTGGCTGAAGAGCTTCCACACGGCTTAGAGTTGTCCATAGTGGGCAACGACGGAGTTGGGGTTTTGGACAAGCCTTTTCTAGAAGGTTTTTCTGCAGCAATGTGTTCTGGCCTTAGCTGTTCCTGCTTACTCTCAGAGTTGGCATCTGTCAACAATTCGGGCATGTCTACCCCTATGGAATAAACGGCCCTGGCATTAGCACCTTCTTCATCCGGTTCCTCTTCATCGGACTGGTCGATTGACACTCCACCATCGTTGTTATTCCAGCTATCGCTGCTGCTGTGCTCTTGATCGCCAGTGCTGAAACCTTTTTGACCACTGCGACCAAGAAGCCAGAAACGGCAACTGTTACCTAACTTTTTCTCAGACTCCTTTTCACCGGGCTGGTTGAGGCTGTAGTTGGCACAACTATAAGAGCTGTCTCTTGAGGGCATCATTGCAGCAGATTCCTCTTCACTGCTTTGCTTGACCTGGTTGCCTGAGCCCTTCAGGCCTGCCAGGTCTTTGGATCGGTTTTCTGTCTCTTTATAGATCCGCCAGTATAGGACTGTCATGATGGTCACAGGCAGGTAAAAAGCTGCAATTGCAGTGCAGAATGTGATAATAGGCTCAGAGAGAAACTGGATGTAGCATTCTCCTGGAGGAACTGTACGTTTCCCCACAAAATACTGCCAAAACAGGATGGCAGGGGCCCAGAGCACGAAGGATATAAACCAGGCAAGGCCAATCATGGTCATTGCTCTTTTAGTGGTCCGTTTGGCCCGATATGTAAGTGGCCTTGTTACTGAGAAGTACCTGTCGAAGCTGATTACCAGCAAGTTCATGACAGAGGCATTGCTAGCCACATAATCAATAGCCAGCCATAAGTCACATGCCCAGTTGCCAAGTGCCCACCTGCCCATGACAATGTATGTCGTGTAAAGATTCATTGACAATATGCCAATAATGAGGTCAGCAAATGCCAGGCTGAGCAGATAATAGTTATTCACTGTCTTCAGTTGTTTGTTAACTTTAAACGACACAACCACCAAGACATTTCCAGTGATTGTGATGAGGGACAATGACCCTGTTAGTAGTACAATAATGATGACTTGCCAGACGGAGTGTCCACCGAGGGGATCGTACGTCACAGTGGGTGTAAGTGTGGCGTTTGCGGAGCTGGTCAAATCAGTGCTCCGTGAGAGGAGAGAGACATTGGACTGATGGCTGTCCCCCTCTGGCCAGAAGTCTTCAGGAATGACAGCGATATCGGGATAATCTCTCATTCCAGGAGAACTGTTGGTGAGGAAGAATCCAGGCTTGGAGCTCAGTGTCAAATTCATGGTGATGCCTGGGCATATTCTGAGGACAAATCTGACAGAGAAAAACACAGAAGACAATTAATAAACAAAAAACAGCAAGTTGTTGTGACCGACAAGATGGCAGTACTGTTGCAGACAAAATATAACTGTAATTTAATAATTGAACAAATTTCAGTAAATAATGAAGCAAAACAAAGAAATTTACAGTACCGTACAGTACAAACTATACAGTAAATATAACGGTTCCCGAACCTTTTCCTCTGACCTAAAAAAGAAACACGCTGAATGTGAAACAAACCGATGTCTTAGTGTTTAATAACTTCTTTACGAAGGTCAGCACATTGAACATCGCGACCATATGGACCCGTGATAGACTGAAAATTAATACAAAATTTAAATTAAAATGTATTTTCTGACCATGAATTACATTAGAAGACATTTTTCAGGTAAAATATTTTCGTAACTTCTTAATGTGTGTGTTTATGCACACAGCTAGCTAAAAGACACAACAGGTTTCAACTAACACTTCACACTGTTTACCTGAAGGTGTTCCTACTGCAGAATAATCATGCAACTGAAACATAATTTGCGGGTAAATAATCCTAATTCTACACAAAATTAAATAAACGTAAATAACAATTTATATATTTATTCATATGAAACAGCATCTATCTGACAGCTACAGTATATATGTTTGCCTGCCTTGCAAAATGTAAAATATGTGTACAATTGTGTCGTATCGCTATAGTCATTGTATGATCAATAAATCGTAAGACGAACCATCATAACTTTGGTACCATCAGTACAAATCGAATCACTCAATCCGACCCGGTGTTTGATGATACATTTTGTATTTTTCAGTTGCGTTTATGTATTTTTTTTCTCAGCTTCTGACCTTTAGCACTAGTTTAATGGAATGTAAAGCTTGGAACGGGCGTGGGTAGGTGTCTGAGGACTCAAACATGTACTTTCTATTATTATTATTATTTTATATAAAAAAAAGCTCCTTCTTTTATTAGATTTAGCTGTAGCTTATGCCAGCTCATAGAAAACAAGCTAATGTTTGCATAGCCATGTGCTCTTGTTTTCATTTATGTCTCCACCCTGTCATGTGATTTGTCATTCCCCACACGTGTATGTACTTTCAGACGTGTCTCCACTTCTTTGCCTTATTAATACCTTTCTGTTTCTGCTGTTTCAAGGCAAAGTATCGCATTCAGTACAAAACAAGCTGTTTTGTTCTCTAAACATGTTTTATGCTTCTTGTTTTGTTTGTTCAGTATCTCACTTTGTTTCTGATTCATGTTCTTGTTTCGCCTTCGCTGTGCTGTTTGCCAATTGCCTGACCTTAACCTACTCTATGCTTCTGATTTATTTTATTTGTCTGTCCGTATAATAAAAAAACACTCCCTAACACTTGTATTGACCTCTGCTATTATTCACTCTTAAAACACATTAACCTGAGGAGTAAGGAAAAATTATTTCAATGATAAATATATAACATAATAAAACAAAACAAAAAAACAAACACAAATAGATAAAATAAAAGGGCTAACTTTTATTAAAATGTGTTGTTATTTTGACATTCTTAGACATAGCTTGCATGGTACTTTATTCAAATGTGTCACACAGAATACTGATTAGTCTCACCTGCAGCTCATTAACCTTCATATAATCACTGCACTTGTTCATTATCATCTACGAAGCTTTACAGGCATCCTAGAAATATAGCCAGGTTTCTAACCTTTCCCACAAAAAAATTTATTTCAAAGTACAGACGCTCCCCACCTTACGAGCGAGTTACGTTCCGAACGACTGTTCGTAAAGTGTTCGTTATTGACTACGCATATCTCATAATGATGTGAGAGCTATAAATACTAGCTAATAAACAATACAATATACTAAAACAAATTGAAATACTGTATACAATATTTTGTATTGAGTAAAAATTTACTTAAACACGCCCTGGAACAAATTTCACTTTGAGGACAGGTTTGTTCGTATCCGCAAAAAGTCCGTTAAGTGAATGTTCGTAGAGTGGGGAGCATCTACAACAAATGCTAACCAAGAGTTAGTTACAAATGCTGTAACTAACTCGTGGTTAGCATTTGTTGCTTTGTACCTCAGGTAGTTTGATTGTATAAAAAATGAGAAAGAAAGTAACGTGGCAAGATTTTGTTCGGTTTGCTGTCAAGAAAGTCATTTAAAAAAGCCTTTTTGAAGCATATATGCTTCTGCAGTACCTCAAACTTACCACTAGGTGAATGTACACTATTGTATTGGATGTCTTAGGAGGTGGTAGCATAAAACTTTTCATACACATGAAATAAAAGACCCAAACCTGTTCCAGCATGAAAATGCCCCTGTGCACAAAGCCATCTACATGAAGATGTGGTTTATGTTGATTCAAATAAAATATCTTAAGTGACCTACTATAGAGCTCTGACCTCAACCCTATTAAACACTTTTTGGATTAATGAACCCCAATAACCCCTGGACTCCTGACCTCCCCTACACCAGTAGGACATATGAGCAAAATCTCCACAAGCACACTCCAAAATCTAGTGCAACTTCCTCCCAAAAACCTGGAGGTTATTATAATAGCAAATGTGGCCTAAATGAGGAATAGGATGTTCAAAAAGCACATAGGAATATTATGATCCTTCTTATGAAACTATTATTATATATAATATATTTTTGTTGCGAATTCGTGCGCTAGAAAATATCTCCCTGTATTGTCTTCACCCTCACATACTGTAAACAGAGTTACCGTTTTTTTTCCTTCATATTGTCTTATCATAAATATCAAGCTGCCCTGTAGTCGCTGCAGGCAAAACTCATTCGGCTGCCACTGAGCAGTGAGGGAGTCGAGTCGCTGCACACCCAGAAATGTGCTCGCTCATAAGTTCTGGCATACATAAATAGCCACCTGCAGGGACAAAGAAAGGTCGAGTCAGGATGCCGGAAATGAGAAAACATGAGGTTTCGTGTCAGGTAAAGCAGCAGGGGACTGGACAGCAGTGCACCAGCAGGACAGCCAAGAGAACACAAAGTAAGAAAGATGGCTGGAGAAAAAAGGTGGATGAGAACTATGTGATTCATCGATTCAAAAAATTGTGCATGTACAAGATTTTAACATTTGAATCAGTAAAAGCTGATTTATGTATAATTATTAGAAGATGCGCTATACCTTTATCATTTAAAAAGTGATTTGTGACCAATATCTTATAGTATGTTTAGAGATTTTTCCCTTGCAAAACTGTTTCAAGCGCGTTCTCTCAGCACCACTGCTGCTACGTGTATATGACCTATCACAACACTACGGAGGCGTGTCCTAAAAGTCACATAGACTATAGATTAACATGGCAGAGGTAGAGCTGCATCTTTCTGGATATAACATAACAGCACATTGTTTTGAGGACAGATTTATTTAATAATTTTTCTTTCTTTTTTCTGCACTACAAAGGCCTGTTTTTGAAAGAGCCATGCGTTAGAAGTCAGAAGTCAGCACTTTTGCTTTCTAACGCATGGCCTTTTTACAAACAAATAAAATAAAAAGCTATTTGTACCATATTGAACTGCATAGCATCATATTTTTTCATTGCACTGAATAGAATTGTGTTGAATTAAATCGAAATCGAATCACACCACATTGTAATAGGGGTGAATCGTATCACATCACGGTGGTAGCTACTTCTTATGTATCGTTAATGTATCGTATATGAATTGTACATGATTTTGTAGTAAAATCCTGAACAAGTAGTTGAACAGGTCTTACATTGAATACACTGTACAGTAATAGCGATAAATACCCAAATTGTTATTGGATTTCCATTATTCATACAGATTTATTTTTAGAACAAACACCAGCTTGGTATCTTGGTATCAAGTAATAAAACGATTACTTGCTAAAGACAAAACAAAAAAACAAACTTAATAGTTGTTACTTGAAGGATCAGCTTTATGGGTGAAATCAGGTTGTGATCAAATTTTTTGATTGCCTTTTTACCATCAAACGGCACTTCGGGGAAAACAGAGCAAGTCTGAGACAGCGATACAAAACGGTGAGTGCAATTAATCCGAACTTTTTCTCACACAGATTAAAGCTAGAGATCTGAGGTTAAGACTACTCAACTACTGCACCCTCCTGGATTTAGACATGGGAATGATATTTACACCGAGTGGAGAAATCGAGGTCAGGACACCTCTATTTTATTGCACCTAAATAAAAACTGATTAGATTATTAATACGACTTTTCAAAAAGGGGCGTGTGTTAGAGAAAGGTTAGGAGAGCAAAAAATTCAAAAAAAGCTGAGTCACTGCTTCGCTGCTTGACTGGTTTACAAAGTTATCTAGCACAATGTAGAACATAGGCTCTAGAAGACCTTCTAGATGCAATTTATGTTGTATAAAGTGTAAGTTCTAGGACTTACTCATACAAGTAGAGGTCGACCAATAGGAGTTTTTCTCTGGCCATTGCCAATATTTAGAAATCTTTTTTGACCTTTTTTGGCCTTCAGCCTATAAAATCCAACAGTTCATTAATAAGAAGTTATACAGAAAATTGCTTAAATTAAACATTTATTGAACAACAAATGCATCTGCAATCAGTGCACTCCAGGTTTTGGTCCCTGTGCCGATCTGTAGCCAGAACTACAAACTACAAAACTACGGATGCCGTCAGTTGTTTATTCAACTGTTATGCTGATGATACGCAACTATATATCTTATCAAAACCAGATGAAACATCTCCATTGAACATGTTAAATGAGTGTGTTAAAGAATTAAAAGATCGGATGACGCATGACTTTCTATTGTTAAATTCTGATAAGACAGAGATTTTGCTCATCGGTACAAAAACCAGTGCACAGAAGCTCCAGCATTTCAACATGTTTTTAGTAGGATGTACTGTAACTATTAGTTCAACAGTAAAAGAAACCTAGAAAGCCTAGAAACATGTTGTCTATATCTGATGCAGATAAGCTTGTCAGACCTCCAGACTATTGTAATGTATTAGTAGGTGGATGTCCCGCGTCAGTAATAAACAAGCTACAGTTTGTCCAGAATGCAGCAGGCAGAGTTCTCACAAGGTCGAGAAAATATGATCATGTAACCCCAATCTTATCATCCCTACACTGGCTACCTGTTAAGTTTCAAATCTACTACAAACTATTGCTACTTACTTACAAAACCCTAAAGGTTTCGACTCCTATGTATCTATCCAGTCTTCTAACATGCTACAATCTGTCACGCTCCTTGTGATTTTATAACTCTGGACTTCTTCTAGTTCTTAGAATAGCAAAGTCCACTGAAGGTGTTAAAGCATTCTCACATTTAGCTCCTAAACTTTGGAATAGTCTTCCTGACAGTGTTCAGGCCTCAGACACAATCTCCCAAGTAAAACCGTAGTTTAAAGAGGTATCTTTTTAGCAAGTCCTACACATAATACACATCACATATCATCACCTTGTGCTCCAGTACATCTGATTACATGCACATTAACAAGCACAAGTTGTGCTTTGATGATCTCAAATGTTTAGCTATTTTATAAGTTGCTCAGTAGCTTCTGGTTCCACAACATCACCTGTATGTCCATTGTAAAAAGCACTATAGAAATAAACTTGAACTTAAACTTTATAGGCCGTTCCTGCATGTATTGGAGGCGGCGCTCCTCTATGAAAAAGAGAACAACGATTGGCTATTCAGCTTAGCGAATGAGCACACAAGAAAAAAACTGAACTGATTAAAGTAAACAATGATAGAGTAAAGACTGGACATTCTTGCTCTTGTCTTTGCAACATAAAAGACGTGATAGTAAAAACTACACAAATACGTTATTAATGATCACAGAAGGTGTAAAAGCAGCTAGCTTTATATATTCACAGTTCTTACACAATTCATAGCTCTTTTAGTTTCCCTGTTTGGATGCCGAATACAGACTACTGCCACCTGCTGGTATTAGAGAGTTTTGTTTTCTCACGCAAAGAGATAGAACATCATTTATACAACTGAGCAGGTCCTGAACCCTGCTCACCTGTATAAATTAATTAATTTATATTTATAATAAAAGTTGTTCTGGATAAGGATGTCAGACAAATACAATAAAAACTAATTTAATATGATTCCATCCTAATATGGAAACATTTCCTATAATAAAATTCTTTATTTTCTCCCAATATAAACATTGTCGATTTAATACAACTGGTTATTTTTTCACTAATGCATGACAGCTGCCCTCTTCCGTATACACGATCTCACAGACAACCATGATTGGCTACTGTTATAATGATCGCTGAAACAGAGTAATGGCATTGTTTCTACCAAGACAGCAGGTCCCATTATGTGTTCTTTAACTCCACTGGGATTGTCCGGATTCGAACTTGCAATCGCTCAAAGACAAGGCCAAAGCATTCCTGCTGTGTCATTGTAGAGTCATATTGGCTGTTTTCGATGGTTAATCGTTACATAAGCATGGTGCTGTAGTACAGACTGTAAGGCTCTTCTTCACAGCAAGATGTTAATTAATTTTTGTAGAATACTTTATTATACAGTCAACATTACACAAACTCTCACATAAAATCAGTAGCGGTGCCGAACATTAAACACAAACCTTCACCTAAACATTAGTATGTTTTCCATCTCTGTCCTCATACTCACACATATCTGAGAAACAGACAAAATTAGGATTAATCACATGAAAGGTGGGCCTCTCTCTCATCTTATCGTCTTTTATCAAAGAGCACAGATGAGATCCGGGAACAAATTATGGTAAAAATTTCAAACCTTGTGCCTTATTGGAGTTGTGCGTATATTACAGCTTCATAAGGAGATGTATAGGCTAAATGACAAAACACTTAACACGTAAAAAATGAGAGGTCTGGTGCTCGATATAGAAGACATTTACGCATAGTGCCAGCGAACAAACTGAATAATTTAGCTGTAGTAGCACTCCACATTTCACAAAAACAGTGTTTAATCTTTCATGTGGCTGTCATACAGCGGCTCTTCATAAATGTCTGGACTCTGTACAAGGCCAGGCTCTATAGAATTGTTAAAGCTCTTGAAAAGCTTGAAAAACTTTATAGGCCTTTTCGAGGCCCCTCTACACCTGCAATATGTTTAAGTCTATCTCATATTATGATGCTGTCATCATACGTTTCGCACAATGTGAATGTTACACGGTGAGGTCAAGCATGCCTGGTCAACTCCAGACCCAAGAGCTGCTTTGTTTCCTGAGATCAGAGCACATAATGTATGAAGGCTAAGAACAGTAAGGTGGGATCTGCTGATCTCTGTTAGTCATGCTCATTAAAACTGTGAACTTTCATTTCACATTCTTAGCAACATACCATTTAATATAATACAGTGGGTAAGAGGTATTATCAAAGACACCTCTCATCCCCATCATTTACTGTTCGTACAATTTCTATCAGTAAAAAAACGCTACAGAAATCTGCACTGCCGCACTGAAGAACAGCTTTTTTTCTTTAGTCATACAGTATACTGAAGTCAGCCATTAAGCACTAACTGCTAGCCTTCACCCAATAACTAAACACTTGCACATTCCTGCAATCTGTTTTTCTTTCTCCACAAACATTATTATTAGATTATCAATTACAAATTGTCATTTGCACATCTGCATCCACTTTGTGTCTACTGCATCATTTTGCAATATCATCATAAATATTTATGTGATTTAACCTAAATGCCATTTGCACCACTGATATGCAGCCCGATGTTTATCTTTACCTGTACAGCAGCAGTCGGCAACTGTTTTTACATCACGCACCAATTTTATGCAAGACATACAAGACACTGGGGGGAGGGTCCGCATTTATTTTATATTTCTAGTAGAATCAGTCAGAATCAGTTAGAATCAGTGGCAATTTAATTTATTGATGCATAGAAAAAAAACTCGGCATAGGCCGAAGTGAGTCAATAAAATGGAAATACATTTTTATTTTAAGTTTTAATTCTTGCTGTGTGGCCCAAGACCAAATAATTCAAGGCCAGTCTTTCATTTTCATTTATTTGCACTTCTGGTTGGTTGCTACTGTTCATTGTATTGTCTCTGTAATTACAGCTACTGCTACTGATAAGGCACATAATGGCCGCCTGCCTAATATTTCCTTGTTCCTGTAGACTGACCACTGCAGTCGGGGAACAACTCACAAGACCTGCAGTTTTGGAGATGCTCTGACCCAGTCATCTAGCCTTCACAATTTGGCTCTTGTCAAACTCACTTAAATACTTATGCTTGCCTATCAAGTTTGAGGACAAAAATGTTTACTTGCTGCCTAATATGTCCAACCCACTAACAGGTGCCAAGATAAAGATACAATCAGTGTTATTCACATCACCTGTTATAATGTTATACCAAGTCTGTGTAGATCCTTTTTTTAAGAAGCCATAGAAGTAAGAAAAACTTCCTGAAATGACATGAATAAGAAACCCTGACACAATGAAAAAGATTAGATTGTGTCAGGGTTTCTTATTCATGTCATTTCAGGAAGTTACCACTGTTGTCTATGGCACTGTTGTCTATTGTCTATGACAATTAATAATATTAAGTTGTACATTTGTAATGATGTTTAATCCCACTATCTGTCCCCAGACGAGGACAGATAGTGGGATTAAACATCATTACAAATGTACAACTGAATATTATTAATTGTTCATTATTAGATAAACCAGCCATTATGGTTACACAACCAGTTCACTTTTAGTGAAGGTTTTGGTGGGTACTTTAAATGTTGGTATTATGACTGGCAAACGGAGAGAGGTAGCTGATATGATGGAGCGGAGTGGGAAGGTGGTAGCTCAGTGGTTAAGGCATTGGACTTTGAATCGGAAGGTCACAGGCTCAAAAACTCAGTTGTAAGTCGCTCTGGATAAAGGCATATGCCAAATGCCATAAAAGTGGAGAAAGGAACAGATGTGTGTTTAGGAGACTAAGTGGAAAGGGAGTAAGGCCAGGAACATTTGATGGGTGTTTAAACTGTTTAATCATGGTGTGGATGGAAAGAGAAATGGTTTAGGAGTGATCCTTAAGGAAGAGCACAGTAAGAGTGTAGTGGAGGTGAAGAGAATTTCTGATAGAGTGATGAACGTGAAGCTGGAAGTTGGAGGGGTGATGATAAATATCATCAGTGCTTATGCTCCACAAGTGGGTTGTTAGATGGAGAAGAGGGAATTCTGTAGTGAGTTAGATGAAGTAAAGTGTACTTAAGAAAGAAAGATTGGTGATTGGAGCAGACCTCAATGGAACAGAGGAGATGGGGAGGTGATGGGTAGGTATGGCCTTAAGGAGAGAAATTTGAAAGGGCAGATGGTGGTAGATTTTGCTAAATGGATGGAAATGGCAGTGGTGAACACTTATTTTAAAATAAGAGTGGAGGAAGTTGCACACAGGTAGACTATGTTCTATGTAGGAGATGCAACCTGAATGAGATTGGAGACTCTAAGGTGTTGGCAGCTATAAAGCATCGGATGGTGGTCTTTAGGATGGTTTTGGAGGTGAAGAAGAAGAGGAGGAGAGTGAGGACTAAAAGAAGAATGAGATGGTGGAAACTGAAGGAGAAGGACTGTAGTGAGAGATTCAGGGAGGAGGTCAGCCAGGGGCTCGGTGGTGGTGAAGAGGTGCTGGATAATTCGGATAATTAATACTGCAGGAGTGATAAGGGAGACAGCTAGAAAGGTACTTGGTGTGACATCTGGAAATAGAAAGGAAGACAAAGAAACTTGGTGGTGGATTGTGGAAATGCAGGAAAGCATAAAGAGAAAAAGACTGGCGACAGAATTGGGATCAACAGAGAGATGAGAAAAGTAGGCAGGAGTACAAAGAGATGCGGCAGCAGGTAAAAAGGGATGTGGCAAAAGCCAAGGAAAAGGCATATGAGGAGCTGTATGTGAAGTTGAACTCTAAAGGAGGAGAAAAGGAGAAGGTGGAGGAAGTATTTTAGGCAGCTGATGAATGAGGAAAATGAGAGAGAAGGTTGGATGATATGGAGATGGTAAAGCAGGAAGTGGATAGGATTAGTAAGGAGAGAGAGGTGGAGAAGGTGGAGGAGTTAAAGTACCTGGGGTCAACAGTGCAAAGTAATGGAGAGTGTGTTAGAGAAGTGAAGAAAAGAGTGCAGGCAGGGTGGAGTCGGTGGAGAATAGTGATAGCATGAGTGATTTGTGATAGAAGAGTATCTGTGAGAGTGAAAGGGAGAGTTTATAGGACTGTGGTGAAACCTGCGATGTTGTATGGTTTAGAGACCGTGGCATTGAGTAAAAGACAGGAGGTGAAGCTGGAGGCAGCAGAGCTGAATTCTTCAAAGGGAGTGACAATAATAGACAGGATCTGTGCCACATTGATTTAAATGCATACAGTGAAACTTCTAGTCATTCCCTGACTTGTGACACAGCTGAATTTCAATGCGACTAGTGTTTGGTGAGTTTTACCGTGACCAGAGTGAGGCCTCTGCAACAATAGACCACCATTTCATTTTTGTAGTAAAATGAACAAACAAGAGTACACATTTTTGTGTGAATAGAATCAACACCATTCTCAATAATGCATAAGAAGTCATTGGTTGATTTAGTATTAGCATTATACATGAGCATGGAAGTTCCTAAAATGAAAAATTAATATCATACAAATAACTTGTAAAGGTCCAATCATACCTTGAAAATTTCAAATTTAATCTCAAAGCAAGTTTTAGTTCTGTGATATACATTTGTCCCACACAAAATGCCCCACTATTGTCAGAAAATATATTAGTAAATAATAGATATATCTGCCTCTAGTTTGTATGTCTTCACTGAATACTTTTAAGATAAGTGTGTAATTATTCTGGGAAACAGTTTTAAATGTACTATAGTGCCAGATATACAGGTAAGCCCTTTTAAAGTGGCCCCATAATTGTAAAATTACTTGCCTGGCCATTTATTTGTTGTCTTAATTATTATTATATGGTTTTTTTTGTAATGACCTCTATGTATTGTCATTGCAAAATCCACTCTTCACTGGATGGTTGGAGAGGGCACTAGTCAAAGTTTGCAAACTGTATCTGTAGCAAACTGCACAAGCTCAAATGTATTTTTGTAAATTTAAAAGCTGTTTTCTCATTGACAGAGGAGAAGAAATAGCAACAAGAATAGCTGGACATCGGGAGGAAAGGTCAGCCAAAACAGTACAAAACTGTTGTGAAGCTTTTTCATGAACCATTTATACTTTTGTTTAACTTTTGTTTAACTGTTTGTTTATACGTTTCCTTTTCTGTTGAATTTGCATAAAACGCACAATTTGCCTTCATTTAAAATCCGTAAAAAATGCACAAAAGTGCACGAAAACCCTGGGTCATTTTATGAGTTTAAAATTGAGGCTTCTGCAAGGGATGATGTTTGCGGGCTGTGGCTACAGTGAAAGGAGACTTGAATTGTGTTTAATGGGTTTCTTGCTTCAGTAATGTCATTCATTCTCCCTGTATGAGATTCCTGTCTGTGATGCAGCACTCTGTTATTGTCAGGCTGGATGAATGAGCAGAAGCCTAAGTTTAACAGAACAAAGATGTGTTTAATGATGAAGGGAATGTAGATAAACCAAACCAGCAGTAAGCACGGAATCACAGAAAGCACAGGCAAAGAGCAGTTCATAAGATATATCCACAGAGTAGAACCACAATGAAATAAGTCCTTGGTGTCAAGCTACAACAAGATAGTCCATAGAATGAGCAGTCAGACGGTCCAGTGATGTTCTCCAGACTAATCGGTAGAACGGACGGAGAGTGTTTGGAAGTGTGTGCTTATATAGTGTGAGCTGATGAGCGTCAGGTGTGCATGATTAGTAGGACGGGGAGCTGCTAGGAGAAATGTGTGGCTCAAGTGAGGGTGTGGCTGGTGGATCCCTGACAGTTATACTGGGTTTCTCTTTATTATTTATGCTTTCTAAAAACTTAACGATGGCATTTAGAGGTGGATTGATTTGGGTATGCACCACTGAAAGACTACTGTAGGCATTAGAATTCAAGCCACTAACAAAAGTATTGGGACACCTGACTTTTCCAACCATATGTGCTTCTCTTCCAAATGTCCCTTTGCACAAAGCCAGCTCCATGAAGGTGTAGTTTACATGGGTTGAAATGGAAGTTCTCCTGCTATAGAGCTCTGATCCCAACCCTATTTAATACCTTTGGGATGAATTAGAACACTGAATGCACTCCAGGCCTCCCCACCTCACCTACACTATTAACTGGCTTTACTAATGCTATTGTGGGTGGATGATCACAAATCTCCCCAAGCACACTCACAGAAGAGTGAAGATTATTATAACAGCAAATGGTTATTACATTTGAATTGGGATGTTTAAAAACCACAAACAAATCTTAGGATCAAGTGTTCACAAACTAGTACTTATACAAAATCTAATTTCTAGAACACATTTAAAGGTACATTCAAACAATTTTTACACATCCTTCTGCCCTAGACTTAAATTCTAAGCCTGAATGTGATGCTCATGATCAATCACAGCCCCACTGAAAGAGTTCAAGAAGGTTTCAAGCCTCTGTCTTAAGTTTTTAGGGGCGAACTATTCAACAACAAATACCAGCAAATAATCAACAACAATCTTTTAACAAATCAGATTGACACTCAATATACTGACATAATTTAGAGACCATGACAGTTAATATATAACAGTTTAATTATAAAGCTACAAAGTAAACAGATGGATTCTGAGCTTTTACTCTAAAGACTAATTTTGTTCTGTAGTCAAAAGAGACAACAAATACTCCAGTTTTTGCTTTTGCTTTCCTGAAAGAAGCCAAGAAAAACAGAAACAAGCTTCAGGCATGTGCAGTGTACAGTGAGTCAGCTGCACACATATACGCACACACACCCTGCTGAGAAACTGAGGAAACAATCGTTCAATACACTTCACACAGTCAGTATATTTGCATACAAATGTCCATCTGCTCTCCTCTACAGTCAGTCAACTGCTGCACCTGTCACATTGATGCATTATAATCTGCACCTTGCCATACACACACACACACACACACACACACACACACACACACACACACACACACACACACACAAAAACATATTGAAATATTTTACAGATGAATAATGGTAGGGTATAACTAATAGTTATGAATGGAGCAAAGACATGAAAATGAAGAATTATAATCCCAACATAGCAAAAGCCAAAGGAGCAACATTAGTCTGAGATTGTGTATGTGGAAGAGGGCAGACAACACTTTCCTTTGTGTGTTTATGAGTTAGCCTGATCAGGAAGTTCAAAAGACACACAGCAATGAAATAAAGTGCTTATATTAAGAATGTAAATAAAAGATTCACTAAATGTATTAAAAATCAAAAAGAAATGGAATGAAAAATTGAAAAAATGAAAGAATCTCTAATCCAGCATTTGCATCAATAATCAATACACACAACACAATGTGCATGTGTCTGTGTTACAGTGATAATGAAATACATGCATTTGTGTTTTAAAGTGTGTGAAAATCCCTCCCCTGAATCGTAAATAAATCATATTGTACTGAATGATATACTATGTACAGTATGTAGATGGTTCAGTATACAGTATTATCATTCAAAAAGTGCATTGTATCATCAAAAACTAGGAAAATTTACACCTGCGGTTCTCATGTATACTTGAAAAATGACTGAAAAGCTAAAACTGCATCAGTATTTTTTTTTATGTTGAAACCCAACATTTATTATTTTACTTTATAAAATATTCGAGGCAAAGTCTTTTTAGATGGACTCGCGGAGTGTAAATGTGTATACATGTGTAATATATACATTTTGGAACGTTTCCATGAACACACTTAGACTCAGTGGTGATGAACCCCATGCATAATAAAGCATGCTACATTAAACTAGCTGTCCACTTTCATCATATTATGACTGTTGGATTTACTTTGTAAAAGAGGCCTGCACACCCACAGGACAAGATTTGATGGGTGAATGCGGGTGCGGGCGGTAAAAAAAATACTCGTTCTACACTACTAATACACTACTAGAGTCCACCGAGGCACAACGTCTCGGCGCAGGACAAAGACGAATTTTCTGAGAGCTACAGATATTACTTCATTATTAAAGAAAGGAACATACTGTACAACACAACAAAACCTTGACCTGTTTTTATAATATATCGTTTCAGTTGATGTGCTATGTAATGAAAACGTCCTTGTTTATGTCCATGTTCATCATTTACACAAAAAGTCAAACTCAAATAATAATACTCAATTAGAGTAGCGGGAAGAAGCAGTCAGTGCATTAAAAAATAAAGCTACTTATACTTTTACCAGCGGGCTTTTGCGGGCCGGAGTGAAAGAAAACTTAAATATTGCAGACGTGAGCGGGAGAAAATGAAATATATTTGCAGAAGCGGGCGAGAGCCGGACAAAACCTTGACAAATAATCCATCCGGTGCAGGTCTCTACTTTGTGACTCATTGAAATATGACCCACTTAGACATAGAATGTACACTCTCATGTTCACCTCACAGATAAACCCTCAAGAACCAGTGAGGCTACTTACATTTTAGTAAAAACCTGCACTTAAGCAGGAAGACTGTCACAATTTGGAATGCAGTATGTCAGAATTTGGGATGTGATAAATCCATGTAACGCACATATACTGGTAGTGTGCTCTGCATTGCACAACTAGGCCTTCTGTGGTGTCCTACCTGAATCAATCCACCTCTTAATTCCATCAGTATGATGCCACAGATATAGAAACCCTCAATAGAAGAGAAATGCAGTATAACAGACAGGTATCTCATGCAATGTGAATGAATGCCATTTCTAAAGCATGAAACCTGATTAACACAATTCAACAAGTCTCCTTTCACTGTAGCCACAACTGCATCTTCCACATACATTATCTCTAGAAGAAGCATCAATATTTACCTGATAAAAAAAATTACCCGTGCATTTTTGTGCATTTGTCTGTGCAGTACGGATTCCTGGCGATTGGAAATGAAGGCAAATTGTGTGTTTTTGTGCAAATTCTACAGGAAAGAAAGCACAAAAGTGTAAATGGTTCAAGAAAAGGCTTAACTACTGTTTTGGCCTTTCCACACAATGTCCTGCTTTTCTCAAAATGTCCGTCCTGTAAATGTCCCTATAAGTACACCTGCAGTTAGCCATTGTCAGCTAGTGCAATTTGCTACAGATGTGGTTTGTGAGTTCTGATTAGTGCGCTTTCTCATCATCCAATCAAAGAAAAATGCCAACATTATTGGACATCTGATTGGTTAAAGCAACAGCATTCAAGCAACATGGATAGTAAGCTACAGGTGCCGGCAGTGTTCACAGTAATGGCTAAAGACACTTCTTGTAGCAGTGCACCCGAAAGAAATAATCAAATGAAGAGAATAGACTATTGGAAAAAAAAATTTATTACAATGTAAGTCAGTGTTTCTGAAAAATATAGATCCAGTGCTTTGCAATGGCTGTGGGTTAATGTGAGTATCTGTCTATTAAATTGCTAGCTCACTCTTGCTTAGGCCACTACATAATCTAAAGAACCCATTCTTCATTTCTCAAGCCTTTGCTTTATTCACCCCTTTATTTTTAGTTTAAATCAATAACCCATTTTTTCATTACTTCTTGGATTTTGATTTGCCAAAGGGGCTCACGGGGATGCTGGAGAGGGATTGCTTCACCTTCACAAGCTGAAACCTAAGGACATGATACTGCATTGAGCTACTCTAGTAAAATAAGGGAAATCATATCGCAGGATGACACTGGGACAGGAATTAGATTAGAAAAGGACAAAACAGAAGTGAGGTGGCTGCAATAAGTTCCTAATACTTTTTATAATGACAAACTTAAAAAATGTTAACTGCTTTTTTTTTAAAACTGCTTTTTTTTTACATTTCATATCTGTGAAGAAAAATATTAATTACTTTTTCGAGATTTCTAGCAAAACACCAGTAGCTGGTATCAGGTTCCCTCCGTGAAACTGCAAATTAGCCTGTCTAGCCAGAATGAAATTTTGCCATTAGGTAATTACGCTGTGAATGTGTGTACATGTGTGTAGCCGCAGTCTAGCTGGAAGTCAAGGTTGAGCCAATTTTCATGAACTGTAACTCTGCTCGAATATCCCGGGTTCCTTTAATCTTTCCTGAATTGCCTGCTAGTGCTTTAGCTCATGCTGGTATGACATGTAGTAGTTCATGCTCAAGGTTTACACAAGACCTTTAAACGATAGCTGTAGGATATTTTGTTTTACATTTATATATAACAGTTTGGGTATAAAACCATGATAATTATAGCACATTTTAGAGGATTAGCAGCAAAAAACCCAAATCATAGCGCTTGCTAGTTGGCAAACAATATGTCTTATGATCTTACCCACTGAAAGAAATGCAATTTATATAAAAGACTCAAACCACATTCACTTTTGATACATACCCAATAATATTTGTTCATCTATCTATATCTATTTCTGTATTACATGCCTCTGAGATGCCAGTGATCCTGACTCCTGCTCTCTGGATTTGCGTGATTAAGTCTTAACAATGGGCACCACTCGCTGTTGCTGATGATGGTGTCACATAAACACAGAAACCACAAAAATGACTTTACACTGTAATTAATATGAAGGGTTCTTCTATCAAGAAGTAATACATTAACTCAAAACCGCATGTTGCATTTAATCACTGCACAACTTAACAATGATGAACTGTAATGAATGGACATTCGGTGCTACCCAGATCAGGATGGGTTCACTTTTGTGTCTGGTTTCTTTTTATGTTTGCATCCTTGTGCCATCTCAGGAAGTTTTTCCTTGCCACAGTTGCCACTGGCTCACTTAATAGGGACAAACGTATACATTCTTCTGTCACTGCTTTATTTGTATGAAACTGCTTTGAAACAATGTCCATTGTTGTAAAAAAGAATTCAGTTGAATTTGAATTGCCACATATGCGATTACATATACAAACCCGATTCCAAAAAAGTAGGGACACTGAACAAATTGTGAATAAAAAAGAATTACAATAATTGCAATAATTGCAATAATTTACAAATATCATAAACTTATATTTTATTCACAATAGAATATAAATAACATATCAAATGTTGAAAGTGAGACATTTTGAAATGTCATGTCAACTATTGGCTCATTTTGGATTTCATGAGAGCTACACATTCCAAAAAAGTTGAGACAGGTAGCAATAAGATGCCAGAAAAGTTAAATGTACATATAAGGAACAGCTGGAGGACCAATCTGCAACCTATTAGGTCAATTAGCAACATGATTGGGTATAAAAAGAGCCTCTCAGAGTGGCAGTGTCTCACAGAGGTCAAGATGGGCAGAGGATCACCAATTCCCCCAATACTGCGGCGAAAAATAGTGAAGCAATATCAGAAAGGAGTTTCTCAGAGAAAAATTGCAGAGTTTGACGTTATCATCATCTACAGTGCATAATATCATCCAAAGATTCAGAGAATCTGTAACAATCTCTGTGCGTAAGGGTCAAGGCCAGAAAACCATACTGGATGCCTGTGATCTTCGGGCCCTTAGACACCACTGCATCACATACAGGAATGCTACTGTAATGGAAATCACAACATGGGCTCAGGAATACTTCCAGAAAACATTGTCGGTGAACACAATCCACCGTGCCATTCGCCGTTGCCGGCTAAAACTCTATAGGTCAAAAAAGAAGCCATATCTAAACATGATCCAGAAGCGCAGGCTTTTCTCTGGGCTAAGACTCATTTAAAATAGACTGTGGCAAAGTGGAAAACTGTTCTGTGGTCAGGCGAATCAAAATTTGAAGTTCTTTTTGGAAAACTGGGACGCCATGTCATCTGGACTGAAGAGGACAAGGACAACCCGAGTTGTTATCAGTGCTCAGTTCAGAAGCCTTCATCTCTGATGGTATTGGGTTGCATGAGTGCGTGTGGCATGGGCAGCTTACACATCTGGAAAGGCACCATCAATGCTGAAAGGTATATCCAAGTTCTAGAACAACATATGCTCCCATCCAGATGTCGTTGCATTTTCCAATATCACAATTCCAGACCATGTACTGCATCAATTACATCATGGCTGCGTAAAAGAAGGATTCGGGTACTGAAATGGCCAGCCTGCAGTCCAGATCTTTCACCCATAGAAAACATTTGGCGCATCATAAAGAGGAAGATGCGACAAAGAAGACCCAAGACAGTTGAGCAACTAGAAGCCTGTTTTAGACAAGAATGGGACAACATTCCTATTCCTAATCTTGAGCAACTTGTCTTCTCAGTCCCCAGACGTTTGCAGACTGTTATAAAAAAGAAGACTGGATGCCACACAGTGGTAAACATGGCCTTGTCCCAACTTTTTTGAAATGTGTTGATGCCATGAAATTTTAAATCAACGTATTTTTCCCTTAAAATGATACATTTTCTCAGTGTTGTATGTTGTATTCTGAATAAAATATTGAAATTTGAAACTTTCACATCATTGCATTCTGTTTTTATTCACAATTTGTAGTGTCCCAATTTTTTTGGAATCAGGTTTGTACAATGAACAGTTTTGCACTCAAGTGTCCATCAGTGAATAGTCGATAACAATAAGTGATTGATTTAAACCATCTTGAAACGATAATACGTAAGTATCTGGTGTCACCCTGATGAGGGTGGGTTGCCTTTTGGGTCTTAAGAGCTTTAGGTTTCTTTTTCATCATCTGATTTTCTCCCTTTTGTTGCCTCTGGTTTACTCATTAGGGATGGACTTATAGGGATCTAATTAAAATGCATATTATTAATCTGTTCATAGTTGAAAGTGCTTTACAAATAAAATTGAACTGAAATGAATTGAATTGAGATAGACTCAAGAAAAGAGAGCAGTCACTGTCCCAGGCTAATTTCCACTATTATCATCATCACTATTAAATTTGCTTCAGTCTTTCAAAATCATGTATGTTGTCACGCACGTTAAATGAAACTACACGCAGGACATTAGCTGCAAGCGAACACTGCACTGGTCCTTGACATGACCTTCTGTTGTCCACCATAACAAACATAAGCTAATCACAGTCACTGTTCTTGACAACAAGTGTATTCAAGACCATAATCCAAAGCCCATCGATCCAAACACTGCAATTCATGCAGGCTGTCCAACGCACCTGTGTCTCACATGCAGAACAAATCAGCTATTTAGCCAGCCTGACAGATGGCCACCACACCATCAGGGATCTTTATGTAATGGTCATTTGGTCCCTTATGGCAGAGCTGCGTCATGTTGATAATGGTTTCCAAGAACAACAAAAAAAATCAGCAGCTAATATATAATACCGTCTAAAAATAAGCTGTGTAAGCTGTCTGGATAATGTCAGTACTGAATTGGCTGCTTATTGTGTGAATATGTGTTCAAGTTTTAGTATAATTTATCTCAGTTTGCAGTAATTTTAAAGACAAATTTTAAACAACCACTTTCTGTATATGCCATTGCCAAAAAGTCCTTTTTTGTATGGTCATTTCAGCATCCACAGGAAGAGAAACAACACCAAAGCAATGCATTTTTTATTTTTCATTTTTTAAGTTAAACGTACACTATATATAGGAACAAAAGATTGTCGACACTTCAACATAACATTCGTTTCTGTTTTTGTTTTTTACCCATTTTACATTCAATCTCCATTCGCTGTCATAATAACTTTTACTCCTCTGGGAAGATTTTACACTTGATTTCAGAGTGTGCTTGTGGATATTTGTGTCCATTCAGGCATTTATAAAGTCAGATACAGATGTAGGTGAGGTGATATCAGAGAACCACCAGCCACGCCTCCCTCCTGCACTCAGCACACTCGCTCAGGCTCTTCTTCCTACTAATCACCCACACCTGTCTCCAGTCTACACTCCCCTTTATATAGCCCCGTTCCCAATTGCTCACCATCCGATCTACAGTTTGCACTAGAGATCATTCCTGGACTTCCTATGCTCTTTACCCTACCCGTTTTCCGGTGTTTGCTTCTCCGGGAAGCTCCTGCTTAATTGACTTTATTCCGGTTTCCAGTTCATTCTAAAATATGTTTAACAGGGTTAAGTTCAGAGCTAGATAACAATAAATCTTTCACTACAAACCATATACACCATATTTTCATGGAGCTGGCTTTTTGCACAGAGGAATTGTCATGCTGAAACAGGATTGGGTCTCCTAGCTCAAGTAAAAGGGAAATTGTGAAGGCACACAATTGGTGTTAACAATCTGCAGAAGAACCACATATGACTGGAAAATTCAAGTGTATGTTAAAAATATGTAGCGTTTATAAAAAAAAAGTAGAACCGTAATCTATTGCTGGTTTTAAATCACAGTAGGTTCCAATATGATGGCTAGGTTCTGGAATGTCTCGCATCATATATACAAAGCATTTAATTAAATTTAATAAAAATTAATGCTTATGTTCTCTATATTTAAGAGGGGGTATCAAATTACTGAAGCAAAACGTTGTGTCTTGTAGATGTGCCAATGGAGATGTAGCCTAGTGATGGGGAGAGCGGATCATTTTAGTGAATTGGTTCTTTGAATCTTGTTTATCAAAATGAACGCATCTCATTAAAATAATTTTTTTACTTCCTGTCAATCCTTTGATTAGAAATAAAATAAAATGTTACATATTTAATAAGCAGATCCTCCAACATGTCTACATACACGAACTTTGACTATAGTTCTAATAGTGAAAATATGACAATGCAGTTAAGGACAAATTATTATAAACAGAATGAGTAGTTTCACCTCTCATATCCTATATGCTTTTATAGAGGTTACTATAGGGGATAAAAAATGAATGATTCTGACCAGAGAACTCATGAGACGAAACTCAATTCTGTTTCCTGTGTAATGCACTGCATAGCGTATGTGGGAGTCACGTGATTAAAGAAAGAACGACTCAGACTAGGGTAAGAGTCGGGAGGTAAACTACTCAATTCTGTTTCCTGTACACAACCTACGGAGTTTTGCCGTGCTTTGCTCATGCGTGTCCAGTAGAAAATGAACGACTCGCTCTTTGAGACAACTCTTTCTTTTGAATTTAATCTTTCATGAATTACCCACCACTAATGTAGCTTACACCTATAAGTATGCTTTTCCTTCATTACAGTTCCTGCAATGCTTCCTCCACATAGCAAACGGGCAAACACAAAGGCCACTTTTCCTTTAATGATACTCCTTCATTGACAGGCACAGTGGCCACACCCCCATCATTAAGACTGACAGGTACAGAGGCCACACCTCCTTCAGTGATTCTGACAGAGGCCATACTTCCGCATTTTGTTTGTTTGACAAACACAAAGGCCACACCTTATCTTTTAGAGAAACTGGCAAACACAGAGGCCACACCTCCTCACGTAGTGAGAATGACACGGTGACCGCACCTTCTCAGCTTTCGAGCTAATCAGAGGCCACACCTCCTCACGTAGTGAGAATGACACGGTGACCGCACCTCCTCAGCTTTCGAGCTAATCATGCCATGATTCACCTAGTAATAGGTGTACCTTTAACACTTCCACCACAACCGGATGTATATTATGCAAAATTCCAATGATGATTTTCTCACCATGCACACGTTTGCCAGGGTTGTGATTTTTTTTTTTTATATATATGACGCTCTCAGTAATGAATTGCATAGTGTGAAACCCCCTGTTACTAGTTGCAAGCAAGCAGCAATGAGAAACAGCCAATGTAAAAGTGTAAAAAGGAAAAGATTCGACTTTATTCAAGGATTCGAAAAAAAAATTAAAGTTTATTATAGATCTGTTCTTGCCACAGCAGCACATATACCGTATTTTTCGGACTAACCTGTGTTCTGAGCTGCACGGCATCGGAAGAAAAATCTTCCATCGGGTGATTTTTAAACGCACGACGATGCCAAAAAATAAACTCCCGAGAGAAATAGTTGTGAAAGGAAGGAGGAAGACAGTGAACAATGACTTTCTTGGTCGGCTACTGTTTAGATACAAGCCGTTGTAACGCGTTGAGTCAGGGTGAAGGGAGAGCTCGCTTCTGGCATGCTATTCCCAAAATACCGCTATGCTCCTAAAGGAAGCGCAACATATTTCACCCGTTACACCGTGTGTAACATGTCTTTCGTTAAAGCCTGTGTAAAGTACATTAGTGTAGACACTAGTAGTGCGGCTTATTTATGTTAAAAATATTTGTAAAATTCAGTGGGTGTGGCTTATATATGGGTGCGCTTTATAGTCCGGAAATTACAGTAGTAAAACTGAAGATTGAATATAGTAAACCCGGGATTGGCATGGCTTCCGTGCAGATATGGCAGAATCATGAAGTGTTACCATATTTCGGGGGAAATTGAAGCTCAGCGGTTACTAATTGAACATCACGGGTTAAAGCACCAGCATTGCCAAACTGTAACTGTTGGGTCCCAAGGCCCTTAACCCTTTCTGCTTCAGTGGTGCTGTATCATGGCGGACTCTGTGCCCCCAGCTTCCTAACAAGCTGGAAAAGATGAAGAAATAATTTTGAATAATTTCTGGTCTTTTTTTTATATAGATGGACAAGGACATATATACTAATATAACTCCTTTAGAACCTCAGAACAGAACATGTTTCAGAAAAACCTAACACAGTCACATGACAAAGAGCTCTCACTTTATTCTTGTGAGAAAACAGCACTGTGGGTAAAAAAAAATGCAGCATTTCTGCTAAATTGTAGGAATTTTCACTATTATAATTCAACTACTTTAATAGAATTTAGCACAGGGATAAATGTTGTAATAGCTATACATTTCAAAAGCTTTGACTACAGTAATGCATTTGCCCAAGACACAAAAACCCATTTGTCAGAAGAATCCATTTCAAATCCTTTTTTTTTTTTTTTTTTTTTACACACTCTGATTACGTTTTATCTGAAGTACTAAGACAGTGCTATGACATGGAATAGGATTATGCCAAGTGTTTATTATATGCCTGTTTATTTATTTATTTAATTTGAAATTTATATTGCAATTTAATGTAATGTAATTTATATTAAAGCAATTCTGCTTTAATAGCTCTTTCAATGTGAGCTCAAGATTTTTTTTGGGGGGGTATACTTAGTTAAATAATGTATTTGTGGAAAACTCTATTATTATTACTGGTTAAATAGCAGATTTTTTACTCCAAATTAATAATCACCAATAAACATTTAGACAGTAATACAAAGCAAAGTGTGATTTATTGTGTGTAAAGGTGTTTGCTTAGCGAGTTTAGTCCTTTTGATTACAAACTGGGTTGGCCCGATCTGAGTATAGGATATGATCTCATACTTTTTCCTGCTTCTAGCATGCAAGGAAAACTCTTCTTTACACATAAAGATCTTAGACAAACGTAAGTTATTGTATCACAATATTTAACAATTTATTTAATAACACACACACACACACACACACACACACACACACACACACACACACAGAAACACTTGTTGCTACCAACACGCTGGTCGTCAAGAAAACTGTGTAAACACGTGAGTATTTAACACAGAAGTCAGCAGGATGTACTGCTCCGAATATCTGTATTACTGCCTGAAGTTTTAAATAGTACATAAACCTTGTGTTAAGTGTCATGCTGAATCACAAACCAATCCCAAGGCAGATTCAGTGGGCAGAAAAGTTTACATAATAAAAAGTCTTAAAAAAACGTGTGAGACTAAAATGTCCCCTCTTATCTCATTCTAATACGCTTCCAACATGGCCAAATATCAGATTAGCCCACAATTCTGAAAACCAACCACCATCCAGACAGCATTTAAGCATCCCAGGAGTACATCCAGAAGATATGCAAACTGAATTACATAATGGATCCTGATTTTATTCATTTCTTCATAATAAAGTTGCCCGGTTTGATGGTTTCAGGCCATCTGTTCAACTAACTCTCAGTCTCAGGAAACACATTATTTGCCTCTATTATTACTGTTACGTGCCGCAAAAGCACGTTTGTGGTTTGTGTAGTTTTTGCTTCTCTTTCTGCCTGTCATCTTGTCTTGCTGTACCTCGAATGCAGGTCCTGTTATTGGGACATTAGGGGGGATCTGCCACACCCCTGACAGAAGCAGACATCACCAAAGAGGCGGGGTTTCGAGAATTAAAGCGCCGTTGCAGAGGAAAGAAAGTGGGGAGATTGCGAGACAAGCAGGAACCTTAAATTTTGCTCTTGAATTATATGAAACCCCTGTATGTAGTTCACACACCCGGTGAATAGCGATAACTTCTCTTTTGCATATACACTTGCTGTTAACCTGCAGTAGCTAATGTGGCTAATGTGTCCTAGCACTGATTGGCGGCGCACATGTCACGGGCCGGTTCAGAGAACGTTAATCAAGATTGCAGACAACAATGTAAGTGCATTCATGGATGTGGTGATGTAGTTTCTTGTAAACGAAGGCTTAAAACCCGCAGATATTTACAGAAGACTTTAAGCACAGTGCGGAGATGAGACGCTCAGCCACAGTAAGACATTTGAAACCAGGGGTCACCAACGTGGTGCCCGTGGGCACCAGGTAGCCTGCAAGGATCACATGAGTAGCCTGCGGGCCTTTTCTAAAAATAACTACCTACTTTGTTAAATCATTGTTGATAATTATTATGAGAAATCTTGAACATGATCAGTGTCTTCACATAGATGAATATCATTAATTATTAATAAATTGAGCAAATTAGTTATTTCAGATCAAACTGAAAACTGTGTGTATCAAACTGGTAGCCCTTCACATTAATCGGTACCCAAGAAGTGGCTCTCAGTTTCAAAAAGGTTGGTGACCCCTGGTGTAAACGTTTCAAAGATGGCTGCAGTGACGATCTCGTTCGGGGTGGTTTCCTGACGGTAATATCTAGCAGCCTGTTCTAGGATGGTTCAAGCGTACTGACGAATCGTTCTATGCCGAATCTTTTTTAAATGTAGTCCTAAAATAAATGCAGTTTCCACACCTTGAAATTTGTTCTTTTAGTGTTTTATAAAGAGTCAAAAGTCCCGATGTGACTTAAACGCTTTTTATATTGTTAAACCATTTTGTTTATCAATATAACGAATTTTGCAGAATTACTTAACATTGCATCAGGTCAGCTCAACTCCATCTCCAAGAACCACCCTGACTCCCAAACATGGACTTCACCAGGCTCTACTGCACTTACAGTCACCAAGCTACTGATTGAGTACAGGTATTCCTCACCACTCACACACACATAACCAGATGCTGTTTTAAGAAGAATAGTGTGAAGTTTTGCTCTCTTTAACTGAGCCGTTTGTTTCTGTTGTTTCCCTCATTACCGATTCCGGTCACTTTTCCCGTCTTGTCTAGTTTAGACCCGTTTGGCGATCGCCTGACCTTTTTCTGTTTAACCGCTGTCATCTTGGATTTGTTTAGCCAATTTTATTAAAGACTATTCACCTGCATTTGCATCTGCTTCCCTTTGTCATCCGAGACACCTTGTTGAATTTGCTGCCAGCTTGGTTTACCAAAACAAACTGCAATGTGAAGCCAACGCTATTTATCGGTCCTTGTAATTGAAGCGAAGCCAGATACAAATGCAAAGAATACTTTTACTGTGCAAACGTACGGCACAAACACAGAAAAACACAAAATGTTTACAGACCAAAAAGCAAACCTGGCAGAAGCAAAACCAAAAGCATGAGACAACAATCTACAGGGAACAAGAAGAAGCATGTGAAGATAAACATGAGACAGATTGCAATGGAACGTGATACCCAAATCAACGGTGAAAAAGAAACAAAAAAAACCCCCAGAATGATTAGTGACGGGACAGCCATGTGATGGCGCAGTGGCTAAGGGAAATCATAATCCAGGGCCATAAATCCTGACAATTAACAAGTTGTTAATTGATTAAATTCAAATAATGAAATTTTATAATAGCATTTATTAAGATAAGGTGCCAATAGGTTAATACCTTCATTATAATATTTTAACATAATACTATAAAATTCTTATATTTATTCTAATAATATATTAGATTACTTGGGGCAATGCATGTTTTACATGCACAATATATCCCCCTTGTGTCACTGTGGCTACTCGATCCATACCAAAAAACACTATTCGTGCTGCATATGTGCAAAATTGCTGCCCAAAGCTGCACCAAAATTTTTTCGACAATCTATCGATATGGATTTTTTTTTACAGTTTCAAGAATTTCTCTTAAAAGTAGAAACTCCTGACAATTCCACATATCGAGGGAGTGAATGAATGAATAAAGGATAAATGGATGAATTCGATTATGAAACAAATAAATTGAATTAATAAATAAATAAATATCTTGGGCATTTCTGAAATGCAGACATTTGGTATGCTAAAATACGTAGAACAGTTAAGCAGAACATATCTTAAAAAAAATTAAATATCAAATGCAAACACACACACACACACAAATATGTTATAATAAATAATAAATAATAATAAATGTTAACTGTTCTATTTATGTTTTTTTTAATTTAATTTAATTTATTCAATTTAATTTGTGCTTATTTAATCGATTATGTAATCGATATCATAAACAAGTGTATTGCATTCATTTGCTTTATTCTATTCTATTTTTATGTTTCGATTTCTTTCCCCTAACTGTACCGAAATTAACCCGAACTGTGATTTGAAAAAACTGTAAATTGTGTACACCCCTGTATATTACTAAAGCACTATTACATATAACTCTCTTAACGTATGCATACAGTAGCATTAATTCCTGATGTGCTTAGGATTAATGTGCAAATAAAAACATTAGTTTAGTATTAAAATACAGCTTATTTGTTCACCCTATAGTAGTGTTACAAAATGTAATAATGCTGTGTATCCATGTCCTACTTTAGTCAATCTTCATCAAGCCTGGAGCCTGATATCACTTAAGCAATTACAAATGATTTTACCGAAATGTACCAGCATTAATGGCATTTCCAGACCTACTGTAATCAATATTTTTCACAGCACGTTGAGTCACAGAAGCAGGACTGTGTCGATTCCATAGCGCTGAGCGAGAACCAAGGTGTTGTCTGGTTTGCATCAGAGTGGCTTGTTGTTCCCAGAATATAAAGAAGCAGGAATATGTGTCAGTCCTGATGTTTAAAGGTTATAATTAAAGGACTGATGACCTTTCAGATTCACACTGGGCTTCAAATTAACATTCTTGATTTACAAAGTCACCTAGAAAACGTGGGGTAACAATGCGAGGCTTCTTTTAGAGCTCAGTGTTTATGAATTAGAATTCAGGTGTTACATGTGGGCTGTTTGACCTCCCTGGTACTAGAACAGCTCCTCTGCATCTCTGAAAGCTTCAACATTTCAAATTAACTGAACAGAAATGAGAATTAATAAGCAATAAGATTAAAGTGTTATTGTATCTCTTAATGACAACATCATCAGGAGGACAAACAGATGGATGGATGGATGGATGGATGGCAGGAGGGCTGGATGGATAGATGGATGGATGGATGGATGGATGGATGGATGGATGGATGGATGGATGGATGGAGGAGGCTGGATGGATGGATGGATGGCTAGATGGATGGATGGATGGCAGGAGGGCTGGATGGATGGATGGATGGCAGGAGGGCTGGATGGATGGATGGATGGATGGATGGATGGATGGATGGGTGGATGGATGGATGGATGGATGGAGGTGAAATATGTGGGAAAAAATGGATGGAAGGATAGATAAAAGGTTTGGTAGAAAATATCAATGACCTGAACTAATACAAATGGATGGATGGATGGATGGATGGATGGATGGACAGACGGACAGATGGATGTTGGATAGATCATTAAATGTGAGGATAGTTTGATGGAGTGATTGATGGATGGATGAATGCCTGGTTGAATAAGTAAACATCTGGATAAATCGATTGTTGGATAAATGGATGGTTGGTTGGTTGGTTGGATAGATAGATAGATGGATGGATGGATGGATGGATGGATGGATGGATGGATAGATAGATAGATAGATAGATAGATAGATAGATAGATAGATAGATAGATAGATAGATAGATAGATAGATAGATAGATAGATAGATAGATAGATAGATAGATAGATAAATAAATAAATGGAGGATTTGGTAGGAAATATGAATGGACAAACAAATACAAATGGATGGATGAACAGATGGGGTATGTAAATGGACAGATGGATGTTGGATGGATTGATGAATGTAAGGATGGATAAATTGATGAAGTTATGACAAATGGATAGATTAATGTATGAATGGATGTATAGATGAATAAAAAAAGCAGATAACACAGATAATGGATGGATGGATGGATGGATGGATGGATGGACAGATGGATGGATTGATAGATGTATGTCTAGATCAGAATCAGAATCAGATCCTATAGAGAAAGTGTTGAAGGTGGATGAAGATAGTTGGATGGAATACATGAATGGGTGGATGAACAGATGGATGGTCAAATGTAATATATAGTTGAATAGATGGACAGATGGTGAGCTAAAATATCAGAAGAAATAAATAGATTGTTGGAAAATGGAATATTGCATGAAAATCCAGGAAGGTTTTTGAAACTCAAAGCAGCCAATCTAAAGTCACAGAGATCACACTTTTTCCTCATTCTGAGTTTTTATGTGAACATTACTCGAAGCTCTTTGCCTTTAACTGCATGGTTTATTTCATGGTGTTGCTATCAAATGATTACACAAATGCATATATGAGCCTGTGTTCTTATTAAGTTGGACAGAAAGTGTGCATAACTATGGGTCTGATTATTGGCATTCACTTTTCATCTATCCCTCTCTCTCTCTCTCACACACACACACACACACACACACTCACACACACACATACAAACACTGCCACATCTGATTAAGGACTGGTGCACACCACTGCTGTGAATAGGTTCAGAGCACTGATTTCACACTCCGCTGGCTCTCCATGCTGCCGTCTTCACTGACATGCAACAACACACTGCACTGCACATTATTCTCTAATCGGCCTTGTCAAAAATATGCCTTTATCCATAAAAACCCATAATGACAGGACAAAACAAATACAGCCAGCAGGAGAAACAGAAGTGCAATGGTTTAAAAAATGAGTTGAGCAATCATGTATGAAGATATTATTCGACGTTACAATAATCAAATTTGAGGTGCAATTAAGATTTTATAATATATATATAAAATCTAATTGCATATATATATTTCATGTTACTCACTGCAGGATCAGATCAGTGATCAGTGTTAACCAGCTACAGTCAACACCGAGGTTGCTGAGTGGTTCCACCATCCCATGTGTGATAATGAAATCATATAAGTTGCCTATAAAATCGAACCAAATGTAAAATATTAATGTGTATGTGAAAAATGATAAAAGAAGTTGAAAAATATTACTACAGAAAACAGGAGGGTCAAAAAGTAAAACCTTTCATTCTATTTCCTTTAATCCACAACTGCCAGAGCACCTTCCTGTGGAATTAGTGGACCGTGTATATCCAAGTCATCACATCACGGTTTGTACTGTGTACTGTTATTGCAGGTGCTAGACAGAGCTTCCATCCATCCATCCATCCATCCATCCATCCATCCATTTATTCATCCATTCATTTATTTATCCATCCTTCTCAATCTGTCTATATATCTTTATTTGTATAGTGTTAATAATAGGCATTGTCCCAAAGTGGAGGTCTGTGATCTATCTATCTATCTATCTATCTATCTATCTATCTATCTATCTATCTATCTATCTATCTATCTATCTATCTATCATCCATCCATCCATCCATCCATCCATCCATCCATCAAACTATCCTCACATTCAATCCAACATCCATCTGTCCATCAGTCCGTTCATCCATCCATCCATTTGTATTAGTTCAGGCCATTGATATTTTCTACCAAACCCTTCATATATCCTTCCATCCATTTTTTTTACATCCACAGATTTTATCTCTATCTATCTATCTATCTATCTATCTATCTATCTATCTATCTATCTATCTATCTATCTATCTATCTATCTATCTATCTATCCATCCATCCATCCATCCATCCATCCATCCATCCATCAAACTATCCTCACATTCATTCCAACATCCATTTGTCCGTCCATCCATCCATCCATTTGTATTAGTTCAGGCCATTGATATTTTTTACCAAACCCTTCATCCATCCATCCATCCATCCATCCATCCATCCATCCATCCATCCATCCATCCATCAAACTATCCTCACATTCATTCCAACATCCATCAGTCCGTCAATCCATCCATCCATTTGTATTAGTTCAGGCCATTGATATTTTTTACCAAACCCTTCATCCATCCATCCATCCATCCATCCATCCATCCATCCATCCATTCATCGATCCATCCATCTTTCTATCTATTTATCTACATATACTTCATTTTATTTATTTATTTATAGTTAATTACTTTATCATTATAATTTTAAATGACTGTTCCTGTCACATAACAAGGATAGGCAGAAGCAAGTGCAGATAATTTCATTCTTAGTGCAAATGTTACAAAACAAACAAAAAACCCCCACTAATGTACATGAAACAAAGACAATAAAAACAACATCAACTAAAACCAGAGCAAAGTAAAGCAAAGCAAAGGCAAGGCCATGAAAGCGCAAAAGCCAAACAATGAGGAAACACAGAATCCAGAGTGACACTAATCAGGGAAAATAGGAAATAGGTGTGAGTGATAAGTGTAGCAAATGATTTGTGACATGGAGGTGCAGTGGTTGATGGGAAATTCTGGAAAACATTAATGTTATTATTGTTATTATTTAACTAATGAGTTTTCATATTCACTATGTTTTATTCATCCATAAACATCATCATCTACATATAGCAATATGAGAAAAAAAAAGAAAAAGGAAACGGTTCCTCTCCTCCTAGCCTGCGTCAAGTGTCTCTTGTGGGAAACTGGTGAGCAGATTAAATGGAAATTGGATTACTCGCCTGCTTCGTAGGAGACAACACTCAGGTGTAATATCACAACACTGCAAACACTGAGATTGAAAATAAGTGATCATCAGGTGAATCACCCTCAGGATTTTCACACTAAATGGAATTTTTAAATGAAGGCTTGTCTGACAAGATCCCACCAGGTTTAGCATCGAAGACACATTTGGCAACCCGAAAGACACCATTTGCAAAGTATTGTTTTTCTGTTTTTTTTTTTGCTGTAATAAACGTCATGATGATAAATATCAAAACAAGCATAAAGCTTCAGTGAGTCAACAGAAGCCAAGTTCCTGATCAGAATCTCTGTAATGGCAGTTTTTTTATCAGTATTTTGTAAAGTCATTATATACAGTAGTTATAATTTGATTTTCATTTTGCAGAACGCTTATTATGCTATTAAGTATTATATTATGTTTTGAGACATTTTTTCATCTTTAACAATGGTGATTGTAAAAATATCTTTCCTCCAGGTTCTTGATGCAATATAAAAAATAATACATCAGGCTTAGTTTAAAAGAGCACATGTTGATACTGTAGCTCAGCGGTCCCCAACCTTTTTTGCATCATGAACCAGTTTCACACAAGATGTTTCCACGGACCGGGGTGGGTATTGGGGCTCTGGGGGAGTGGGTCTGTATATGGTCAAATGCAATAACATGCACATTATATTACTATTATACTCAGGCTAATTACTCAGCTAACAAGTGCTAATTACCAGTGAATGTGAATCAGGTGAGCAAAAAAACCCTGACATGATGAGGTGCAGTAGCTGATGATGGACTGAAATCGCTCACTTGTTTACTAATCCCTATATAGTACATTATTAATTTAAGTACATATATAAGAAAAATGTAACTAACCATAATGAATCAGTGAAAGTAGAATTTATCGATTTTTCTAAAAAGACAAGTGTGGGAAATTAGCATAAGTGGAAGTGGTAATAAAAAAAAATGTAAACACCCTGCAGATCCGAAGAAAAAAAAATAGAATGGAAATAAAACGTAAAAAAAATGTTTTGTGCCTTGGTGCAGATAGTATTTGTATAGTGTAGATAATGTAACAAATTTTAGGGAAAAAAATGCAAATGACTATACTTAACTAGAAATATTTCTAAATACATTTGAATTAGAAACAAAATGTACTAATAGCAGCATAAAACAGTTTTTTTTTAATGAGCTGAAACACACAAATGGACATAATAAATCCTGACACTTTAAAGCAACGGTCCAAAACCACTGGCTCATTACTAGAGGTCGACCAATTCATCGGTTTAACCGATTAATCAGCCCCGATAGTCGATTGCGATTCACATCAGTATTGCTGGTAAAAATGTGCTTTCAGGTTTGAAATCTGCCAAATGTTAATTGTATTACAAAATTTGGTGAAACCAAATGCAACAGCAGAGAATAATTCACAGTAAAACTGCGGCTGATTGCTTTTAAGCCCAGACTGTAGATAACATCTGGAGTCATGTTGAGAAAAGTCAAGTCAAGTCAAGTCACCGGTTCAACACTGTTCCTTCCTTAGACCACTTTTAATAGATACTGAGTACTGCAGACCGGGAACATCCTTCTTTTTGGAGATGCTCTGACCCAGTCGTCTAGACATCACGATTTGTCAATAGTCAAACTTGCTCAAATCCTTACGCTTGCCCATTTTTCCTGCTTTTAACACGTCAACTTTGAGAACCAAATGTTCACTTGTTGCCTAATATATCCCACCTATTAACAGGTGCCATAATGAAAAGTATCAGATAACAGATCATGACCGGTCATAATGTTGAAATGTTAAAATGTTATGCCTGATCAGTGTATATACGTGTACGAATGTCCATAATAATGTATATACATGAACGGATGTACACAATTTCTCTCACAATATTTAGCCAATGTCTGAATTCACTCACTTATTTATATACCCATATAGTGAACACAACTACCAAGCATTTAATAAGGATTAGTGACCGAATGAGCGATTTCAGTCACGGCTTGAGTCCACCATTACCATTACCATTACACCTCATCATGTCATGTGTCATGTCTCATCATGTGATTGTTCTGCACACCTGATTCACATTCACTAGTAATCAGCACATGTATACAGCCTCAGCTTTCACAGCAGTCTATGTCTCACGCTTTTTTTCCATGCTTGTTGTTCTTTGTCATTGTTTTTTAGGTTTTTTTTTTCCGTTTCTTCGTCTTTGCTTTATATACTGGATGTGTACCGTAATTAAAAAACATCCGCACCAGCATCTGCTTCCTGCCTCATTAGACAACATCAAGCTACTGATAGATGTTCAGTTTTATCCTCACTAGTAATCACTGGGTATTGTGTTTGGTTGAATTTAAATGTTATACAAGCTTGCTGCAATTTTCCTACAGACAATGCAAACTGGCCCATTTTTCATATACGAAAGAATCATAAACTTAAGCTTGCACAAGTTTTAATACTGGATTTTAAGGTGCAGGATGAACTGCTAGAGTTTGACATCACAAACCCAGATGTGCATCTGTCCCTAGCTGAGAGAAGAAGAAACAAGCTAATTCCTAAACCATCATCAAAACTCACAGCTGTGCTACAGAACAAAAAGGCACATTAAGTGTCATTTCTATATGTGTAGAACAATTTAGCATCAGTCTAGCAAACGAGGGGCTAAAACAAGTCTACAAGTCTTCTTTGTCATCTCGCACACAATTTTCGATGCAATCCTTCACCATAAAACATGCATGTGCTCTGGAGATATTTTTTTTTATAGAGAATCAGATAAATTGGATTTTTATAAAAGGTGTGACAATGTGAGTTATGCTCCTGTTTGCTAACGTCTTTAATAGGCTCTCATATAACGCAGCGCGGATGAATATGAAGCACTCGAAGACTCTGAAAAATGTATTGCCACATCATTTATAGGGAACGGTACAGCTCAGTGGTTTGGGTGTTGGACTTTTCATCAGAAGGTCATAAGTTAAAATCCCAGCACCGCTAAGCTGTCGATGCTAGGCATCTGAGCAAGGGCTTTTATCCCTCAACTGCTCATCTGTATAAATGCAATAATTGCGAGCATCTGCCAAATTCTGTAAGTGTAAATCCACATGGTGTGTTGAACTGTGTAGCAAACAGCATCTATTGCATATGACACTAATCTTTTAAGTCTTGAAAACATTGATATGCATTTTCATGGCTTAATAATAATACTATTTCTCTATGATAGAAGCTGAACTAGGCTGTATACTATCTGCTAGAGAAAAGAAAACTCAGGGTAAAGCTAGGTGATAGGCATGATCAAATAGCATTTATAGAGATTGCGGTGTTTTCTGCTTGCTTAGGGAACTCATCTGACGACGAAAAAATGACCTCTGGGACTGTGAGAGTGGGTTTAATGAGGCAACTTCGTCAGAAAAATGGACGCTCTGCAAAATTCCCCTTCATAATAAAATACCATTTAAGATGTCTTTATGAGCCTTTTACTTCCTGATTTCCTCAAATGCATTTTAACTATGGGAAAGAAATATAGAGCATTTCCTGGTGCAATGTGCGTGAGGTGAGTAATTCATCAAAATACCTTTACGATATGGTTAAATCGTAAAGCTAAATCCGTATAGTTCCCGAGTCACTCTGTACAGTCAATGCATTGGATACAGCAAACACATTTCCAACAGAACACTGCCTCTGTTTCAACCACATCAAAAGCATAGAAGTGAATATCTGAAAAACATCTGATAGACGTGAAAAAGGTCATTAAATGTAAACCATAGGCTTTTATAACCTTTACATTTGTACCACAGTCATGCATCTGATAATCTGTCATACTGTGTAGTAGAGTTTCTTCCCAATGACTCGCTATATGCTGTGTTTCCAAAAAATTGGAATAAAACTAATCTAAAGCTTGTTGTCAGGAGATAAAAGAATGATAAAAATGCAGCTTTATTTAAAAAAGTTCTAAAGGATAAGTAGTGGCATGGACAGATAATAATTTGGTAGAATAATGTCACAATTTAGGGGTTTATATAAAAAATGCAATTGTAATCGCAAATGTAATCGTAATTGGAAAAAAAAACGCATAGTTTATATACAATTTATATACAGCGCCTATAGAAAACTATCAAACCTCCAAAACCAAAACTCCAGGTTATTCATCTTCCTATTCATCAACCATTACACTGTTATTTTAAATGCTATGTTTGGAATCATTGTCTTGTCGTCTTGCCCATCTTCAGCATCCATTTTCTCTTCAATCCTGACTAATTACCCAGTCCCTGCTGAGGAGAATCTCCCCACAACTAAACGCTGCCACCACCATGTGTCACAGTAGGTATGGAGTATTTAAGGAGGTGTTGTGTTAGCGTTTTGCCAAGCATAGCTCTTTAGAGTTTAGTTCAGTCTCATCAAAACCATAGCACCTTTTGCCAGATGGCATCAGAATCTTGCAGGTGTTTATGCATTGTGCAAACGAAACTGAATGTGGCTCTATTTCAGGAAAGGCTTCTTTTTTACCACTCTGCCATCCAGGCCAGCTTTGTGTAAAGCTTGTGAGATAGTTGTCACATGCACAGATGGACCAGTCCGAGCCAAAAAAGCCTTGTAAGCCCTACAAAGTTGCCTTTGGCTTCTTTGTAGCTTGAAGACCTTTTGCTCAGTCATCCAGTTTCAGTATCACAAGTCTATAGGATGTCTTCGAGATAAACTAACATTAGAATTTCCCCTCACTTGGACTAGGGGACCCAAACCTGTTCCAGCATGACAATGCCCCTGTGCAGAAAAACAGCTAACATTAACATATGTTGTACATAGAAGATCTTGAGTGGCCTGCTCTGACCTTAAACCTATTGAGATGAGTTGGAACACTAACCACACCCCAGGCTCCCTTACTTCACCTACACCAGCACCTGGTTTTAGTCCCACCATTGTGGCTGAATGTGTTCAAATCTTTATAAACAAACTCCAAGATCTAGTGAAACATCTTTTCCCAGAAGAGTGGAATTTATTATAAAGGCAAATTGGGACTTAAGGGGAAATAGGATGGTTAAAAGATATTGAATCTTATGGTGTCCACATGCATTTATATAATATAATGTACCAGTGTTTTAAGTACGACTTCTGTGGAAATCTTACACAAATACAGGCAGTGTGACAGCATCCAGTGGGCTCTTATTTAAAAAAAAAAAAAGGTCTCTAAATCCACAGGGAAATGCGATGCCACAAGACTGAGCGTGTGGCAGTCGTAGGCTGAGTGCAAGTACGTTGCTACTTTCAAACTTTGCTGCTCTTTAAAGCAGAGCTAATTGCCCTCCGAGGTGAAAACCTCCTTTGTTAACTGCACATCAGAGCTTATCCGAAAAGCGGATGAATATTTATGAATTGAAATGTACTTCAGCTCGAGCCATGTTGAGCAAAAGGCTTTTAACGTTAACTTTGCATTAGATTCAGAGATACTTTAATTAGTCCTTTAATTGTCGCGCTGGAAGTCGTGATCACGGCACCGAAACAGGCAAAAGAACACGTTTTACTCCCTTCATTAACCTCCGGATTATTATTAGTCCTATTATAATTATTTTTTTTATTATATATGTATCTTGGCTCAAGAAACAAAATATGTTTTCCACTTTATCTAAAAAAAAAAATGTAATACAAAAAAGAGCCTTAAAATGTATTTTTGGGACTGGGGTTAGGATTCGAGTTAGAGGTTTAGGGTTAGTATTATTCAGCTCCAATAATACAGATATAAAATAAATGTGTGTGTGTGTGTGTGTGTGTGTGGGTGTGTGTTTACATGAACCTTCGCTAGAGAATTCGTGGTGAGTTTGTCATGTTTTGAACTAAGTGCTCTTCGCTAGCGTGGCTTTCCACACTCAGCCATCTCTTGCATAAACACAAACAAATGTGCAATGTATAAACACTGCAACCTACATTATGTCTACACTCATGGCCACTTTTAGAGGAACAACTGGACACCTATTGTGTGTAAAAAAAAAAAACTAAATGCAAGAACAATGCATGGTACTTTTCTAAATTGTAATTATTTACTGTTTTATTTGTGTAGCTAATTTAACAGTGGGCATTTTTCCAAAGCAGCTTTACAGAAGTTGTGAATTCTGGTGCCTATAAGTGTCTTCCTCAAAAAATGTAACTATTATGGGCCATCCAAGGGCGAATAAATCTCTGAGATGGTATGAGGAAGAAACCTTCAGAGGAACCAGACACAAAAGGGAACCCATCCTCATCCTCATCATGCCAAACATCCATCATATTCCATCATCATTCAGTGTACTGTTCAGTGATAGGCACTTAAATGCAGAAATGTTCATGCAAACCTTTGTTGTAGACTGTTGATATTAATGAAAGTTGAAATCCAACCTCATAGCTCTTGAGTTGCTCAGCAACTTTATATGGGTATCTTTAGGCTTTTCATGTAAAGCCAACCCGAGCTTCACAGAGTGGTCTCTAACTATCTGTTCCCTCTGTTGTGCCAGAATCATGTTTTTGACTGACAGGATGGAATGGGTTCCTTTTGAGTATGGTTCCTCTCAAGGTTTCTTCTGCCATCACTAAGAGTTTTTCCTGGCCACAGTCACCACTGGCTTGCACATTAAGGATTGAGAGGGTTACCACAGGGTTGAGAGATCAGAATAGAGCAAACTGTTGGAAGCTAACCAGCTAGTGTTAGCCTGCTACTAAAGACATAAACCTTTGCTATAGGAAAGTTGTGATTTTAACTTATTTCAACACTGACAGCCACATGACAAAGAATTAAACACATTGGTAAATCAATAATCAGTCAAAATCAATAATATTTCTTACTAAGGTTTTAACTGCTCTTAATATGTACCATAGCAATTCACCCACATTGTTTTAATTTTAGTACGACAGTGTACGTGTTACCCATTTCTAGTAACACAATATGAACAAAAGTATGGCTTTTCAAGTCATGTGTGTGAAACTGTTTCCACAATGTTGGAGGCACACAGTTGTATATGATGTCTTTGGATGTGGTAGGATTACATTTTCCTTTCACTTAATCTAGGAATCCCAAACCTGTTCCAGCATGACAATGCCCTTGTGCACAAAGCCATCTCCATGAAAATATAGTTGCTCTACAGTGGCCTGCTATAGAGTTCTGAACTCAACACTATTCACTTAAATTTTATAACTACAGTATGACACAGCATCATTTGTATCCATTTTTAGCTACAATATATGAACAAATGTATTGGGGCACCTGACCTTTCCAGTCATATGTGCTTCTTCCTGTTTCTACAAAGTTGGAAGCAGGATGTCTTTGGATGCAGTAGCATTCCATTTTTCTTACCCCTTGTACTAGGAGATGCAAAAATGCTCCAACATGACAATGCTTGTGTGCACAAAGCCAGCTCCATGTATATATGGTTTAGCTGGAGATGAAGATCCTGCTATAAAGCTCTGACCTCGACCCTACTGAACACCTTTGAAATGAATTTTTAACACTGACTACCTCTTAGGCCTCCTCATGTCAGCTACATCAGTACCTGACTTATGGCTGAAAGAGCATCTTGAGCAGCTGCATCACTGCCTGACCCTACAGAGGATAGTGAGGACAGCTGAGAAGATCAGTCTCTCTCCCCACTTTATCATGGACATTTACACCACACGCTGTATCCGCAAAGCCAACAGCATTGTGGACGACCCCACACACCCTTCACACACACACTCTTTACCCTCCTGCCATCAGGGAAGCGGTTCTGAAGCATTCGGGCCGTCACATCCAGACTGTGTAACAGCTCTTCCCTCAAGCCATCAGGCTCCTCAACACAGAACTGAACTGAACTGAACTGAACTCACACACACACACACACACACACACACACACACACACACACACACACACACACACACACACAACTGTGTGACTGATCTGTACAACCCGGACACAACACACACTCATACTCACTTTGCACACCCATGTCTTCAGTACCACTCACATTACATCACTTCATTACCATTAACTGTTTACATGCTGTTTTTGCACATTTTTTCTGGATTGCTGCTATTTGCTCTTTAGCACAACATTTTGTTTACATTTTTGTTACTGTTCGCTTTACATCTCTTTACAACAGGTTTACTGGCGGAGCTATTTTGTGTCTTGTGTTGTCTTTGCACTGTTTGCACCAGGTTGCACACGATGCACTTTATGTGGCGAGGACACTTACTAGTCCTTAGCCCTGTGTTTTCTGTTTTCTGTGATTGTTGTTGTATGTAGCAGCAGGGTTCAGGGGGAACGTTGTTTCATTTCACTGTGTACTGCGTCAGCTATATATGGTTGAAATGACAATAAAAGCTTCTTGACAACCTGACTTTTCTGACGAATACACACTCCAAAATCTAGTGTAATGTCTTCCCAGAAGAATAAATCATAAAACCATAAAAAACGTGGAATGGGATTTTCAAAAAGCACATACGAATCCATGTGTGTGTCTGTGTGTATGTGTGTGTTGCCCGGTCATTCCTCACATTTTTAACATTGTGTTATTCCCTGCATTAAAAGCCTCTGTGCTGCATTGCTTTTATTCCCAAAGTAAATATTAACAAAAGGTGTTTCCCAATGACAGTTGTTTGAGCAATCTTCATTTATGTACACAGCACTTTTACGCTGCTTTGTTGGACCAACATTTTGTAACCTTATAAATGAGACAGTGAAGACACCTAGTCTTTAATAGAGACACTCTTGAGAAGACAGACAGACAGAGAGAGAGGAAAAAAAGCAAGACAGCGAGTATCCTATAATCCATGATAGCGAGCTGATCCTTGGAAACGTGCAGTGGTGCGAAAAGCTCGCTTTCATCAGAATCTGTTCGGCGTGAAGCAGCGGAGCTCAGTAAAGCCGTAGGCTGCTGACGATGGTACACAACAAAAACCCAGACAAAAAGTCAAGCAAATCTCATGTGTCTTTCTTCTCTGTGTTCCTTCAGAAGCTGACAGTGAGTCATTATTTCTGTGCATGCAGTCTGTTCATTTGGCTTTGTAACAAAAATACACACAGATACACATACCATATATCTCTACATGCAGTTTCACATATACAGTACACTGTCTCATTCACACCCTTTAATACACACAAACACACCCACACACATGGACACGACTCCACCCCCCAAAACACACACAAACACACCCACACACATGGACAAAACTCCACCCCCAAAAACACACCCAAACACATGGACACAACTCCACCCCCCAAAAACACACCCTCTCAAGTGCGTGCGAGCGCACGCATGCACACACACACACACACACATACACACACGGGCACAACTCTACCCCCAATACACACCCTGTAATGCACACACTCACACACACCCTCTAAATGCTACAGCCACTCACTTACACAAACACACAGCCTGTACTACACAAGGATACGTGCACATACAGACACATACACAGATACACACTCCCACAGACACACACATACACACCACCTTTATTACACACACATGCAAACAAATGCAGACATGGACACACACGTACATAAACACAAACACACACACACTAATACAGATACTCACATACAGTACAAACACTTACATCCACACATACATCCACACACCACCACACCCTTTAATACACACGCATGGACACAAACACACTATATTGTGTTATGTAATTGTGTTACAGAGACAGGAATGTAACACCACTGCGTCACTTTATAAATTAACTCAAACTCTACACAAACACACCTGATCCAGATCCAGATCCAGAATCGGCTTACTGGACTAGCTAGATTGGCTCTGCTAGACTGAAGCTGCAACTGAACCCTCGAAAAATATTCAAGAACATGGATCTCAATGAAGTGGGTTGGTGCTCACTGAACTCAATCTACAGTCCATGCACATGAGAAAAGCCACGCCTACATGCCCGGCTGCAAAAAGTTAGTTTGTGAACCCCTGTCCACAAAAACCACCACAATATATAAAGTGAGGATTAGTTTAGAAACCCCCTCTAGAAGCTAATATGGTGCTAATGCTACAGAACCTTTGAGAAGTAAATAAATCCTGGTTAAGATTCCCAGAGGAGTCATTTTAGATCGAGAGGGGATTATGTGTGAAAGATCGAGCAGCCTACACACACACAGAAAAATCAACATTCTACAGTATGCTTTCCCGATTCCCATTTATAGCTCAAAATAAATAGTAAGTATTGTCGATAAGGCTTTTTCTCTGCTGTTGCTATTGTTCCAATGCGATTTTTTATTTTTTTTTAAACAGGTTAAAACTGCAAATACAAACGCCACCGCTTTACAGTTATCAATTTAATTACATCCACCATATCGATCTGCTTTTACGGCTATTTTCAAACCTCTATCAAATCAATAGCCTATAACAACTTAATACTGCAGCAATGTACCTTCCCAAACCCTATATATGGCTTCTAAAATGTAACACACCATAATGTTTTAAAAGACTATCATTTAATACGCTTCAACCCCCTAAAAGTCATTTCTTTTAATTTAGGAGATTTTTTAAAACGCCTTGGCATTTGCTTGTATTTCATTTACTAATAGCATATTATTGATCTCATTCCATCACATTCAGCATAAAGTAAGTTACAATGTCAGACATTTACATATGGCATTTAGCAGACACTCTTATCCCAAACAACTTAAACCCAAGCAGTTGAAAGGTATGGGCCTTGTTCAAGGGTCCAGCAGTGGCAGATTGGTGATGCTGGGATTTGAACTTGTGATCTTCTGATCCATAGTCTGATGATGATGCCTTAACAAATAAACTAACACCTCCTCATAGAGATGATTGGAAAACACTCGCTACAGCTGAAGATACATATGTGAAGTGTTAAACTTAAAACCAAGCAAAAAATGGATTTGGACTAAAATAGATGTAAGCAGGCTGCTACAAACTTAGAGCTGCAAAAACAGTTTTACATTCAAGTGTATGATAGAACTATAATAAATGTATATTCAGTGTAACCCCAATGAGAATAGGTTCCCTTTTGAGTCTGCTTCCTCTCAATGTTTCTTCCTCACGAAGTCTCAGGAAGTTTTTCCGTGCCACTGTTGCCACTGCCTTATCATTACTGATAAATGTATAGAGAGTAATTAATAATGCTAAAAGGTATATTTATATTGTTTATCTCTGCTTTGGGATGGGGATCAGTGGTAAAAGTGCTTTACAAATCAAATTGAATTAAATGATCCTCCTCACACAAAATGACAGAGCGCATGCCGACTCTCAGGACATTCAGCATAATGCTGTGTTTTATCCTGTAATTATGAAGCCTTAGTAAAAAGTGTTTGTCTTCAGTTAATGCCCTCTCTCCACCCCTGTTCATCATCATTAGTTCTTTCCCTCTTGTGTCCTAATTGTCTACAATTTGTTTTTGTCTTGGCATTTAAAATACCCTCATGCTTTCAATGTATTACATTCAGTTAATTTTTAGTTTTCTGTGCCTTTTGTTCTTAAAATCATAAACAGGTCAGGCAAACAACTAGACAAACAAGAAAGAAGAGTGTGAAAAACGAAATTAGAAAACAATTTTGGATAAGCACTTGCATCCTTCTGTATCCAGCATTACATGGGATACAATAATATGTTAGCAACATATGTACATTTTTGAGAATTAAGTGATCGCTAAATAAATTTTTTAAAATAAAATTATATATATATATATATATTTTTTTTTTTTTTTTTTTTTTTTTTAATATTATGTGTTTTACCTCACTGAGGTAAAACACATATTCTACAGTAAATATTTTCACCAGACAGTCACTCACATAAAACAAAATTTAAATTAACATTGGTGTGATATTTGATCATAAAAATGACCAATAGGTCTATCAAAGTGAACTGGCAATATGGAAACTAAGAAACAAATTAAAATAAAAACCTGCAAGGAGACAAAAATGTATAATGCTATTTTGTGTGTGCTTTTATTTAACACAATATAAGAAGTGTTAAAAAGATTCTCTTTCCATGGGTTTAAACCTGACCTGACAGAACTGCGACTGGATGAGGCTCAGCTCGCAGCTCTCTCGAAGCCAATTTATCTCAATATATTCTCCTAGTAAAATTTTAAGAGGTATTTCGGAGTGAAACGTTCAACTGTGGTTCTTTTTAGTTTTCTCAACAGCTTTTCGTGAATGCTGTGGCTCCGTTCAATAAGCGAAAGACTGACACATGAAAGGCAGAGAAAATGAAAATGCGTCCTCGCTCAGAATGGACTTCTGAATCTATTTTTCCAATAGAACCAGCACAGCAGTGACAATGTGTAATGGTTATTATAAAGTAATAATGACATTTTAATTGGCTTATTAAATGGTCCAAATGCATGAAAGGGAAATGTATTTCAATTATTATTAAATGAATTTCAATTATAATTTGAATATGATAACGTTTTAGTGCACTACACAATTAAATGTACCCCATAAACCCCAAGTTAGCGTGGATGTTTATAATATACAATCCTTCTGTCTAACACTAGACACGAGAATGTGTGAAAGTTTTACTAACTGTACCAATGTGTAACATTAAAAACAATAAGAAAAACAACAAAACCAAAATATACTATAGTGTGTGAACATGAAAAGGGTTTAACACAACTAGAAAATTGGCAAGACATTAATATTGAAACTACATACACCGGAAAAGAAACTCAGTAGTGGTCATTAAGGAAGTAAATATAATTTGTTACTGTACATAAGTAGCTTTCTCGCAAATCTGTACTTTACTTACATACTTCTATTCAGGGAGACTTTTACTTTAACTTCACTACATTTCAGAGTCAAATATCTTTGTACTTAACTACATTTAGCAAAATTATTCATTCCTTTTAATTTATAAGCGGAACAAAACTGGTCAAGCACACAGCAAGCCACCAATCACCGCAGAGCTGTACTGAACGGTCTGTTCTGAACTTGTTTGGATTGCTGCTAGGTGGTATCTACTTAACACCAACATACAGTTTAGCATCAGTTCAACAGCAAGCAGAACATTTTGAGAGGAATACAGTAAATTATGAAAGAAGCTTCTGACTCGAACTTGCCACAACAGTAAGTAGTTTAAAAGCAGTAATTTTTATAGATATGACTCATGAATATCATCCTATTAATATATCGATGTGCTAAAAGTAACATTGTTTAATTGACATAAAACTGAGTCTTTTCTATACTCTTTCTATAGTTTATTGTATTATAGCCATAATGTATCCTAGTGCTTTGCATACTTAAGTACATTTGAAGGCAAATACATTTGTACTTTTACTCAAGTAAAAGTTTAAAGAAAACACTTTTACTTTTACTGGAGTCATATTTTACCCAGTGTATCTTTACTTTAACACAAGTACATGGTTTGTGTACTTCACCCAACACTGGAGAAACTCCATAGAACTAAGGAATGTGCAACTTCTGCTTATACTGTAGGAACATCTTGTTAAATCTATACTGTAAGATTAGTTTGGTCATTTTCCCTTGTTTTTTTATGTAGTTTCTGGATAATAATATTTAAGTTCAGAACAAGACCAGACAAGATCCTCTATAAGAAGTCAAATAAAAAATATCAAAAATATTAGGGACGGTAAGATTCGCATCGGCATAACAATGTGATGAATCCATTAAAAAAAGTGTGTTGGTGTTTGTATTGTGATACATCATTTTTAACATATTTGCATCGGTTAACTATTTATTTATATAGTATATATTATATACAGTGCCCTCCACAATTATTGGCACCCCTGTTTAAGATGTGGTCATGGACTTCTAAAAATTCTCCTTTTTTTCAAAACAACATAGAACCCAAATGCAAAAAAAGAGAAAAATCCAACCTTTCATTTAAGTACATTACTTTGGTGGTAAAAAAATCACACATTCAGAAAAAAAAAAAAAACTTGAAATCATGTGTGCCACAATTATTGGCACCCCTGATGTTAATACTTTGTACAACCTCCTTTTGCCAACAAGACAGCACTTAATCTCCTCCTATAACATTTCACAAGATTGGAGAACACAGAGAGAGGGATTTTTGACCATTCTTCTTTCTAGATCATCCAGTGTCCTGGGTCCTCTCTTATGCACTCTTCTCTTTAGCTCGCCCCACAGGTTTTTGATTGGGTTGAGGTCTGGGGACTGAGATGGCCATGGGAGGACCTTGAGTTTGTGACTGCTGAACCACTTTTGTGTAGATTTTGCCACATGTTTTGGATCATTATCCTGCTGAAAGACCCAATGACGACCCATCTTCAGCTTTCTGGCAGAGGCCATCAGGTTTTTATTTAAAATATCCTGGTACTTCAAAGCGTTCATAATGCCATGCACCCTAACAAGGTTCCCAGGGCCTTTGGAAGAGAAACAGGCCCACAGCATCACAGATCCTCCACCATACTTCACGGTGGGCATGAGGTGCTTTTCGGCATACTCATTCGCCAGACCCACTTAGAGTGTTTGTTGCCAAAAAGCTCAATCTTAGTCTCATCTGACCAAAGCACACGATCCCAGTTGAAGTCCCAGTACCGCTTAGCAAACTCCAGACGTTTACGTTTGTGAGTGTTAGTGAGAAAAGGCTTTTTCCTTGCATGCCTCCCAAACAGCTTGTTGGCATGTAGAGAGCGTCTGATGGTTGTTTTGGAGACTCTGTGACCCCAAGATGCCACTCTTTGATGCAATTCTGTGACGGTGAGCTTGGGAAATTTTTTTACTTCTCTTACCATCCTCCTCACTGTGCGTTGTGGCAAGATAAACTTGGGACCTCTTCCAGCCTTGTTTGTCACTGTTCCAGTTGTTTTAAACTTCTTAATGATTCCTCTGACTGTAGATACCGGCAAGTTTAGGCGAGTGGCTATTTTCTTGTAGCCATTGCCTGACTTATGAAGGTCGACACACATCTGCCTTACTTGAATGGTGTGTTCTCTTGTCTTTGCCATGTTGACAAATGGGTAAGAGAATTAGGCCTCTGTGTCACGTCATATTTATACCCCAGGGAAACAGGAAATCATGAATTACTAATTAAAAGTTCCTAGATACCCTGACCAACCTTAGCAACTACAGAAAAATATATATAAAAAAAAAAAAAAAAAAAATTTTCAGAGGAATTGTTAGGGGTGCCAATAATTGTGGCACACATGATTTCAAGTTTTTTTTTTTTTTCTAAATGTGTGATTTTTTTACCACCAAAGTAATGTACTTAAATGAAAGGTTGGATTTTTCTTTTTTTTTTGCATTTGGGTTCTATGTTGTTTTTAAAAAAAGGAGAATTTTTAGAAGTCCACGACCACATCTTAAACAGGGGTGCCAATAATTGTGGAGGGCACTGTATATTATATATATTTTTTTTAATACAGTGGAACCCGGTTATGTCGATGTCCTAGGGGGTCGCCAAAAAGCATCGAGGTAACCGATGATCGAGATAAACGAAAATCAAAATGGTGGCAGTATATTAACCTGCTTGAAATTTCTTTATGTACATGATGTGCGTTAATAAATGAGAATGTGCATGCATGTGTTTTTGAAGGTTTTTTACACAACAGCGTTGCCGCGATTTGTTTGATGAAGGCATGCTGTAAAAATGTACATACGTTTGTTAACACCAAAAGGCATAAGTGCACCAACTAACAGCAGAGATTTACCAGTATACAATACAAACCACCGTCCATTCTCCATACAAACCTTTATTATATTCTCCAACATTATAAACACACAGATCGCTCAAAAAAAAAAAAAAACAGCGGCTGCACAGTGGCGTCTCACATTTAGTCCACATGTGGAAAAAAAAGAAAAAAAAAACAGTAACTAAGTTTCTGAAAACTTATGACCATCAGGCTGAAGTAATCCGCACAAACACACAAAGCAAAGTGTCCGAAAAAACTTACGTCCGCGATGCCGAGGGGGAGATAAGCCGAGAGAGAGAGAGAGAGAGAGAGAGAGAGAGAGAGAGAGAGAGAGAGAGAGAGAGAGAGTGAGTTTGAGAAAAATAGGGAAATTCAAAAATACCGCGACCGGCGGCACGGCGCGAAGCCGGAAAAAAAACCCGGAAGATCCAAAACCGAACCCGAAACCAAAAACGAGGGACAGAAAAGTCTCAAACGTGAACAGCCGAAGGGGGCGTGGCAGGTGCTTTCTCGGCGGCTTTCTCTGAAGCTCCCGGCTTCAACTCCTTACCGAGAGAGCCGTGCTCCTTACCGAGCGCGCGCGCGTCGCTCCTTACCGAGAGAGCCGTGCTCCTTACCCTGCGCGCGCGCGCGCTCGGTAAGGAGTTGAAGCCGGGAGCGCCGCGCTCCCGTTCATCGCATAACATTTAACAAAAAAATGCATATGTGCACTTACTAACAGCAGAGATTCACCAGTATACAATACAAACACCTGTAGCAGCTGTAAGGTTTGATTTTTCCGCCACTTTCGCGAGTTCTTCTGCGGCTGCACAGTGCCGATCCACATAACTGACGTTAAAATTTCGAATTTTCCCCCCTTGTGCTCGAGATATCAGGGTTCCGCGACATAAAAAAACATAACCGATGAAAAATGCTTAGAAAAAGCGAGAATTTGGCGGTTCCACTTCAAAAACGTCGACTTAATAGGGTTGTCGAGTTAACCGAGGGCGAGATAACCGGGTTCCACTGTATATACAACTTGTGACCAATATTGTATATGTAGATTGATTTCTCCTCATTCTCAGCACCCGCATCTCTCAGCTACATGAATATGAAACAATACAGCACTGCGAAGACTGAGGCGTTGTCAGGGATCCACCTGCCACGCCCCCTTTGGTGGCTCTCTATGCCTCCACTCTCCATAGAGCTCCAGGTTTAACCACGCACACCTGGAGCTCATCATCACTCATGCCTCCACTCTCCCTGAAGCTCCAGGTTTAACGAGGCACACCTTGGGCTCATCACTCCACCCCGCTCCTACATAAACCCCTCACTCACATTCACTCCCCGTTCGTTATTGTTTATGTTTGACTTTCCGTGCTGCATGTCTTCACGTACCGGTTGTCATCCAGGACTCCACTTGTCCGTTCCATCCGGACTCCACAATCCCATACCGGCTGTGCTTCACCTCCCCGTGCATCTCGGGTCAGCTAGCGCACCTCGGACTTTCTCAACCGTAGGACTGCCGTGTGCTTGTGCTTGTGTGTGTGTGTGCGCGTGTGTGCGCGTATGCGCGTCTGTGTGTGTGTGTGTGTGTGTGCTCGTATCTCTCTCTCCCACACATGCATTAAAGCCCAAGCGAGCTGTACTCCGGCTTCCGCCTTCTGTTTCGCTCGCACCCTGACAGGCGTGTCCTGAGAGTCACATAAAATACAGATTGCCATGGCAGAGGTAGAGCTGCATCTTCCTGGAGACAGAACAGGAAAAGAATGTCTGGTTTAATTCAATCTTTTCATTTTTATTTGCACTACAAAGGCCTGAATAAGGTCTGTACAAATCTGTACCTTATTGAATTGCCACAATTCATATTCCACATTTTCCTCTTTTCATTCAGTGTTTATTTTCTCATGAATTTGGCATCACATTATGATCTCTAATGCAGCAATATGTGTTTCTTGAAGTTGTCTAGTAAGAGTTCAGTACATAATTATTGCATTGAGGACAGCAGTGTTAAGGGCAAGTCTTTTATTCAAAATATGAGCATATATGAGAACTTCAGGCTCCAGCTGTTAAAGAAAAGCACTCATAATAAAATCGGAACCTGAAGCTGCCTAGACCAAGCATTTACGCAAACAAGTAAAGACAATTCCCAATGTAGTGTGTTATTCAGCGCATCAAACGGAACGATACAATTCTCATTACGTCATTTTTGAGAATCCACCAATGCCCAGAAAGTCCCACTGAGTGGTCCAATGGTAGAAGTAAAGCACATTTTTACTTCCTTACAACACTCATATACTCCTACTCTCCGATTCATATGGTAAACATGAGTGTACCTCAGGCAGTATGGCATAATATAGTCTCGACATGACCAGGACTCCTACTGAGACTCCTCATGGCGACACATATGGAGTTACTGAATATCCTGTGAATTTCTAATATGGCAAAGAGTTTCAGAATAGCAGGGGGTCTCAGGGACAGCATTGATGTTCTTTCTAAAATGGACAGAAGGATGACACGTAATGTGAAAACCAAACCTTTTCATCACTTTGGCTTTTCCGGCATTTTTAACACTAAGTGTTATTAGTTAAATGCTTTCTGTCGGTTTATAGTTGAACTATCTAATAAAATGTCCATTATTTATGTCCGTAGTTAACATAAATAGACAGAAGAATTAAAGACAGACTACACAGAAGATCTGTGGTTAGTTCTCCAAGATGTTTGGAACAACTACTGCAGGGTCGTCATACCAAATAAAGATTAGATTAAGATTTCACCTCATATTTAGTAAAAAAATTACAAAAAATAAAATAAAATAAATAAATATATATATATATATATATATATATATATATATATATATATATATATATATATATATATATATATATATATATATATATATATTTGAAACCATTTATACCCTACATCAGTGGTCCCCAACCCCCGGGATACAGACTGGCACCGGTCCGTGGGTCAATTGGTACCGGACTGCACAGAAAGAATACATAACTTACATTATTTCCGTTTTATTTATTATGTGATTCTGAACAATGTTTTATTTAAGAAAATTACCGGATTCTCTCCACCACATCTGTCTATGTTTCACTCTTGATGCATGTCATGATGGCTCGATCACATGTCTTACCTCCATCCACTACCTTCTTAAAGGGGCTCCGGCCGCTAACACATAATACATTACTGCTAAATTCAAACCCCCAAGCGAGCAAAATGAACAAAAAACAACACAGTGGTTTCACGTATATTATTATATTTAGAAAATACCAGTTTTTATGCCGGTCGTATCATTTTATTTTGTTGTATTTATCCGCCACACCTTAAAGGCCGGTCCATGAAAATATTGTCTGACATTAAACCGGTTGGGGACCGCTGCCCTACATAATCTTTTCCACAGCTGGCTTAAGCATTTGAATAGTACTATAGATCTCTAGTAATATCATGATTTCAGTCAAAGATTTCACCATATGTTTATGTGATTATTCTCCAAAGTGTTTCCACACAGTTAAACCTATAAAAGGTTTAAACCCGTTCCAACCACACAAGTTCCATTTAGAGATTCACAGATCCCTCACCTCAACCTCACAAACACCTTGGGGATGAAATTAACTCTAACTGCACTACACACAACCTCATTCAACATCAGTTCCTGACCAACCAATGTTCTTGGGGCCTAATGAGCAACTGCCGCACCCCCAAGATGTAGGCTCAGTGGTTAACTGATCTAAGAATCTATTGCATTTATTCCATTTGGCAGACGCCCTCAATCAGACCACCTCCCCCAGTCATAACCTTTAATCCTATCAATCAAAATCAAAAAATCAAATTCAAACTATGACTGCCAACATGCTAATATTGTGCTTTTGGTACAGCCGTTTTGAACAATTCTGCTTTGGTGGGACCATATTGCTCATATTCCAACAACAAAAAGACATTACATTATACTTCAATGTAAAGTAATGACAGGAAAAGAAGTAAGTGATTTGTCCAGTACTGAAATTAATTAATAAATAACCACAGCCTCACCAATCAAGCTAAGCTACAAACTGCCATAAAGATATAATCAGACAATCATAAGCTGACCAAAACATCCCTGACCTTAATGCCTTCTTTACTTCCTACAATAAGCATTTAAGTGATTTATTTATAACAATAACCACATCAGCCACTTGCTCAGGAAGCATTTAAAATAAACAGGATAATGCACAATGCATGGACTGCATCACGAATCCAGGACTGGCCTCTAAATCACAGGATGCCAAGAGCAGATGCCTAGTGGTGGAGGAAAGCAGGCAGGCGAATATTTTATTTTACAATGTGTCACGGCATCACACTCAACTGCACCACAGAGACGCGTTCAGCACTCATCAGAGACAGAAAGATAGCAAGAAAGAGTGAGAGGCAGACAGCTATACACACACAGGCAGTGGCAGAGAGGATAAAAAAGGAAAAAGGCACCTCGGAGGCGAATAACTACTGTATGAGTACAACTCATCAAACATATTACACCTGTTTCATTGTCATGTGACCTGTCACTATTCCCAGCCTGTTAGTGAGCACTATATATGTCAGTATGTGTGAATGAGAAAGACAGGAAGTCCACTGGCTGTTAAAAAGCTTACATTTCTACACAGATGGCTGCAACACAACTTACATAAGGCACAATTAAATATACAGCCCTTGTACTGAACATAATGGTGATGATATTTTTAGGAAGAAATGTCCTGGTCATTAAGCAGAAAGCTGTACTCTTTTGGAAGTGAAGAACATAGAACATTTGGACAAAGGTTTTCCTACACCTGCTTATAAGGTTCTATATCCTGTTATAATAACCTCCACCTTCCTGTTGAAGTGTGCTTGTGGAGATTTGTGCTCATTCAGTGACAAGCGTTTTAGTAAAGGCATCAAAAGTCCAAAATCTTAACCACTGACCAATTAACCCAAAGGTATTCAATAAAGTTAAGGTCAGTGCTCTATCTCAGGCCATATCTTCATCGAGCTGGCTTTGTTGACAGAGCCACTGTGATCCTTGAACAGGTTTGGGTCTTCTAGTTTAAGTAAAGTGAACATTTCCGGCTACTATGTTCAAAGACACCCTAATAAAATGTGTGTGCCTCCAACTTAGTGGTAACAGTTTGGGGAGGAAACACATATCAAGACAAGTCAAGTGTCTCTGTACTCTTATATACTCTTGTACCCCTATAGTCTTCAAGGTACTTCAAGTATTTAAGGTACTTCACCATCTATAACTTATCTTATTGAGCAATATCAACTTTGATATTTGACGATTGACAGTAAAGTTTAAAGTGTCTTCTTTCTAAATATATCTAAATGTAGCCCACTTTTCTCAGGAACTATATCTTTTTTTCCCACAGCGGATCATTCGAATTCTTGATCCGCATATTTAATTTTCCGCATGTTTTTACGCTGGATGCCTTTCCTAACGCAACCCTCCCCATTTATCCGGGCTTGGGAAAAAGAGTGCACTGGCTTGTGCAACCCTAATGGCTGGGAATCGAATCCGGGCCGCGGCAGTGAGAGCGCCGATTCCTAACGACTAGACCACCAAGAAACCCACTTTTCTGTTAATATTTAAAGTTAGGTAGGGCATTTTCAAAAATTTCTAAAATTTGGGCTGTGTGGGGCAAACCAGACATAGTCTCAGATAAATGTTTGTAGGAATCTAATTTTTCATGATATCTTCATTCAATTTAAAATATTAATTAATATGGCCTTTAACCCATTACTTTTCTGGATTGCTCCAAGACTGATTTCATGTATTTATATATGAAATAAAAAAATGTTCAATGCAGTAAATTTATATTTACAGTACTTTGTCATCTATAACTTATAATCTCTTTGATCAATATCAACTTTGAATGATTGACAGTAAAGCTTAAAGAGTCCTTTATTTAAAGATATTTAAATTGTGTATGTAGCCCATTTAGAAACTGTTAACATTTAAATGTAGGTAGGACATTTTCAGCTGTAAGTCCCAAAAGCAGGTGACGAAGGCTAACAGGTTAACTTTCTCAACACCCATTTTAATGTTCTATCCACTGCTGAAAGAGAGTAAGGAATTTTAATTTTTAACCCCTATATGTCAGAAATCCACACAGAATTGGTCATAACATCGATAAATCATTGTAGATTTACCTTTTTTCCATGCAAAATAAAAACAAAAGCTGCATCATGTAGTAGATGTGAAACCATTTATTTGGGTCTGTTGCAACTAGTTACCATAATAAGTTAAATTTTTGAATCAATCTGTTTAAGTATCAAAATAAAAGCAATAGAATGCCTGAATACGACAAAGATCAGTGACTGGGAAATAAGTGCATTAGTGACGAAAACCAGTAAGGAAGCACCTGAACATGACTGTACCACCACCATGCTTCACTTTAATGACAGTGTACTTGGGGTGAAAGGCAGTGTTGAGTTTTAATCAAATGTAGTGTCCAAAATGTTCAATTTGGGTCTTGTAAATCAAGACAATTTTTTTCCCTCTTATTTCTTTTAGATAAACCTTTATACAGATCTTCATATTGTTCACTCCTGCATAGTAACCAACTGTTTTGTATCTAAGTTCTGGTTGTTGTTTTTTTTTTATTATTATTCCCTGCCTCCACATTTAACCTTCTATAACTGGTCATGCCACACTGGTCGACATTAAGCTTGCCTTGCCTGAATCTGAACAAACAAAAGCAAGCACTATGACCACTCCTATTCATTTTCCTCAAAACCTCCTCACTGAGGCTGTCCACCAGGAGATATACCTCAGCTGCTTTTAGCTCTCCAGGCATCCAAGCATTAAGCACAGAGAGCTTCACTCCACCCGGCTGCCTTATCTACCATTGCAAGGCTGATCTCAAGTCAGAGGCTAAATAGTCTTTTTCCTTCCCACACAAAACATGGACCTTTTCATGATGGACAGTTCCAGAGACTCTAGATAAAACTGCAGCTCCTATGAACATTCCAGGTTCCACTTTTGCCTGCCGGTACATTGTATCCAAGAACAAGGGAAAATGAGGATTCTGCATACTTTATATCCTACTTAACTGCCCCCCTTGACGTTTAATTGCTCAGCAAGGGACTACCACCAGGAGTGCAAAAAAAAAATCCAGCAATGTTTCCCAAATGTCTTCAGGTTTTCAGAGGATCTGAAATTGTATAGCATGATATTCAAGAGACTTTTTCCTTTAACATTAGGAAACTTAGCCCTGCTTTGAGCTCAGATGGTACCCGTGACTGCTCACCTTGATAAAATTCCCATCATCCCCTGTAGCAGCAAGAAGCACCATGGCCTTGGATCTGAAGTTCATCCCACTCAGGGATTTAAATAAATGACAGCAGAAAAAGGCCCGAGGCTGCACAGCATCAGAGCTACTCCCTCATCAGCCCTGTCAGACGGAAAGAAACCACCACACCGCTACTTTAAGGGTGAAAGTGTACAGACTTTTTTCTTTTTCTTTTTTTTTTTGAAAAAGCACTTCAGTCTCTCACTAGAGACACTCCTGCAATTTCTACAGTTCTCAAGTGGTCAGTGCCCCCCCACAAGAAATAGCAAAAGATGAACAAATGCTTCAAAATAAATAAATAAATAAATATTAATTACATTTCAGTGGAACACATTGCACTTACGTGGGTGGATTGCTTGTATTATATAATGCCATGCTGGGGGATTAACGGTTACATTTGGGTGCAAAAGGTTGTGTATTAAAATCCCAGATTGCCTTGAGGAAGATATTTAACCCCAAATTGCTAGCAAAGCTAATGTATATTACAATAATAATACATAAAAGTGTTTTGAGAAAACAAATATCACAGAAATGTATAATTATATTTTTTAGTTTATAAAATGTAATCACAAATTTTACACTTACAGTAATACTAATAGTTAACCATGAGTATACTCTATAATAAACTTTTAATATTATAGAGTATTAATATGTTATCAGTTTTCACAATACTTTACAAAGTGCCTCATTATGTATACTAGGGCTGAAGAGATTCCTCATGCAACTCAAATAACACAAAGTAGCAGCAAGGTCCGTCTAACTGCACACGGCGCATGGTGTTTCCCCATGGACCATTATTACTGACGCACCACCCGCTAAACTCTGGACCACTCTGCACAAGTAAACACAGAATACACTTCAGAATGAAAAATGACTGAATGGGAAAAAAACAACGAGGGCAGAGAACAACATTCAGGCCAAAGAAAACACCAGGATAAGATTTTTATATTTGTATTTTATACTTGTGTTTGCATTTTGATGTAATATGACAATTAAATGCAATAAATAGGTTTAGTTTTCACAGATATTCTTGTGTGCAATTTCAGCAATGAAAATTTTTTCTAAAAAGGAAACAAATTTACTTGTACAAATTGACCCGTCTTATTTTCTCTTGTAAATTAAGTATTTATCTTTTATAAAGAAAAAATGCTTCTTATTCGATTACTTGATTACTTGATGGAATAATAGAATTTCATATAATAGAATACTCAATTAATGAAATAATCGATAGCTGCGGCACTAATGTGTACAGTACAAGCTGAAAATCTGAGAGATCATTTACAAGTTAAAGGTTTGGTCATGTGACAATTTTCAGGGAGAACACTGATAAATATTCAAAATTGTTTTGGAAAAAAACATTGTTGGCATTTTCTGCTACATAAACTACTATAAGGTTTCTGAACTGAAATATCAAAATCTAAATATATATACACAAATTTCCTGAACAAAGAAAAATTCACATTTGAAGATTTAAAGATCAACTTGTATGTTCATTTTCTTCATTATTTTTGTTTCTTCATGGTTTATCATGGTATAAATAAATAAATAAATTGGACTTTGGCCTAAACAATATAGACTCCAGACCATAAGATTTGTTTGAGCTTTATGAACACCCAAGTCCCCATTTGGAATTGCTTGTGAAGATCTTGTTAAAAACTTACTTTAAGCCTGCAGCTCTATGTTGTGTGCTTTAGCTCTATGTTGTTTATGTAGAACATGGTCTTGGAGAAAGTTGTTTCTTTTTACTGTGTACTGTGTCAGATTTACATTGGGGCTCTGGCATGGAGAAGCTGGTGCTGGATCTGTGATGATCACAAATGTTGACCATAAAGACTGTATAATACTGTAGAAAGAACATTACTTATAATCTTATACTGCAGTACTTATGTTAGTTCTCACTCTCCAGGGTTCTGTATTGTTGAAAGATTTATGATCAAACTCTTAATGTCACCCAATAACCCTTTTGAGTCTGGTTCCTCTCAAGGTTTCTTCCTCATAACATCTAAGGGAGTTTTTCCTTGCCACAGTCTGCTCAATAGGGATAAATGCACACCGTTCACCTTCACTGTTGATTTCTGTTAAGCTGCTTTGAGACAATGTCTGTTGTGAAAATCGCTATAGAAATAAACTTGACTTGACTTGACAAGAATAAAATGACAATAAAAGCTTCATGACTTGACTTGAAAGATCTTGAGTGGCCTGGTATAGAGCTCTGACCTTAACCCTATTAAACACCTCTCGGATGAATTCTAACACTGACTGCACCCCAGGCCTCCTGTGGAATGATGAGCACAAATCTCCACAAGAACAGTCCAAAATTTAGTGAAACATCTTCCCAGAAGTGTGGAGATTATTATAACAGCAAATGGGGACTAAATGTTGAATATGTTCAAAAAGCACATACTAATCTTATTGTCAGTTGTCCTCAAATGTTTGTCCATATAATGTAACTCAGAACATTTTTTTTTCAGTATCACAAAACAAAACCCACTGAGATAATCTTAACTTTACGATATTTTGGGGAAACTGAGCTCTGAACATTAAGTTGAATTAAGTTGGCAGTTTATATGTGATATATTTCTAAACACACTGTAGAAAGAAAGAAAGTTTATATACTTTATTCAACAAATGATGCGTTAGAAGTTTGATAATGACTACATGGTTGCAATTGTTGATGAAGTTACAAAGGATCATGTTTAAGATTGTTGTTGATTAACTCTGACTTTTTAGACTTTTGATTTTTTTGGGGGGGAAATTCAGTACAACTAAACTCAAGTACTTCTTTTAAACTGTAGTTCCGACTTCACTAAAAACAAAAGAAGTTGAACTCAACTCAGCCATTTTGCAAAAGTTGTCATGGCTATAGTCCACAATTTCACAGATCGTACGTTTGCAAATGAATCTGCGAAGCACCAAAAATCCCATCGGCGGCTCGCTTGCACTTTCAGCTGCACGCTTAATTAAAGCCGCACTATCAGATTTCCCTCGGCTAATGACTCCATCATTCCTGTTGGAAATACGAGTGTGATGAAAATTACTGAAACAAAGAGACGAAAACTGATATGCAATTAAAATCTAATTTCAGAATATCAGACCAAAAAAAAAGATACCTCCTGTAAAGCCTTGCTCTGTCGTTTGTCATTCCTGCACACAAGGTACTTTGTGCCAATTTCAACATCTGGATACTGATGAACTGAGGATCTGGAAACCTCTCCTTATACAGTGAACCGTCTCGCTCACATACATTCCAGCCTTAGTAAAACTGTGGCTTTTGTTTCATGATATTTTGTTCGATTTCACCAAACAACCGCGTAACCTTGGTAACAAAGTGCGACCGGTTTGCGTCTTTAATTTTATTCTATTTATCATTTTATTTGAGAACAGAATTGCGGCGTTTACACATTTCCTGGAATGGTCACAGTGAGGAATTATTGAAGGAGAACCTTTGGGGTTTTTTTTTAAACACTGATAGCTATAGTAACAGAAGTGCCAAACACGCTTTAAAACTATTGCTTGCCCATTCATTCCAAATCCAAATCTCCAAATGTCAGAGATTCCCCCTTCGCTCTATTTACAAGTGTGCCATAGTGCTAATGGCCACCACTAAAGACCACCTTGCTTCCATATTTATGTAGCTTTATGCTTTGCACCGTGCATTGTGCTCTTGTGTCTTCATTAACATATGGATATACGTTCACATTTGACAAACACACACCAACCAGTCACAACTTTATAGCCACCAATCAGGCATAATATTATGGCCACCTACCGAATATTGTGTCGGTCCCCCTTTTGCTGCCAAAACAGTCCTAAAATCATTAACAGCATTAACTTTCTTAAATTTCCTCATCTGTTGGGCCACATAGGCAGGCCAGGAACACACCACAAGAGCTCCAGTTTTGGAGATGCTCTGACCCATTTGTCTATCCATCACAATTCAAATTCAATAAAAAATCATTACACTTGCCCATTTTCTCTGCTTCTAACACATTACTTTGAAGAAGATTTTCAGTTGCCACCTAATATATCCCACCCACTAACAGGTGCCCTGATGAAGAGATAATTAGTGTTATTCACTTTACCGGTCATAATGTTGTCAATTATATGCCTGATTAGTATATATACAGTGCCCTCCACAATTATTGGCACCCCTGTTTAAGATGTGGTCGTGGACTTCTAAAAATTCTCCTTTTTTTTAAAACAACATAGAACCCAAATGCAAAAAAAGAGAAAAATTCAACCTTTCATTTAAGTACATTACTTTGGTGGTAAAAAAAATCATACATTTAGAAAAAAAAAAACCTTGAAATCATGTGTCCCACAATTATTGGCACCCCTAACAATTCCACTGAAAAATTTTATTTTTTATTTTTTTAATATATTTTTCTGTAGTTGCTAAGGTTGGTCAGGGTATCTAGGGACTTTTAATTAGTAATTCATGATTTCCTGTTTCCCTGGGGTATAAATATGACGTGACACAGAGGCCTAATTCTCTTACCCATTTGTCAACATGGCAAAGACAAGAGAACACACCATTCAAGTAAGGCAGATGTGTGTCGACCTTCATAAGTCAGGCAATGGCTACAAGAAAATAGCCACTCGCCTTAACTTGCCGGTATCTACAGTCAGAGGAATCATTAAGAAGTTTAAAACAACTGGAACAGTGACAAACAAGGCTGGAAGAGGTCCCAAGTTTATCTTGCCACAACGCACAGTGAGGAGGATGGTAAGAGAAGTAAAAAAATTTCCCAAGCTCACCGTCACAGAATTGCATCAAAGAGTGGCATCTTGGGGTCACAGAGTCTCCAAAACAACCATCAGACGCTCTCTACATGCCAACAAGCTGTTTGGGAGGCATGCAAGAAAAAAAGCCTTTTCTCACTAACACTCACAAACGTAAACGTCTGGAGTTTGCTAAGCGGTACTGGGACTTCAACTGGGATCGTGTGCTTTGGTCAGACGTGGGTCTGGCGTAAAACAAAAGATGAGTATGCCGAAAAGCACCTCATGCCCACCGTGAAGTATGGTGGAGGATCTGTGATGCTGTGGGCCTGTTTCTCTTCCAAAGGCCCTGGGAACCTTGTTAGGGTGCATGGCATTATGAACGCTTTGAAGTACCAGGATATTTTAAATAAAAACCTGATGGCCTCTGCCAGAAAGCTGAAGATGGGTCGTCATTGGGTCTTTCAGCAGGATAATGATCCAAAACATGTGGCAAAATCTACACAAAAGTGGTTCAGCAGTCACAAACTCAAGGTCCTCCCATGGCCATCTCAGTCCCCAGACCTCAACCCAATCGAAAACCTGTGGGGCGAGCTAAAGAGAAGAGTGCATAAGAGAGGACCCAGGACACTGGATGATCTAGAAAGATTGTGCAAAGAAGAATGGTCAAAAATCCCTCTCTCTGTGTTCTCCAATCTTGTGAAATGTTATAGGAGGAGATTAAGTGCTGTCTTGTTGGCAAAAGGAGGTTGTACAAAGTATTAACATCAGGGGTGCCAATAATTGTGGCACACATGATTTCAAGTTTTTTTTTTTTCTTTCTAAATGTGTGATTTTTTTTTACCACCAAAGTAATGTACTTAAATAAAAGGTTGGATTTTTCTTTTTTTTTGCATTTGGGTTCTGTTGTTTTAAAAAAAAGGAGAATTTTTTGAAGTCCACGACCACATCTTAAACAGGGGTGCCAATAATTGTGGAGGGCACTGTATATATATATATATATATATATATATATATATATATATATATATATATATATATATATATATATATATATATATATACAGTACAGACCAAAAGTTTGGACACACCTTCTCATTCAAAGAGTTTTCTTTACTTTCATGACTATGAAAATTGTAGATTCACACTGAAGGCATCAAAACTATGAATGAACACGTGGAATTATATATGGAATTATATACATAACAAAAAAGTGTGAAACAACTGAAAAATGTCATATTCTGGGTTCTTCAAAGTAGCCACCTTTTGCTTTGATTACTGCTTTGCACACTCTTGGCATTCTCTTGATGAGCTTCAAGAGGTAGTCACCTGAAATGGTCTTCCAACAGTCTTGAAGGAGTTCCCTGAGAGATGCTTGGCACTTGTTGGCCCTTTTGCCTTCACTCTGCGGTCCAGCTCACCCCTAAACCATCTCGATTGGGTTCAGGTCCAGTGACTGTGGAGGCCAGGTCATCTGGCGCAGCACCCCATCACTCTCCTTCTTGGTCAAATAGCCCTTGATGCCTTCAGTGTGACTCTACAATTTTCATAGTCATGAAAATAAAGAAAACTCTTTGAATGAGAAGGTGTGTCCAAACTTTTGGTCTGTACTGTATATATATATATATATATATATATATATATATATATATATATATATATATATATATACTAATCAGGCATATAATTGACATTATAACATTATGACCGGTAAATAATATATATATTTATAGTCTCATTGCGAAAAACTCGTCTAGTGTAGCTACAATTATCAAGCCAAAATTTGATTTATTGTTTGTTTACATTTTTTTCTGATCTCATTTCTACTACACGTTCTTTCTCCTCAGTTTTGCCAGTGTTTGGTTGTTTACGCTCTTTTATTTTGTTTTGTGTCGAATTGGATCTGTTTGCCTTCTTTACATAATGCACACTTTTACCCTGCACTCGATCCACTCCCGCTATTGTGCATTACATGACACCAATCCAGATACTACATGACCAAGAACAAGAAAAGAGAAAATAAAGACGAGGACTCAGATTCGCAAGGTTTCTTGAGACCTCCTGAAAGCCTGATATTCAGAACATATACTGTGATATATGAATTTATATAAAAATACGAAATAAATACAAGTGGAAACGTTATTAAGCTAATCTACTCAAAGAAGCAATTAAAACTGATTTTATGTTGTACTTTAGCTGATGTTTAATTGAATTCATTTTGCGCTGTATATCCGCATTTATTTCATTATTAATAATCGCTGCATTTATTACATGTTTGAAATGAATTGTTGCTCTACAAGCATTCAGTGGCCTTCAAGTTGCAAAGTGTGTAATAAGCAGTGTCCGAACATTGTTCAACAGTAACCATTACATTTTAAATGTCAAGCATATAATTGTGTAGTGATGTTTCATTTAACTTTTTTTTATTTGTTTATTTATTATGAAGGGATAAACTGTGATTAAATCAATGGCAAACAGGATTAAAAAGCTGCACGGTGTGTAAGAGGATAGACGACCAGGCTTGCCTGCTCATGCTAAAGAGTTTCAACTTTAATCTCCGTTCTACACATTGTTTTAGTTCTGCTTGTTAGAATGCAGTTTCTCATGTGTCTGATGTTTGTCATTTTATAGCCAATGATGCATAAAAAAACATTTCAGTGCATCTGGAAAGTATTCACAGCACTTTACTTGTTCATATTTTATGTTACAGCTTTATTCCCAAATGGATTTAATTCTTTACCTCAAAATTCTACAAACAATACCCCATAATGACAACGTGACCGAAATTAGTTTGAAATTTATTACAAAATAATAATAATTAAAAATAAAAATCACATGTACATAAGTATTTACAGCCTTTGGTCAATACTTTGTTGAAGCACCTGTGGTGCCAATTACAGCCTCGAGTCTTTTTGAGTTTGATGCTACAAGCTTGGCACACCTATTTTTGCGTAGTTACTCGCAATCTTTTTTGCAGAACCTCTGAAGCTCAATCAGGTTGGATGGGGAGCGTCGGTGCACAGCCATTTTCAGATCCCTCTCTTATTCAGAATACTTTCAGGATGCACTGCATGTACCAACGCACAGGTCACATGACCGACTGACTGAACTTTGTGTACAAAACCATTAAGAGGCCTGCTGTGTATAATCACACTGTTAAGGAAGAAATGAAAAACTGTTATATTTCACCAACACGATGATGTGATCCGATCAGGTGTTACAATTAAAACGGCAACACTTTCGACCTTCTTTACATACAATGCTGTGAAATGTCCACAAAGATGACGACATTACTAGCGTGATTGCGGCTTTATACAGTCACATGAATTTTCTCTTTTTAATTCTCTTTTGACTTTAATTGGGCAAAAACACAAACACAAGCAAAGCACCATTAACACCTTAACATGTATTATTTTTGTGCGAAAGATGACACTAATGACCAGACCAATCAGGTTCAAGCATTCTGTTGTGGTATATATCAAATTAATAACCACCTTCTAAACAAACTAAATCAAGCATTTAACAGTATAAATAATTACAAAATATTTTTTTTTAAGTATCATAGATTAATAGATCAAGATTCATGAATCAGGTTCTTAATGTTGTCCTAAACGAAGTTGCTTTGTAGGTATTTTTTATACTGAAGTATTTAGATTTGATGGTGTATTCATTTGAACATTGTTATGCCGCCAAGAACAGTTAAAGGAATTTATGCTGACTGTGGTTGTGGTTCCACTTCAGCGATTTAATAACAAATCAGCAAATGCAGTTTGCACAAATCTATTGAGCTCCACAGAACAGGGACAACACGGTGCACGCCTGGATTAACATACCTACAGTACACACGCTGCTAAAGTCACACACTGTGTCTAACAGAAATCATGGCATGGCTTCAGAACTGGTTTTTCATTATGGGTTTGCTGGTGCTTGTTTTTGATCCTGACCCTTTTCTGTGTCCCTGCGAGTCTAGGTTTGGTCATTTCAACCAAACAGTCAATTCTCCAGACTAATTTAATCCATCTACTTATTAGGAAACGTGAGAATCCTCCTGCATTAGAGCAAGGAAATCAAAGATCTATTGAACTTATACCCTGGATAGACTGCAAACTTCCTGAGGCACTAATCAATGTGCTAGATTCGGTGATCAATTATTAAAATATTTTCTGTTGGGATAGAATAGACTAATTAAATTTTCATTTAATAATTTAAACTGCAACTATGCAATTTATTTTTTAGCTCAAAAACATTTTGCTGGTGTGATGTAACATGCATGTAAAAAGTAAATCTAACGCTGATTATAGATTTATGTTTTTCATTACATTATAACAAAAGTATTCCACTGGCATAAATTTTTCCACATATCTTTTCCTCACAATTTCTGTGTATGTATATGTAAGATATACATATATGTAAGAAACTTAACTATATGTGGCAAGATTTCAAAGAAAGAAAGAAAGAAAGAAAGAAAGAAAGAAAGAAAGAAAGAAAGAAAGAAAGAAAGAAAGAAAGAAAGAAAGAGAGCGATGGATGGATGGATGATTGGATGGATGGATGGATGGATGGATGGATAATAAATAAAAAGAAAAATAATAGAAAAAGAAGGAAACTACTGGTGAAACAATGGAGCAATAAATATAATTTTTTTTTGGTTTGCCAGTTGCTCTGGAGTCAAAATGACAAAAATTACTATTGTTTAACAGTCATGTATAAATACACACACAAACACACACACACACACTTTTCCAAATATCAACTCCATTGTGATGAGTAAATGTACTCTTTTGGACCACTGGCCATGGCACAAATCAACAAAACCGAGATGTGAGAACACCGCAGAAAGTTAGCGGATCGCACCTTCTTTTGTAATTTCATCACACGCTCCAGCAAAGATATTACTTTACCTTAGAAATCCTAAGATTTTCCATGACAGGAAGCAACCAGAACACAGTTTATTCTTTTAAGACTAAAACACCACAATGTTCAGTACCTGTTCACTGCCTTTTACTCTGTGAGGATAAATTACTAGGAAGAAGCCTTCATTTGTCAGGGTGATGCATCTAATGTGCACATTTGTAGAGAAAACTTTTTTCTCCACACTGTGTTTGAAAGCACTTGGCCGTTTTACACAGAGAACAATCGCTGTAGGTGAGGTGAGGAGGCCTGGGGTGCAGTCAGGGTCCCAATTCATCAGGGTTGAGGTCAGAGCTCTATAGCACACTTCAACCCATGTACACCATATTTTAATAAAACAGAGTTGGGTCTCCTAGTTCAAGTGAAGGACAAACTGAATGCCACCTCATCCAAAGGCTTTTTATATAATTGTGTGTCTCCAACTTTGTGATAACAGTTTAAAAAGAATTACATATTGCTGGAAATGTCAGGTGTCCCTTTTGTCCATATAGAGTATTTACTACACACCACTTATATCCTTCTGTATAAAACCAGAAAAAATCCTAACACAAAGCACACGCTCATTCAGTTACATACACATTTCTCATGAGAAAAGTCACAGATGACATACACAGAAACATATACAGATAAATCAAAAATAAAAAGAGTCTTCATTTATCAAGCTGAAAATATATTTTTGGAGCAGGACAGTGGTGAAAATGTGAAAAACATTCATATCCTACAAGTTTGTAAATCACAACATACATAAAAAAAAACCCAGACTCACTAATGTGAACCTGAAATGATGAACCTCATTTTACATTACATTTTTTAGAATTGTCGTCATTTTAGACACGTTTAGCTCCCTGTAAACTTTGCCATTTATTGAATTTTATCACACATTTGTAAGCGATAAACATTCACCAACATGCACGAGTGAATATGAAGCAAATACTAGCAACTCATTTTATATCAGTTTGACCTACAATATGATTTAAAAACAATTTTACCAAAAAAAACTGATAAATGAGGCCCACGCTAAACACAATGTCAGTTTCACAGGCAGTTCTGGCTCCAGTGCTTTGCTGATTCTGGCATAGATTAGCATAGCCTGTAAAGAACTCATCACATCACTAATACAGGCTATACTAATTAAAGCCAGAGTCATCAAGTCGTTCTTCAGAACATCACGTATTGAAAAGAGCCAACAAAACAACAAACTAATATATATTCTGTATACTTTTAAAATAAAGTACCAGCCATTAGGGTTGCACAAGCCAGGTCACTCTTAGTGCCGATCCCAAGCGGTGGGGACAGTTGCGTTAGGAAGGGCATCCAGCGTAAAAAATTGGCCAAATCAAATCGGTTGAGGCCCGGATTACCAACGACCGCTACTGGTATTGTTAGCCATCAGGGTACAGGTGGAAATTGGGCTACTGTTGGCGTCTACAGAGACAGGAGAAGTGTAGGAGAGTGGAGGTTCGGGTTGGTACTTTAAATGTTGGTACTATGACTGGTAAAGGGAGAGAGATAGCTGATATGATGGAGAGGAGAAAGGTAGATATGTTGTGTGTTCAGGAGACCAAGTGGAAAGGGAGTAAGGACAGGAACATTGGAGGTGGATTTAAACTGTTCTGTCATGGATGAAAAGAGAAATGGTGTAGGGGTGATTCTGAAGGAAGAGTACAAGAATGTAGTGGCAGTGAAGAGAATTTCTGATAGGGTGATGAGCGTGAAACTGGAAGTTGAAGGGGTGATGATAAATGTCATCAGGACTAAATGTAGCAATTTAATGACAAAAGTAATGGCACCCTATATAAGGAGGAACAGTTATGTCTGTGTTGTCTGTGAAATCGTGAATGAATATATAACCCTATCAGTTTTAAAAACTGTGTTTATTACCAGTTCTCAGTATTTCGAATGAAGGTAAAGTAGCTTTTTGTTCCATTAGATCTACAGATAATGACGTGTTCACCTGCTGTGTGTTTTGCTTTTGATTAGTTTGTTTATTTAAACCCTTTTGTGGTTTAATAAATTGTGGTTTTTCTTGTTTCTCTATTGCTTAAGGTATTCCCTATTTCTGCATTTTCCTAGTTTAGACCTCCTGCCTATTCGTGTAGTTTATTGATTATTGATTAGCTCTTCCTGCTTGTGCTTTGACCCCTCATATTAACTACTTGGATTAAACTTGGCATTTGGTAGAGACGCAATCTAGAGTGACTTACATTTATCTCATTGAAACAATTGAGCAGCTATGGGATTAAGGGCCTTGCTTAGGGGCCCAGGAGTGGCAGCTTGGTGCGCTGAGATTTGAGCTCACAACCTTCAGATCCAAAGTCAAATGACTTAACCATTAAACCACCACTTTCCCATAATCCCCATAATTGCTAGACTCCATAAACCTGTAGCTCAATCTATAATTTTTATTTCTAGCTTCATACCTGGGCTGTTTTTCCTACAACACCATCCTCTCCCACACCATGGCCCCTGACTGGACCATTACTGCACAACCAAATCATCAGATCTCAGAGCTTAGAAGAACCAGAGCTACTGAAATAATTATCATAGTACACAACTGTTTAAACATGATCAGCTCTTTGTGTCATAACTCAGTGGTTAAGGTTTTAAACTTCTGATCAGAAGGTTGTGATTAAACATTTTATTATTATTATTATTATTATTATTATTGGAGGTGGTTATTAGTAAAAGAATAGATTTGAAGACTAAACAGTCTGGAAACCATCCATTCAGACTAGACCTATTCAACAAAGCATAAAATTCAGACTTGTACTCTTATTTGTCCCTGCAGCGTCAGGATCAGAGTGTCCTGTTCTGCGAGGGTTTCCCTTTCTCTGTTTTCTCTGTCCGTGTCAGCCGCAATGTACCGAGGACACTTTCACACGTCGCCTCTGTGCTTTGATGAAGGAATCTGTGCAAGCAGGCTGTTCCGAACAGTTCTTCACTACAACCACACTACATTGAAGCTCACGTTCCTGCCCATACACAGAGTTCTTGTGCTGAGGCCATTGACAAGCTCTTTTGAAGACATTCTGAAAGACATTGGAGATGTTCTGATTGAGTTTGGACAATGTAGGAAGTACAGAAGGTTCTCACATCACACATTTAATGGCATTAATATATTATGGATGGGACTTTTTTTTTTTTTTTTTAGAGAATAGAGTTTTTGCACATTCATTTTATTCGTATTCTTTTCTAGTTCTTCTATGTCATCTAGTTTAGAAATAAAAGAAGAGAAGAAAAATAAGAGACAGGATAAGAAAAATAAATAAAAGAAGAATGGGGGAAACCAAAGTAAACAGATCTGATGGGTGATAAAAAAGATGATAAAAAAAGATACGATAGGAGAAGAGAGAAGAGAGAAGAGATGAAAGTAGCGAAGGTAAGTGAGTCCAGAATAAGAGACGATAGAAGAGAAGAGAAGAGAAGAGAAGAGAAGAGAAGAGAAGAGAAGAGAAGAGAAGAGAAGAGAAGAAAAGAGAAGAGAAGAGAAGAATGCTAGCATTTAGCCAAACTATTTCATTGACATGGGACAGTTTTTAGTCACAATAAAATTTAAACGACTTTAAAATAAAGGAATAAGCCATGCAACAATCCCCCCATCTGCACTGACATGGAATGACCCAAACACTTTATGCTGACTGAGGAAACCTTGCTGTCTAACAAGTGCAGTAATTTACTCTGGCCTGAAGCCAAGAGCATTTTTCTGCCTGTACTCTTTATTATGATTCCAATATCACACACCAGAGCTACTCAGCTTTTCAACTATTTCACACACACACACACACACACACACACACACACACACACACACACACACACACACACACACACACACACACACACACACACACACAGGGCAGCAAGGATTAAATCAAAATCCTGGACTAACACCAAAGACATAAGCATAGAGTAATTGGACATCCACACAGCAAGAATGAAGAGGAAAAACTCAAGTGTCTGTGCAGATCTCTGACCTTGAGAGTCTGAATAAGGGATGTAAGACCATGTGAGGAGGGGCAGGAAAGCTAGAGACAGAGGTTAAAGGGAATGTGAAAGACTTTGGAAGTGTGGAAAAAAAATAAAAAGATAGGGGAAAGAATGTGTGAAAGAGAGTGTGTGTGTGGTTGGGCAAATGTGTCAAAAGACATAATTAGAAGCCGTTTAACATCAAAAGAGAAAGTTCAGCTTTTTCCTCACCCCTAAAAATGTGTCCACTTATTTTGGACCAATTCCCAAAACCTCGTTAGAGGCTCGTTAAACTCTATAGCAATCCTGCAAACAGTTGATTTATTCATTTAGTTATTTTTTTCTATTACAGCATGCAATTAAATTTATATTCAATCTTATATGCTGATTACATCAATTGTGACAGAAATGTGAAAATGTTATACATAGACGCTAGTGGTTTTGAATCTACCTTCAAAAAATTCTTCAATACCTTTTTCAGAGGAGCAAATATCTTTTAGTAATTCAAAATAAGAATCAACTCCTTAATTTTTTTTTATCGACTTTGCAGATACGTTTGACTCTGTATCAACAAAAGTATTGGTAAACCTGGTATTTCCAGACATATGTGACTCTCCCCCAAAAAGTTGGAGGCACACAATTGTATAGGACATCTTTGGATGTGCTACCTCAACTCTAATGAACACGCTTCCACTATTGAAGTCCTTGAGCAAGGCCCTTAACCCTCCAGGGGCGCTGTATCATGGCTGATGCTCTGACCCCAGCTTGCGAACATCGCTGAGATAAGCAAAGAAAGAAATTCACTCTGCTGTAATGTAATCATGATGTCTTATGTTAGCTCCTATACTTTGGATATCCTTGGGATTGTATTGCATTTCTGGACGTGTACTTAGAGTTCTTACAGTTCTATCAAAATGAATTGCTAAGTGGAATAAGACTATTAACATACAAAAAGTTTACAAGAGGTTTAGGCAAAAGAAGAAGGAACCTATTCTCTACCATCCTGAGGCATCCTGAGGTTGCTCCAGCCCTAGTCACGTCCCACCTTATGAAAATTGTGGACCTTCAAAGAAGTAGATGCCGACCCCGCAAACATCCCGAACCATCTAGAGAAGCACCAGTGCCAATTGGATCCCACTTCATGTGTAGTTTGGACACCGGACCTCTTTGAGTGTTTAAAGACTCTGGCATGGCGAAGCTGGTGTTGGATCTGTGATGATCGCAAATGTTGAGCTATTTTATGAGTTGCTCAGTAGCTCCTAGTTTTATAACCACAAATGACTGTAAAAGACTGTAGAAAGATCATTACTCATAATCTTTTGAGCATTCCAGTGCTCATGTTAGTTCTCACTCTGCAGTGTTCTGTATTGTTTAAAGATTTCTAATTACACTCTTGATGTCACCCAAATGAGGATGGGTTCCCCTTTTGAGTCTGGTTCCTCTCAAGGTTTCTTCCCTATAACATCTAAGGGAGTTTTTCCTTGACACAGTTGCCATGGCTGCTCATCAGGAATAAATACACATCAGTCACCTTAACTCTTAAAATTCTGTAAAGCTGCTTTGAGTCTGTTGTAAAAAGCGCTATAGAAACTTGACTTGACTTGACTATGGTACAAGTATAGCAGGGTACATCACTTCCCAAAAACCAAACTCACACTATTTTCGGATTAAATAGAGTAGGTACTTTGAAAAATGAAAACAAAGAAAGATGGGAAAGCAGCTGGAAGGAAACACCACAAGAAGAAGGAAACCATAGAATGAGAAGCAAACTCTTTATCTCAAACTCTGAGTATTTCCCCCTAAATAAAAAGTTTTATTTAAAAGGGGGGAGTAGCATTGATGAAAACAGTGACTTTTAGAGCAACTATATAGCAACAGTGGAAATGCTGCAAGTTTAAAAGCTAGTTTTTTTTTCTAAAAGTTAAAACACAATAGGTCAGGCACATTTATGGTGAGATCAACTTCCTCATTCCTCAGAAAGCTTCCTGATCCATGAGCCAAGGCCATAAACAGGAAATAACATGCATTAGAGGTCACTTTTGATCAGGAAATGTTTTATGTTACAGTAAAAATAAAAAAAATAAATCCTGTTGCCCTCAAGGCCTCTCTGTACCAGCACACAAAGACCCGAGACCAAGCTGAAAGGAGAAACTACCAGTACCCATCAAAGCTACTTCAAGGCAGTGCTACACAAAGCCACGAGGAAGTAGGGGAGAAAGATGCGAGGGATCGGACTGCTCCCAAAGACAGCTTGTTTTGCTCGCAAACAAGAAGGCGTATACGTTTTTTTTTTTTTTTTACTAATCACTAGAGGTCATAGCATGTGTATCTGTCCTTTAAAATTAAGCTTTACAGAGGGGACAAAGACAGAAGGGCTCGGGTCTATCGAAGGTGCCTGAGAACCGAGAACTGGCCTTTCGTACACAGCTCAGATAAAGAAAAGACAGCATGATAGACACACAAACCGATACACATACACAGGCTTCTGACACTTCCCTGCTCAGTGCTGTGAGGTTAAATCGAAAACAGGACCTTGGCTTCTTATTAGTTAGGGGGTTGTTTTTTTTCTTCCCCCAAACAGCAAGCGGAGCATCTGTGTCTTGGCTTCAGACTAATAGAAAAAGCAGCCTGAGAAAAAAGTTTTTGTGCTGGGATTTAAACTTACAACTTACCAGAGACAATCAAGCTTCTTAAATCTGTGATTGGATTTAAACTCTATTTCAGGTGTACACGGGTATCTGCAGTGACGTTCATCCTGGATCCAGAAAAAATTGTGTGAATTATAAAGAAAAAGGTGGGAATACACCCTGGAATGGTCGCTTGTCCATTTCTAGACATCATTGCCTTTAAATGGTGATGCAGGATGTAGACAGGATTAGTAAGAAGGAAGTGAGAGCAGCGATTAAAAGTATGAAGAGTGGAAAGTCGGTTGGACCAGATGACATACCTGTAGAAGCATGTAGATGTTTAGGAGAGATGGCAGTGGAGTTTTTAACCAGATTGTTTAACAAGATTTTGGAAGGTGAGAGGATGCCTGAAGAATGGAGGAGTGTGCTGGTACCGATCTTTAAGAATAAGGGAGATGTGCAGACCTGCAGTAACTACAGGGGAATTAAGTTGATCAGTCACACCATGAAGTTATGGGAAAGAGTAGTGGAAGCCAGGTTGAGAGAAGAGGTGTCCATCTGTGAGCAGCAGTATGGTTTCATGCCAAGGAAGAGCACCACAGATGCAGTATTTGCTTTGAGAATGTTGATGGAGAAGTATAGAGAAGAACAGAAGGAGTTGCATTGTGTGTTTGTGAATCTACAGAAAGCGTACCACAGGGTGCAGAGAAAAGGGTTGACAGGAGGTGAAGCTGGAGGTGGCAGAGCTGAAGAAGTAGTTGAGGCTCTGGGTTACGGATTGGAAAGTCAGGAGGTTTAAGCCCAGTATCACAAAGGTGGCACCCTTGGGCCCTTGAGTAAGGCGAATAACCCTCTGTGCTCTAGGGGTGCTGTATAAAGGCTCATCCTGCACTCTAACCCCAATGTCAACCTTCCTAACATCGCTGAGATAAGTGAAGGCAGAATTTCCCTGTGCTGTATTGTACATTTGACAAGTAAGCCTCTTTACCTTTACATTTTTAAATTGGCTCAATAGCCATATGATAATTACATAAATTGTGACAGTAAAAAAAAATTTTTATACATAATATCTGCATTTTTACTACTGGTTTTGGATCTTCCTTCAAATAAATAGTCAACGCTTTTTTCCCTTAATTATCCCAAATTAAAATCGTTTCACACTGTATAGGCAATTGCATTGGGACACCTGACTTTTCTAGCCATGAGTAGCTCTTCTTCAAAAAGTAGGAAGCACACAATTGTATAGGATGTCTTTGGATATGCTACCTTAACTGTAATGAACAAGCTGGCACTCTTGGGGTCTTGAGGGACACTATCATGGCTGAGCCAGCGCTCTAAACCCACCTTCCTAAAATCGTTTGAGATAAATAAAGACGGAATTTTTCTGTGTTGTAATGTATGTGAGACAAGCAAAATGTAAAAAAACTTTTAAATAGTCTCAATAGCCATATGCTGATTATATCAACTGTGACAGAAAAATGTTATACATAATTCTTCGCATTATCACAAAATCGCTTAACACAAATAAATGATAGTGAAAATAAATAAATCACTATCTCTTATGCAATGATTCAAATGTAGAAGGAAAATTGACTAAAAGAAATGTAAAAAAATGTAAAATGGTGATTCCTTGACATTGGTGTTTGCCAATGAGACAGAATGGTGGACCATGTACCTCCTCCTTTTATTTCACCTTAACAAAACTTGGCTTTCACACATACCGACAACCCCCTGTTGTTCCTCAGTAGCTGATGTTGACTTGATCTGCGTTTTGGTTTATGAAGCTGGAACCTGCTAACATCATACCAAGATCATTCATCTACAGTATATGACTTGCATAAACTGAAACAAGTTGTCATTTATCCAGGACCATGTGACACCTAACAATATGTAATGCTACATAAAGTGCAATTTCACAACAGTGTGACGTGTGCAGGATGCTAAATATATAAAACACTTCAGTAAATACACAGAACATGTGCTGTCAACTGTAAACTATTGCTAGGGAAGCAGCAAGAGACCTCCTGCCATTTGGTTGCGTAGTTTCTGTGCTGAACGCGCCTATGATTATTACTCAAACATATTTCTGGTGATTAATTTTGTTATGCTAACTTGTGGATATGAGTCTGCATGTTTGTCGAGTGTATTTGCACAGTTGTGCCTGTATTTACTAAGCAATTCTGGGTCACAGCTTCCTTACTTTTTCTACATATACTGTATATATACATGCATATTTATACATACAAACATATACATACATATTTCATTTGAACATACTATTAATACATGGGGGATATGGAAAAATACAAGTGCACTCTTTGATATATTTAGTGCAAAACCAACACAACTGTAAAAACCAGCACTGGAAAACAAACACCATAGATACAACATACTAAGACAAGGAGGAAGACTAAATCATACACAATAACACATGATCCTGGACATATAGTATGCAGGGGGTGATGGGTAACATAGTTGATTGATGGTTTTAGCATTAACATGACATTAATATTTAAGATTCTGCACTTGGTCCTTATTAAAATGTAATCAATTTGCGATATTGCCCATGTTAAACACTACGCAAAAGTCCAGATTTTCATGTCTACTCTCTTCTTTCGAAGCCTGTGTTCAGGCAACTCTCTAACAAATTAGATCTAAAATAGAAGAAATCTAATTCCTTTGTGACTGAATGAGCAAACACATTCCAAACCACCCTCCAAAATTGAGAGGAACATCTTGCCAGTACAGTGTTTATTATTATAAAAGGAAATGGGGACTAATTGTTGCATAGGATTAAAAAAAAAAAAAAAAAAAAATGAATATTATGGTTTGGTGTCCACAAACTTTAGTCCATATAGTGTATGAAGATTTTTCTTACACAATTTTTTGTACCCTTTATTGCTGAGTTTAAGCTGACTTGAGTACATACTGCTATTAAAGAAAAAAGAGGAACATACCAAATACCAAGAAAATATCTTTACTTTTCACTCAAAATTGTTGTGACTAATAGTATTTCATTTAAAAAGAATGCAAAATAGATGCATTTTCACTAATGGTTTTGGATCTACTTTGAAATTGTGTTAACAAATGTTTAAATCTTAACTGCTTTTTTTGGGGATATAAATCATATAAAACATATCAGTGGATTCTTATCGCATTTGCACCTGCCTTTTCCAGGTATATGTGCTTCTTCCCATAAGAAGCTGAAGACACACAATTGGATAGGACAACTTTGGATGTGCTAGCATTAAATTTTTTCCCCTTCATTTGAACTACGAGACCCAAACCTGTTTGAGCACGACAATGTTCCTGTGCACAAAGCCAGCTCCATGAAGATATGCTTTACATGGTTTGGGGTGAAATGTCTTAGGTGGCCTACTATAGAGCTCTGAATGATGAATGTGAATGCTGGCTGCACCTCAGGTTTCCTCACCTCGCCTACATCAGTACCTGACTACTAACACACGTGCTTAAGGCATTAATCTGGGAGCAAGTATCTTGCTTGACACATGTGCATACATAAACCTGCCTGAACATACCTGAAGTCCTGGTAATGAACATTATTGCTTTATTTATTTTACTCTTTTAAGGTTCCCTGGTTCCTCAGTAGTGGAATGGTACATATCTCATTTTAATTTTAGATCAAAATTTTCTAAGGATATGTTGAAGAGTGCATCTCCACACATGCATTTCAAAATCGAGTGGAACATCTTCCCAAAAGAGTGGATTTTAGTAGCAGAAAGTATTTAATCAAGGATTCTTTCACTGCTGATTTAAACCTCAGGCTGCCTAATTTTCTCCTGTTTGTCAGAATTATGGACTGGAACTACGATTCAAATCAGTGACTGTGCCGCACTGCAGCATGTCCTTGTTTGCATTGTTTGCATACCTGAATCATATTTGCAGCTCATCACCACTCTTTGTGCATCTCTGTCATTGTCAAACATTTGTCTAGCCATGAATGTTGCTATTTTTCATGGTCCTCATCTTCTTGCTAATGCTATGGTTTATGCCTTGTTACTTTGTGCTGTGTGTTTTAGGGATTAATTTACAATAATTAGGAACAAACAAATACATTCTTCATTACCGCGTTGTCTGTGTAAAGCTGCTTTGAGACAATGTGCGTTGTTAAAAGCGCTATACAAATAAAATTGAATTGCAAAAAAAAAAAATTTTTGTTTTTTCACCTTATTCAAGTATTCTGCACTTGAATTTGCTTTTCAGACTATTACGGTTCCCTGGTGGTCTAGTGGTTAGGATGCGGTGCTCTCAACGCTGCGGCCTGTGTTCAATCCCTGGTCAGGAAACCAACCCCAGCCATTAAACTTTCACAAGCCAATGCACTCTTAGTGCCGGTCCCAAGTCCGGATAAATGGGGAGGGTTGCGTTAGGAAGGGCATCCAGCCTAAAACGTGCCAAATCAAACATGCGGATCATGAATATGAATGATCCGCTGTGGTGACCCCTAATGGGAGAAGCCGAAAAAAAGTTTACTTGATACTGTTATGGCAGAAGGAATATTAAGCTGTTGATGATGGTTTTTTGAAAAACAATTTGGCATAAATAATCATAAAAGCTATTGTTGTCACAATTACCTCCTTTTTCTTCTGAGTGGGAAATGATGGGCACTGTGAATTCACATCAATACCGTAAGCATTTGCTTCCTGTTTAATACAATACATGCTGGGACTAGTTTGCCACTTGCTCTCATTACCCATATTACAACATCCTCAACTCTGAGCCTACAAAAAGCAAAATGACAGTCTGCATACGAAGAAATTAAAAAGAAACTGTTTGCCATATTATAATGCCGATTCAACATATTTACATTTTATAATGCTTAAGGCATTAATCTGGGAAACACAAATACCAAGTATCTTGCTTGACACATTTGCATACATAAACATGCCCAAACTGGCCTGAAGTCTTGGTAATGAACATTTTTGCTTTATTTATTTTAATCTTTTGAGATCCCCTGGTTCGTAGTGGAATGGTACATATCTCATTTTGATAGGTTTAAGTGCTACAGCACTAAACACTCAGATACATTGACAAATGCTTCTTCTAAAGTAGGTCTATTCAAAATGCTAGTTTGTAAGATGCAATGATCTCTAATTACAAACCATTCAACAGTGATCACACATGTACTTAAAAAATGAACACTACATGTAATAGGAATGATGTAAACAAAGACAAGCTTATATCCACCTAGCTCAGTTACTAGCAAGGTCAATCAATAGCTAATTAAAACTATAATAGCTTCCTAGCTACCATGCTAAATAGAGCTTTGTACAGTATGAGAGTCTCTAAGGGTCCAAGGATGCCAAATATCCTGTTATATAAAGCATGTCTAGATATAAAGCATATCTTTATGACTTATTATCTAATACAGTTTTAGAACCATGCATTTACAATCTAGGTGTTTGTAGCCATTTCACAATTTTTAAGCTGATCTGTGCTCACAGTGCATTGTGGGTGAAAAAAACATAGTCCCTAAGTAATCAACAGCATGTCTAAAACTTCACCTTGTCACTTTAAAGTGCACCATTTTGGGATTTCCGGGATTTCTATTTTAGCCATATTTGAAAGCATCCAAAGAACATTCAGGGCACTTTTCAAATCCCAGAATGCACTGCAAAAACGTATGTATCAAAGTGCAAAATATTTATAATACCCTTTACCACATCTAGGAACTAGGAAGTGTGCTTGGGGACAGAAAAAAAAGGAAAAAAACGCTCAACAGATCTAGTGTTTGTGACAATGAGGTACTGTGATGCGAGGTTCTACACAGAATTTTTAAAGATCTCGCTTTGGAAAAACCAAAGGGCTAAATAATAGACATGATGCAGGAAATTGTGATTTATGAGCTATGTTTATTTTTATTAACTGGCAATGTGCAAAAAACAGTTACAACTAGAAATCAACCTATAATTGATTTTACCAATAAAAATAGCTATGTTGGATCGTACTTGCCGATAACCGATTGATCAAACGACAGTTTTTAAAATGGATACTGGATAAAAGAAATTATTATAACACTCCATGTAAAATAGTACTGAACTTTATTACAAAAATAAAGAATAAATAAAAGTACTGAATCATGAAAATGTGCTAAATGAAATAAGTATGAATATATGAATTCTTCTTCTTCTTTCGGCTTCTCCCATTAGGGGTCGCCACAGCGGTTCATCCGTCTACATACTAACCTGTCCTCATATGCTACTTTAAATCTAAATCTTCCTCTGTCTTCCCTCACCACATCCATAAACCTCCTAAGTATAAATATATTAATTATATTAATATACATAAAATAAATAATAAATTATAATCAATAAATATAATGTAGCACTCTCCGTGCAGCTAACAAACTCACATGTAAAAACAAACAGCACATGGTGTCAGTGATTCGCCTCTAGAGGCCGCACTTGTGTTGACATCCTGCTTCCTCAGCCGCTCCAGCAACGGACGCAACCCGGAAAAACTATTGGCATTGAATTCAATAAACTACACACAAAAAGACACACAAGCACGCATGCAGGCACGCACGCACGCACACACGCACACACACACACACACACACACACACACACACACACACACACACACAATGAAGCATTACACAGTGCAAATATTGCTAAAATGGCAGAATCTAGAACCTTTAATTTATCTGAGGATGACTTGCAAAATCTTGAATGCAGAAATATATTGTTTCGAGAACCAATTCAGATTTTCTGCTCCTATCTTTTTAGGAGGAGTTCCATAAAGAACCTCTTAAGAGGAGTAATACCCTCTGCTTATCCAAAGTACCCAGAGATTGTTTCAAGAACACTATGTACATACTGTAATTAAGCACAGCGACAGGTCACATTCTTCTTATAGAATAATGGCAGTGCATTGGAACGTGTTGCCAGCGTTTTAGTGAAATCTGTCCAGAACTAATTTCAATCTCAACTCTCGTCCAGCGATCGCTCGGTTCTGCTTGGCTCACGCTGCTGTCCCATCTGTGTGTACCGCTCGGAGAGCACTCAGCGCAGACACAAACACGCTGCCGCTAATGAAGCTGCCTTTTAACGCACATCACAGGGACGGCTGCCGCTTTTGTTGTTCAATCACAACACACACCCCCGTGGGGCTATTAGTGTCCATTACGCAATCGGAAAAAAAGGAGAGTATGATCACTCGACAATTCCAAAATGTTATGGGTAAATCAACAAACAGGCCATGGAAAGTGGTAATGAGCACCAGGTAATGTGCCATGTGGAGAGAACAGTGTGGGTGTTTTTTTTTTTTTTTAAGTGATGCCAAAACGCCGTCATGGGCTAAAACAGTCCAAAAGCGGGAACACGGGCTTTGTGTTAAATAGTGATGAAGCCATTTAGGTGTTAAAAGCATTAAAAGCATTTGCTGTCTTTCTTTCCGTCACACACACTTTTGCAATGTATTCAGCTGTAGACTATTATTAATGAAGCAAGCAGTGTCATCGTTTTTCTCTAGAGAAGGCAAAGAGAATGAGAAAGGAGGAATGATTCAGAGGGGAAGAGCGAGAAAAAGAAAGAGAGAGAGAGAGAGAGATAAGCAAAGATATCATAAACGCATTGAGATCATTTTGGGCATAAACGATGGCATGACTTGCCATCTATTTAAAAACATAGTATTTATAATCGATATGGGCTTTCAAGTCAATTTCTTTTCGAAACACTGAATTTATTTTGTGCTTTCAGCCACCAAATGGATGAAAAACACACTCAGAACCACAGTATGTGATTTTATACATGCGGTATTTTGCACATTAGTGAGACTGATTGGTATATTAGAGTACTGTACAGTATTAAGAACATGTAAAGGAATGCTATAAAAAACAAAGTTGCTTAAAAAAAAAAAAAAAAAAAACACCATTGAAACCACTAAACAGTAGTAAAATTTAAAAAGTTGATATTTAGAGTGACAACCCTTTGATAATAAAACCTGTATGTGTCTCAAATACACTAATGTAAATTAGAATAGAATAGAATAGAATAGAATAGAATAGAATAGAATAGAATAGAATAGAATAGATCATCATTGCACAGGATACATAGAAATTATGTTTCTGTCCTTAAGGTGCATACAAATAAAAATATAATATAAAAGTATTAACACTTAAAAAGCACTGAAAAGGGGAGCGTCTGTGCACGCTGCCATCTTGACTCGTAATTATTTCATAATTAGCTGCTATGTTTTTCCAAGCATGTTGGAGAATCTTCCACAGACTTTGGAGACTTTGACAACCATAGAGATCCTTTCAGGGTGCATTCCTTCCTTAATGCTAGGTATTCCCCAAGATAAGAACCACTGCAACCCTGACCGAGAGCAATCTCTCTAAAATTAATTATCTATATATGATCTAATTTATCAAGTATTTGCCTTCCAAGACAACCAACTCCAAATTAAGCCACTCCTACGTCCACTGTGTCCATTTGTGTAGACATGCTGTACTATATAAATAAAAATAATATAATTATGCACGCTGAAACCAAAACGTCAAAAATCACCACTTTTGCAGACCCCTACACAAAAAGAGAACTCCTCAATAATTAATACTTCAGCCATAGATAGCCCGAGTGTGTGTGTGTGTGTGTGTGTGTGTGTGTGTGTGTGTGTGTGTGTGTGTGTGTGTGTGTGTGTTCTTGTAGTGCTTGATCTCTCGATAGGCTGTGAAGCATGTGTTGACCTTTTAGAAATGCACATTCACAGCCGCCTTCGATAATTAATTAGAATATTAATTATAGAATAGTTAACACTCGTCTCCTTTCGTCTTGGACCTGCTTAGATCCGGTGCACGCAGTATCTGATCTGTCAATAGATTGGCAAAAAATGTGTTGAGCTTTTTGGCTATTTTTCGAGAGATTAATCTGATTATATGATTGCATACCTCAGCACTTAGATTGGACCACAGTTGCAGCACTTCTAACTCAACGCTGAACAGAAAACACCACAGCAAAGCACCCACACATACCCCAAATCCGCAGTCCATAGTTTCAATGCAACTGATTCATTTTACTAAAGAATCTCTAAAAAAATAAACCCCTTACCCAAATGAAACAAATTTTAGACCAAATCCCCAAAACCAACAAGTCATACATTTAGCATGATTTCATGATTAGCATGAATTCATCGATTCGCATCGGTGCTACGGCATAAAAGATAACAACGGAAAGCATCGATTGAAAAAGTGTGCATTGGATACAAGATGGCATTTGTATCACGATGCATCGTTTTTAACATATTTGCATCAGTAAAAAAATATTTTTTTATATATATAATTAATAGTAGATGTGCTATATTTATATTATTTAGAAAGTGACCAATAATGTGTGGCGACCATTTTATATGTAGATGATTTCTCCTTGCTTAACTGCCCGAATGAGTATATGACGTATCACACCAATACTGAGACTGAAATCCTGAGAGTCACATAGATATATATATATAGATTGTGGCAGACATGGCAGAGGTAGAGCTGCATCTTTTTGGAGAAAAAACAGGAAAATAACATATGCGCTTATCTTTTTTCTTTTTTTCTGATTTTGTGTTAGAAGTAAGTGAATTTGTGATTTGCTGTCTGTCAGAACCAAAGTAATAAAAGTGAACTATTTGTACCATATTAAATTGCATAACATCGTATTAGTTCCATTCTGCATCGTAACGGGGTAAATCATATATCACATGGGTAGCTGCTTCATATGCATCTTTAATGTATTGTATCGTTGGCTATACACTGAGGTAGAAAAAAGACCCAAGATGGTGATAACAAATAGAGAGACAGCTGCTGGTGAGAAAAAGAGAAAAAAGTAAAAAGTCTTAAAAAAAAAAAAAAGACGACTCTTATGTAAAACAGTTTCATCTCTAAGAGCAATTCACATGCTCTAAACCCCATGTGTTTATTATGGAGATACAGTATCACATGAGTCAATGAAGCTGAAAAAATGCCCAAGAAACAAAACATTGGACTAATATATACATATATTATTATTCTCTCTCTCTCTCTCTCTCTCTCTCTCTCTCTCTCTCTCTCTCTCTCTCTCTATATATATATATATATATATATATATATATATATATATATATATATATATATATAATTGATTAAAATATGTAGTCGTGATTAATTGCATGTTTTTATCTGTTCTAAATGTACCCTAAATGAATACTTTTGAATACTCTAATCAACATGTGTATGGACAAACATTGCATCTTAATGCAAATATATGTTTATTATTATTGAAACCAAACTCAACATAGAGCATGAACACAAAATATCCTTTTAAATGTTTTAAAGTAATTATGGTCTTGAAAATTATGTAAATCATCAGCACACCAAACAGAACTTTTGTGGATTTTGGTGTTTGATTTAAGACTTGGCGAATAAACAAATGTTTAGTGATTAAAATTTATTTTTTTGAGAAGTTTACCTTTGATTTTTATATTTGAGTCATGAAAGGATGCCGTGAATAAATGTGTGCTGAATTGAAGGTTTTGATTTTGCCTTTTATAAGCATCGCTATATATATATATATATATATGTGTGTGTGTGTGTGTGTGTGTGTGTGTGTGTGTGTGTGTGTGTGTGTGTGTGTGTTTATATGAGATTTTTCTAGATTGATTGTCCTTTATTTTTAAAGTAATGATGGATTCTCTTTTCTCTTTACTTAACTGAGGTTTTCTAGCAAAGCTATTGACCCTGTACTCACCCTGTCCTATAAAATGAACACTTGACAAGACACACCTGCAAATTGTCAACCATTCCAGGTGACTAACTCATGAATATAATTAGACAATGCCGTGAGTGTGCCTAGTTGTCTGCAAAACAAAAGCAGGCTATTTTTCACAATCAAAAATCTAAAACATATTCTGGTTTATTTAAAAGGTTTTTTTTCCCCCACTTTATAATTTCAATGTCTTCAGCATTAATATACAATCTTGAAAACAATAAAAAAAATAAATAAATAAGGTGTGCCCAAACATTTGCCTGGTACTGTATATGAAAGAGAATAACAGTGGTCTCCCGGAACGTGCGGGGGTTACGTTCTAAGACCCCCTGAAAATCTGTGAATTTTGGATGCAGCCCCTATGGTACCTTATTAAATTCATCTAGACGTTATGTCACTTTATAAGCATAATAGTATACAGTATTTGACCAAATACATAGTTTAAAATGTTATTCCTGACGTTCCTGCACGTTGCGGATTCCCGTGAATCTGAAGATAATCCGCAACTTGCTGTTAGTCAGGTTCCAAATGAGAACCCGCAGATTTTCCGAAGTTGACTGTATTTCAAAAATGTAACTAACTTGTGGTGTACAAAAGGTTGAAAGGTTGAAAAGATCCCCATATATGAGCAAGAAATCTAATATTTATTTTTTTCTAATTCACTGGAAATGCAAAAGAGTACTTTCTGCAATTTTGCTGAGTATTGTGTTGTTTTTGTTAGAATTAAATCAATGGTCTATTGCAACTTTCTAAGGTTTACTGCCCGATCTTAAAAACTGCCTTCGGTTATGAGAGTTTGGACCAAAAGCTTTTCTGTTACATCTCTACAGAGAACAGACAAGCTTGTGCCTGCTGTAATCACACAAATGCAAATGCAGTATTGTTTATGTGACTGGTTCGATATTCATATCAATTAACCTTTTTCCACAAACAGAGCCCTAACGCTTAACCATTTTACAATTTTCTGTCACAAAAAAGACGATTCTGTTCTAGTACTATAAAGCTGTTGGAGTGGAGCCAGTCAACCGATGATATGAAAGCTTGGAGCCAGTGTCATTTTGTCACCATGGCAACAGCTGAATTTAAGAAAAGGCAACAACACTGTCCTGAGGGTTTTAAAGATTATTGTTCTGAAAAAAAAAAAGAAATATGGAAAACTATTACAATCATGAATCATTGGTCAAAGGAAGAAACAACTGTATTGTACAACAGCAACAGCACGAGTGGGAGCAAAATGGTTAAAAAGTAGCCAAACTGCACTTGAATAAGGTTTGAATAAGGAGCTGCAAACAATCATAATAAGCATTCTGACGATTGCACATATAGCAGTGGCCCTGACTCCAGAGTAGCCGCTAAGAAACTGTGAGGTGAAAAAACCTGGTGTGCAGTCAGCCTTCCAGTTTATCCCAAAGGTGTTCAATAAGGTTGAAGTCAGAGCTCTATAGCAGGCCACTCAAGATTTTTACACAATTCCAACCCATGTAAAGCATATGTGGCATTGAGTAAAAGACAGAAGGTGGAGCTGGAGGTAGCAGAGCTGAAGATGTTGAGGTTTTCGTTGAGAGTGACGAGGATGGACAGGATTAGAAATGAGTTTATTAGAGGGACAGCGCATGTAGGACGTTTTGGTGACAAGGTGAGGGAGGCGAGGTTGAGATGGTTTGGACATGTGCAGAGGAGGGACATGAGTTACATTGGTAGAAGAATGCTGAGGATGGAGCCACTAGGTAGGAGGAAAAGAGGAAGGCCAAGGAGGAGGTTCATGGATGTGGTGAGGGAAGACATGCAGGTAGTTGGTGTGAAAGAGGCAGATGTAGAGGACAGGGGGATATGGAGACAGATGATCCGCTGTGGCGACCCCTAATGCGAGCAGCCGAAAGAAGAAGAAGATGAAGAAGAAGAAGTAAAGCATATGTTAATGGAGCTGGCTTGTGCACAGGGGCATTGTCATACTGGAACAGGTTTGGGTCTCCTAGTTCAAGTGAAGGGAAAATGTAATACTACAGCATGCAAAGACATTCTATACAATTGTGTGCATACAAGCTTGTAGTAACAGTTTAAATAAGAACCACATGTTTGGAAAAATCAAGTGTTGCTATACTTTTGAAAAAGTATTACTTTTGTAATTCTTTTGTCCAGAACACAGTGCAGGAACGTACTCAAATAAGATTTCAAAAGCATTTCACATTCCTTTCTGTTTATACCCCATTTCTAAGCTGGCAAAACTTACTAATGATGTGGAAATGGACTCCAACTGGCTGTAATTTGGAGAGAAACCAGATATGATTGTTTATGCTCTACAGGTCCTCTCTGTTGCTTTTCCCCTACAGATTTTTGTCTGCTTTTGAACCTATGGTTTGCCAACACACTGAAAATATTTAGCTTCTGGTGTTTCATAAAGAACAAGCGATATGGCTGTTTTATGGTTCTTTAAGCAAGCAGATGGTCCTTGTCTGTGCATAAAGCAAAGAAAAATATATACCAGTCCTCTACTTTTTGGCAGTGTTCATTTATTCCTCACTATTGAGTGAATTTAAGGCTTTGCAGTGAATAAAATGATAAACTGCCAATGCTTGGAACATGTTGCGTAATACTGTAATAAAAAGAACACATTTATTCACAATTATGATAACAAATTATTCAATCATTCATCAGTATCACCTACACAAATATAGAAAATTAGGTACATTGTCCATATTCTTTTTCCTTTTGAAAGTGCAATGAGATCAGTCCACACTTTTGTGCCATTTATCTGAAGTATGTTTAAGAACTCCTGCATCTAAAACTCACTCCTTCTCTTATTCAAATACAGAAACTGCTTAGTCTATAGTGCAGCGGTAGATAAAAAGATACCGGACTGAATTCAGACAGCGTGAGCTATGGAAATGCATTCATCGTGATACTGTTACATAAACTATCCGAATGTTACAAATCGCCTAGCAACCTGATACCACAAAAATAAAAAAGGTGGCTACTGCAAGCATTTTTGTCTCTATTAAAAAACAACAACAATGACCTTAAAGTACCTGCTGGCTTTAGTTATCATTAGGCAGCATGTTATTTACATTTACATTTACATACACCGTGGGGGTTGTTTGTACCCTGGATATATTGTGCACCATTGCTCATAAATCAGAGGACTATCCATGGAATACAGATTCTACACTGAGAATTTGGACATCACTAATAAATTTAACACTGTCAGATAAGATCGGACGAAATGTGGCTTTTATATGCACAGTGAGAGTTTAAAGAGAGCATATAGTCTAACACAATAAGCTAAACTTTCTCTTTCTTTTTGTAACTGTCAAGATATAATGCTTCTGAGAAACCAGTGATCCTATTCCTTTTATAATCTCAAGATCTGCCTGATCTATTCAGATACACTGAAGGAATTCTCATCAATTGGAAACCATTTTCTGCTGCTAAGAATGGCTTTACATGGACAGCTGAAAAAAACACTGGTGGTTTCTGTGGATGATGCCATTCAGATACCATGAAGACGGCTTTCGACTGTTAGTAATGCAAACAGTTTTGCTACATTGGTTTATGCCTACTTCTACATATCACTTTGTCCTTAACATCTGCCTCTTTCAGCATGTCTTCCATCATCACATCCATAAACCTCCTCTTTGGCCTTCCTCTTTTCCTCCTGCCTGCAGCTCCATCCTCAGCATTCTACTGAGAACAATGGTTTATAACTTCGTCTGCAAATGCCTACAGGATTTTGATCTGTTACAAATATAGAATGAGCTTCTTATTCAGAGTTTGTATACATATGTATTACTGTATACACTTTCACACTCTGACCAATTCATTCATTCATTCACACAGTCACAAAAGAAAGTATTTTGATTTTAAGTTTCTATACATAGGTTCTATCTAGACATCAGAAACTAGCTATAAATCTAAATTTGCATACTTTTCTGTGTATAAAATCTTACAATTTATACATGTACACCTAAACGTACAATTTAGATGGGTTGCTATAGAACCATCATAACTTGAAATTATCCTAAGTTGCGACATGACCTAGCCCAGTGGTCCCCAACCCCCGGGCCGCGGGCCGGCACCAGTCCGTGGGTCAATTAGTACCAAGCTGCACAGAAAGAATACATAACACATTATTTCTGTTTTATTTACAGTGGAATGTTGATGTCCTATGGGGTCGCAAAAAAGCATCGAGGTAACCGATGATCGAGATAAACGAAAATCAAAATGGCGGCAATATATTAAGGGGCTTGAAATTTCTTTATGTACATGATGTGCGTTAATAAATGAGAATGTGCATGCATGTGTTTTTGAAGAGTTTTTTTACACAACAGCGTTGCCGCGATTTGTTTGATGAAGGCATGCTATAAAAATACATACAGTACATGTTTATCTGTCAGGAATGCACCTGCCACGCCCCCTTCGGCCCCCTTCAGCGTGTCAGGTGCTTTCTCGGCCGCGTTCTCTGAAGCTCTCGGCTTCAATCGCGCACATGTGGTGCTCGTTTAGCATCATCACCAGCTCCTATTTAAACTTCCACACTCTCACTGTCTGTTATTGTTGGTATATGTTGGTTCACGGCGGTCGTTGTTATCGCGCATGCGTATCCCGGTACGTGCCTTCCCACCGGCACTCTCTCAACGGCTGCACTTTTCTTCCCAAAGCCGCGCCGCGCCCCTACTAACACTACAAACACTAGCACTAACTAACAGCAGAGATTCACCAGTATACAATACAACACCTGTAGCAGCTGTAAGGCTTGATTTTTCCGCCACTTTCGCGAGTTCTTCTGCGGCTGCACCGAGATAACCGATAAAAAATGCTTAGAAAAAGCAAGAATTTGGCGGTTCCACTTCAAAAACGTCGACTTAATAGGGTTGTCGAGGTAACCGAGGTCAAGATAAGCGGATTCCACTGTATTATCTAATTCTGAACGATGTTTTATTTTGGAAAATTACCAGATTCTCGCCACCACATCTGTCTATGTTTCACTCTTGATGCATGTCATGATGCCTCGGTCACATATCTTATCTCCATCCGCTACCTTCTTAAAGGGGCTCCGGCCGCTAACACATAATACATTACCGCTAAATTCAAACCCCCAAGTGAGCAAAATGAACAAAAAAACAACACAGTGGATTCACGTTTATTATTATATTTAGAAAATACCAGTTTTTATGCCGGTCGTCTAATTTCTTTTGTTGTATTTATTCACCACACCTTAAAAGTCGGTCAATGAAAGTATTGTCCGATATTAAACCGGTCTGTAAAAATTTAGTTTGACATTAAACCGGTCCGTGGCGCAAAAAAATGTGAGGACCACGGGCCTAGCCTACCCATGAGTCCTAAAGAATGGTGATCAGTATGGGGTAGTATACTGTCATTTGTTAATAATTCAACATATTTCCGTACATAATTTAGCAAAACAGAGCAATTAGCTGGAAATGTTTACTTTTACAGTATACAGCATCTCACAAAAGTGAGGACACCCCTCACATTTCAGCAACCATTTTAGTAAACATTCTCAAGGGGACAATATTATAAAAATTAAACTTGGATATATTTTAGAGTACCGTATTTTCCGGACTATAAGCCGCTACTTTTTCCCCACGCTTTGAACCCCGCGGCTTAAACAACGAAGCGGCTGATATGTGGATTTTTCCGGGGTTTTTCCCGGTTTCACAAACTTCAAGCCAAAAAACTAAGACCCAAAACATTAGACCAATGAAATTGCAGAACGGGTTCAGGTGAACCAATTAAATTCTTTATATCAAAACGCGCTCCCACTGAATCGGGCCGCACCACATCATAAATATGGATGAGGTTCCTCTGACATTTGACCTGCCGCTCACTCGGACTGTCTACAGGAAATGCGAATCATTTGTCACACTGAAAACAACCGGGCATGAAAAAACACACTTCACCTGTGTTCTGAGCTGCACGGCATCGGGAGAAAAGCTTCACCGATGGTGATTTTTAAACGCACAACGATGCCAATAGATAAACCCCCGATTCTTGTAACAAAAGTGAGCACAAAGTGATAACAGCTGTAGGTTGTGTAACCATGTAAAGCCACATGTTCTATTGATCATGTTCATGTTTTTTGTCTGCTTAACAGAACCATACAAAATTGTGTACCTTGTATTAGAGCAGTTAAAATTTGCTGCTTTGAGTAAAATTCTCTCATACTGACCTCTGGATGTTCAACATGGCACCTCATAGCAAAGCCTCTCTAAGGATTTGAGAATTAAAATTGTTGCTATCTACAAAGATGGCCAAGGCTATAAGAAGATCAGTAACACCCTGAAACTGAGTTACAGTATAGTGGCCAGGGTCATAAAGAGGTTTTCCAAGTCGGGTTCCACTCTGAACAGACCTCGCAAGGGTCCATCTAAGAAGTTAAGTGCAAAAGCTGCTTCAAAATAACAGAAGCATGAGTGCTGCAGCATTGCTTTAGAGGTTGCAGTGCATTTCAGCGGTCGGACTATAAGCAGTACACTGTAACAAGTCGGTTTACATGGCAGTCGTCCCAGAAGGAAGCCTCTTCTGAAGCTGCTCACAAGAAAGCCTGCAAACAGTTTACTGAAGACAACCTGTCCAAGAGCATGAATTACTGGAAACATGTCCTGTGGTCTGATGAGATTAAGATAAACTTGTTTGGCTCAGATGGTGTCCAGCATGTGTGGTGACGCCCTGGTGAGAAGAGCCAAGAAAATTGTGTCTTGCCTACAGTCAAGCATGGTGGTGGTAGCATCATGGTCTAAGGCTGCATGAGTGCTGCTGGTACTGCGGAGCTGTGGTTTATTGAGGGAAACATTGATTCCAACATGTACTGTGACATTCTAAAGCAAAAGATGATGCCCTTCCTTCAGAAACTGGGCCAAACGGACCTTTTCCAGTTTAATAACGACCCCAAACACACGCCAAGATGACAACTGCCTTGCTGAGGAAGGTGAAGGTGAAGGTGATGGAGTGGTCAAGTTTGTCTTCAGACCTGAACACTATTGAGCACCTGTGAGACACCCTGAAGTGGAAAGTTGAGAAACGATGTGTCTTTTGTTGTATCATTATGTCATCGTCAAAATAAAAAAAATCGTAAGTTAAACCATTGTAACTCACAAACTACCTGCACCTGCATCCCAGAGAGAAATCTCTTATTTTTTATTCAAAATACAACATCTGGCAGGACTTATCAGCCAGAGTTGTCATCTAAAGGATCAAAAATCCCAGTTAGCATTATGCAAGAGTAGTGAATTTTTCTTTTTTTATACCAATTTAAGCTTTGTGTCTCCTTCACATTATGCAAATGTAAGATCTTTGCTGTAATCACTCTTTTTCTGGAAATGACTCAATAGTTTGCTAAAAAAGTGATGCATTGAAAATACAACAAAAGCTGCCTTTGTAAACCCAGTAAAGCAGTGTGAGGACCATGGAGATGGACTTACCTGATGTAGAGGATGACATCTACAGGGTCCCGCCTCGGCAGTGTCCACTATGGGCAGTGTCCACTTCTTGCCCCTTAGACACTGTCCTAACTGACACACATCACATGCGTGACCTGGACGACACAACAACATAAAAAGTGCTGAGTTCATGAATATATTTGAGGGACACATTCTAAAAGCTGAGACGGACACACTTTTTTTGTTGAATAGTCCTAATATGAGCCTGAACATTTGATTTCATTTGAAAGTCATAAATAATTTACATATATTCTCATATTTGCATGTAAAGGACAGCATGAGAATCTTTCAAAGCCTAGACCAAACACATGCTGACCTTTGTTAGAAGCTAACCTTCAACAAAAAATTTCCGAACATCCGCCTTTATAGCAAGAACTGCTTTCATTCCCTTATTTCCTTTGATACAAAAAGCGACAAAGCAAGAATGCTTAAATATACAGCCAATAAAAAACTCAGACTTTCCCCACAGGCATTCACAACGTTATGGTTAATTAACACATTACTTCGTCCCCTATAATTGCTGCTCATCATATCTGACTTTGAAAGAGCCTTTTGTATGAGGAATCTTTATCTTTCCTGTGCAGTTGCAGGGAATTGTAAACAATTTATCCAACAATGTTCTGAACCCATTGGTTGATTTTGTGAACACTTCTAAACAAATTTTGACTTATCCTGAACCGTTTCACAGCCAACCGTGTCTGATCCAATAGAGCAACATTTGGTCATTCTGTCTGGGTAGGAGGGAAAAGCATAATCTACCCCCTGTCAATCAAAGCAACACTATTCAAATTGTGTGCAGCTTTAAGCTCATGTATGTGGAAGAGGGCAAAAAAGACTTTCCTTTGAGTGTGTTGCACAGCAAAAGCAGGACTTTGAAAAGATGTAGATGGCTTCATGTGTTTTGGAGAAAGCATGTATGCCCTCTCTGATTGGTAGATGGATGGATGGATTGATAGATAGATAGAAAGGATAGATTGAAAGATGGATGCAAACAGACAGACAATTTATTTTAGAAGAATAAGGAGTCATGTGTAGGTGGGAAAAATTCTGCATGGAAGTGCAGTTCAAACCAGTCAGGAGGAATAATTCCATTCAAAAGTCAAAACTGAAACAAAAAAAAAAACAAGCAATAGACAGACAATGACCAGAGGGGCAAAAAACAGCTTTGCAAGATAGCAATAGGTGGTATTTACTACTCATGAAGTCTATGGAACAGGTCACAAAGTGTTACTTTGTAATGAGTCTGAATGTAAAGGTCTCTCGAATAGTGTGTGTGTGTGTGTGTGTGTGAGTGCCTGCATGTGTAATTAACAAGACCTGCTCGGGAACTGCTATTCGTGTCGGCCATATTTGCAGGTAGTGGTGTGCTTGCTGTAAATTGCGGTTCCCGTCTGACTGAGATAAGACAAAATTGACTGCAAAAACTACCTTTATATCAAATTGATTTTACCTTATTTACTTACTTGCACATTAAAAAGAAATTTTTTTATGATATTTTGCTAGGCAGATGCAGGTGATAAATGTGGCTCATCGCTCATTTATTATCTGTTCATGGTCCTGCCAAAGCAGTGCAGCCATTCACAGACGGAACATCACTGATCTGATTACCCAAACATCTTCCTAACATACATTATGGTGGGTTTTATTTTAATTTGTCAGCTGGCTATATGTGTCTACATACAGTACCTTGTAATGTTTTATTTTCCACAGATAATGTAACACAAGTCGGGGTCATTAATTGTTCATAAACAAAATATCACAATTCGAAAGAGAAAAATATAAGTATAATATTATGATAAATAATTATAGATTTTCTATAACAAATGATATAATGCAGAAAGGTAGATTTGATCGTAGTCTTTCCTAAATAATTTTACACACTTTGCCAGAAAAAGTGTGTACACATTTACATGTACACTTCATTCCAGTGGAAAAAGATTCAGTGGACTGTTTTCATGAGACATTATCTAATACGATATGGTGTTTGCATTTGCCATGTTTTATTCCTGTCAACATGGAGTTCCATTATTTCTTATGCGTGCTATTTTAATTGTAAAGTGTTGCTCTTAATCAAGCAGCAATGTGAATTTGTAGGTGAACTACTGCTGGAAGGTGTGAGGAAAAGATGGATGCAGGAAGCTGAGCTTTTTGGTTGTGCATCTCTAAGGAGCATCTCAATCCTACCCCTCCCTCCTCCAAAAAGCAGAAGCAAATGGATGGAAATCTGAAATAAGGACTGGTGGGCCTAAATTTTAGAATTTAAAAAACTTAAACTTTCAGTCATTCACATGACGTTTTTGTAGACTAGTAGAAGGGTTTATGGCCCTAATTATGTGTGCCGCGGTTGTATTACACAAACTCGGAAGCTGTGCGGAATACCTTGTTATGGCAAATCAATTTGGTGTGCACAAGAACACATTAAAAAGTTTGTGTACATCTTCTGCAAGGGAATGATGAATGAGCTGATACGAGATCTGATACGGAAGCCAGTAGACGAGAGGCATCCAAAATCAAACGGAGATTTGAGAAGGCGCAATTTGGCCCCTCAAGAAATGGATCTTATCAATGGCAGTAATCGGTTTAAAGCATTTGCATGGCAGAATTTTTATTTTGTTCGGTTTATAGGAAGGTTTTAACCACCCCTTTCAAAAAACGATTACAATTTCATTCAGTTTGGGCAATTTTATTTCGATTAAAGTGTTTATATGGAGCATTTTCATTCGGATTGGACTTTTAAACTGATTACAATGCTCCATGCAAACACACATTGTCTTCGCCTAGAAGATACCATTTACCGCCATGAAAGCCATATTTCCATAATCATGAAACCCAAAAGGAATCCTTCAGAGAAACAGGAACAACATTTAAAACTGCACACTGACAACCATTTACATTTATGATATTTGGCAGATGCTCTTATTCAATTATACAATTATCTCAGTTATACAATTGAGCAATTGAGGGTTAAGAGCCTTGTTCTAGGGCACAGCAGTGGCAACTTAGTGGTGCTGTGGTTTAAACCAATGACCTTCTAATCAGAAGTCAAACATCTTATCCACTGAGCCACTGATCCCAACCAGAGCTTGGGATCATCCCTGGTACCCCAGAGCTGTGGTATTAGTAATTAGTAATTTTTACCACACTTTTGCTCCGATTTTGATTTGTTACAATTCAACAATACAGTAGCTAAAGATCATTGTAGTTTATGTTCTGAAAAGAAACCAACCCAGAGCTGTCACACTATAGTAAAAGCTTTAGAAAACACTACAAATGAAATCATTTAATAACCAACATTGAAATTTTAGCCTCCAAAAATACATTTGAATGTCTAATCAGCTACTTATGGCTCATGTAAATCTATGATAATATGTACTGTTAGGTCATAACCCGCACTAGTAATTAGCCAAAAAAAACACACAAACACTCGGTGTTACAAAGTTGCTTAGCTAAAGCACAGCACTACACACAGCCAACACTTCTAGGAGGGTAAAGATTGAGTTAAATTCGATCAGCATGTTCCTGCTGCCTCGCTCTCCTCTGAAGTGCACTCATCCTGCAGCTCGCTCTCTAATGCAAACTCGGATGCTGCCAAACTCCCCGAACGTGGCGACAGAATCTGTCATAAAGCTCCTGCCAGCGAACAGGGGCAGCTCGCTGAATCACAGATCGCTCCATAGCTTTCAGATATAAATGCAATCTTAGATGTTTTATAGCAAAGTTAGGAGCAGGGTGGTTTAGTGGTTAGCACGTTTGCCTTACATTTCCTGGGTTCGACTCCTGCCTTTGCCCTGTGTGCATGGTATTTGCATGCTTTATTCATTCCTTTGCTTCAAGGATTTCTTCAGGGTTCTCTGGTTTCCTCCTCTCAGTCCACAAACATGCATTGTTGCTAAATGGCATTTCAGAAAAAAAAAAGAAAAATTCAGATTCTAAACATTAATATGTAAATGGGGTGTATGATTGTGCCCTCTCATGGGTTGACACCTTATCCAGGGGGTCCCCCAATTTTAACCCAAGGTCCCTGGGATAGGCTCTGGGTCACCATGTGACCCTGTTTATTATAAGAGATAGTAAAAATGGAAAGATGGATTGATAGTTTAACAGTTTTAAATGTTAGTGTAATTTGACAGCACTGTGTGTCGTGTCCATTCAGAGGCATTAGCTCCCTTTATTGTAATGAATAGGAAGTGGCAGCTTGGTGGTTAAGGCATTGGCCTTTAAATTGGAAAGTTATGAGTTCAAATCCCAGCACCACCAAGCTACCACTGCTATGCTCTTGAGCAAGGCCCTCAACCCTGAAATCAGTTGTAAGTCACTCAGTTTTGAGAAACACTGGAACCTGTCAAAAACCATCAACTTCCACCTAGGCAGAGTGAACACACAAAAAAAGATAAAGGTGCTTTTAGATGCCATATGTACATTACAGCACAGTGAAATTCTTTCTCCACATATCCCAGCGATATTAAGAAGCTGGGTTCAGAGCACAGGGCCAGCCATGATACTGTGCCCCTTGAGGACAGATTGTTAAAAGCTTTGTATAAGGGCCTAAGAATGGCAGCTTAACTATACTGGGGCTTGAACTAAAGACATTTCTTTAATAATGAAGTAATATCTGTAGCACTTAGTGATTCTCCGCTGTCCTGCCATTGTGTGTTCTAGTAGTTACCGCGCATGAACCACGCGAGAGTTTGCTTCCGAACTTGTGCATGTACATTGTTTTATTTTATTTTAGTTGCCATTGTTGCGAGAGTGCAGGTCTCCAGCTTGAACCACCGACCTTCCAATCAGTAATCCAGAGTCTTAACCACTGAGATACCACTTCTTTGGTGGTGTGCTTACTATGCTTCCTGTGGGACATGTAAAGCCAGTCAACCACAACAGTTGTTCTTACCACAGCAGTGCAGCATCACACCATCAGAGGAAAGAGGAAATCTAACCCAATTCTTCCTAGATAAGCTCACAGATGCCCACAGCTGGCTGTGATTGAGAGGATGAGAGAGAGAAGATGAAGCCCCCCCAAACAGACAGCATTGCTAATATTGTTATAGCTAGTGAGAATGAATCCCGGCTCTCGCATTGTTAGGATTAAATAAACAAATGTTTTTTTGTTTATTTAATCTTATTTCATTTGTTAGTAAGAATGAAAGAAAAAAGAAAGAACTAACATTACTAATATATTTTTTTTATAATAGCAATATAAACATTTATTCTTATTTACTCCTGCTGTGCTTGCCATCAGCTATTACTAGGCAAAAAAAAAAAACCCAGATCTCAACAAATGTCGGGCGCAAAGAAAGTACTGGAAACCGGAGTGAATTCAACGACGGCCATTTAATGAGAAACAAAAAAGGGCAAGGCAGAAAGCACGAAAAATAGCACCTAACCAGGGTAAACTAAACCAGGAGAAAACTGTGGCAGAGTGAAAGCAAAAAACACACAGAATCTTGCACGCTAAGACAAACCAAACGGAGTAGCTTGGGTAGTCTGAAATGTTCATAAGCCTAAGCTGTAGAACGGACAATGAGCTTGTGGGTAAACGGGGTTATTATAGTGTGGTGACTGATTTGGACCAGGTGTGGATGATCAGTAAGTAGGTGAGCTGCTTGGAGTGATTGGCGGGTTTGGCGAGGGTGTGGCTGGTGGATCCCTGACAACAAACATGTTTTTACATTAATTCTTCATGTTTTACATTAATTCATAAACAAAAACAAAACTAGTGCAAGGAACATCACGGTAGAAACAAAAAGCATTTTGTATAGATATGACCTTTATTTAATCTTGGAACCATTTACATATAAGCCATTTGTTGGATGGCGTTATCCAAAGTGACATACATTTATCTCATTCATACAACTGAACAGCTACAAGGTTAAGGGACTTGCTCAGGGGCCCAGGAGAGGCAGTTTGGTGTGGCTGGGATTTAAAATCACAACATTTGGATCCAAAGTCCAATGCGTTAAGCACTTAAGCTACTATACTGAACTGTATCCTTTTACCCAGATAGCTCTGCTCCTGCTTGTGAAATCAAATTTCCCACAATGCAGCGTGGGTGTAGATTAGACTCCTAATGACAAGGTTGTGAGTTTAAATCTCTGCCCTGCCAAAGACTCTTGCTCAGCTCAATTATATGTCACTTTCAATGAAAAACAAATACAACAAAAAAAAACACCTGGCAAATTAGTATATAAAAATGACATACACCCGCACACTCACACACACACCAGCACACAGCACCTTCAGCATGCTGCTATTTTTAGCCTTAAATTGTATAATGTCCAATCAAAGGTCTGACCCCTCATGTGGCATTTATTTGAAAACTAGCGATTATCAGGTAATATTACATTAAACAGTCCAGATAAAGTTGTTTGATCAGTCGCTTTGGTGATGGCAGATTGTAAATATTAAGTGAGCAAATATTGATATACAGTTTATACTCTATACTGGAATGCTCACAATTAAAGCCTAGAAGAAGTGTTGTTCAGTCCAACGTTTTATCCTGTCTCTCCATGTGTATCATACCGAGACATAGCTAAGAATAATGTTTTGTTGATCATTTTTTTCTCTGTCTGAATACAGTCTTTTTCATATATATATATAATTTTTTTTTTACATTGAACTACCCCCCAAATTAATAAATCGAAAGGGTGCCAAGGCTACTTTTGATTTTACTTCCTTATGATTACAAAAAGAGCCATTATTAAACGTTTTTGTGCATAAGTCTCGCTGTAAACTGCGAGGACATGTTGATTCGCAGGTGCACGAGAGAATATAAACGGTGTCATTGAGAGATCACTGCTGTCTATTCAGCAAGAGCGAATCAAATCAGTTTGCCTCAGACAACATTTCATCTCGTAGAGTAAGGAAGAGTGCCTCAACTACACAACCTGCCTAGTCACTGAGATTAAAGACTACAAAAATTAAGGGCTTTTAATATAAAATGGTAATCTGAAGAACCTCAGCTTCATTGCCTTATGTCTGAAATATGTGTGGAATAAAACATTTGCAGGTGTGCTGTTATACATATATAATCATTTTTTCATGGGGCAAGCAGCCAGAATTGATGAAACACACATAAAAAAAACTAAAACTACATTTATTGCCTATCACAGAAAGGAATTCTCTGACTGGGAGAGTCAAAGTCTAGATAAACAAATGTAAGTATGATACTTTGAAATTGGGTGAAAATTAGGAGGAAGAGAAGCCAACATGATATCTGAAGCATTTTTAGCATGTTATTGTAACTTTCGAGCTGTAGTGATGGCACAAAATTTATTTCATAACCTCGAGACTTGTTGTATAATCTTTCAGGTTTTCTCGCAGTGCACAAACCTTACTTCCTGTTTGAAAGCCACCATTGAACAAAATTTGTTGGCCCGTTCTGGGCAAACCGTTTCCAATATTATTTTGTCCAGGATAATCAGAAGATGATTTCCGCCAATTTTGTTGTTGCTTTGACATAATTTGTACATTAATTCCAAAAAAGTTGGGACACGGTGTAAAATGCAAATCTCAAATACATATTCTATTCAAAATAAAACAAAAACAACATGTCAAATGTATAAATTAATAATTTGTATTATTTAATGGCTGCAACGGGTCTCAAAAATGTTAGGACAGGGCCATGTTTACCATAGTGTAACATCACATCTTCTGTCTGTATACATCTGAGATCATTATACATCTGAGATCAAGTTTTAGGAGAGGAATGTTGTCCCATACTGTATGTTTTTGATACAAGATTCTAGCTGCTAAACAGTTCTGGGTATCCTTTGTTGTATTTTTCACTTCATGATGCCCCAAATGTTTTTAATTAGCGAAAGGTCTAGACAGCAGATCAGTTCAGACCAGGTCAGCACCCGAACTCTTCTACTACAAAGTCATGCTACTGTAATATTGAGTCATGCTCAGGCCTCCCCTAAAAAAGACAAATTTCTGAATGGAAGAATTTGTTGCTCTAAAACCTGTACAGTGGAACCTCGATACTCGTGACCTTGACACTCGCAATCTCTATAAAAGCGACTTTTCATTTGGAACCGGACTAAGAGTAACTCTCGAAATAAAACATATGACAAGTAATTCACAATTTTTGTTGAGTTTACAGTACAGTACATGTACAATTCCCCTTAGAAAAAGAAAGCATCAAAAGGAGAGAGTCAAAATAAGGTTGCACTGTATATACCGTTTAACTATGATAGAGCCGTTCATAGCATTCTGTTTTCATTTATATTTTACACAGTCTCCTAACTTTTTTGGAATTGGGGTTGTAATAGGAATAAAAATGTTTGTATATAATTTGAGTTTGTGCAGTTTGCTACAGATGCGGTTTGCAGGCTCTGACTAGTGCACACTCTGACCATCCAATCAAAGAATGTGAAAATGTCAACGTTATTGTGTGCCTGCTAGATGGTCCCGCTGTGGTGTCACCAACTTCTTCAAGCTACATGTATTTTACACTACAGACACTTACACTGTTGATTCTGAAGGCCTCTTTCTTTAATATAATGGCTGAAATATGATTGGATAGAAACTCGAACCTAAACACACACTACCGGAAGCAGCACAACCAAGAGAAATGTGGTGAAATGAAGAGAATAGACTATTGTAAATTATTAAATACATACATGCAGAGAAGGCCTTGCTGGCCCTGACAGCCCTGCCACTGCTATAAATACAAATATAAATATATATTATTTTATTTAAAGGTTAAACCCTCATGATCTGACTAAATCTATTTGGGACTCCTCTGTGAATAATTTGGGCTGGACAATGTGTATCTACATTCACTGTACAGCCAAACCACTTAGGATATCATTTATTAAGAGTAAACCGCATACAGGGCATGTCACTTAAATAGACAAAACCTGTACATTCCTTCACATGGATATAAGTGGATTCCTGGCTATCCTTGGATTTAAACTTTTTGGATGGTAAGAATCACCGATTCGCATCGGCGCATCGGCATAAAAGGTAACGATGTGATGCTCTGATTTTAAAAAGTGTGCATCGGATACAAGTTGGCATTTGTTTCACAATGCATCGTTTTTAACATATTTAAATCGCTCAAAACCAATTTATTTATATATCATTTTTCAGTAGCTGTGCTATACTTTTATTATTTAGATATCACACTATAGAGACTGATGTGTGTCCTAAGAGTAACATAGAAAACAGATTAACATGGTAGAGGTAGAGCTGCATCTTCTTTTTTTGCACTACAATGGCTTGTTTGTGAAAGGGCCATGTGTTAGAAGTCAGAATGGAGCTACTGTATGCTGCTCAATAGTTATGAGTATCCTTTATTGTATTTTTCGTTTCATGATGCCACAAGTACTTTATCTTCATCAAAGTGCAACACTAAATATACAAAATAAGACGGGTTTTTTAAAATGAACGAGTAATTTGTGTCCTTTTTAGAAAAATGCACATTTTTATTGCTGAAATTGCACACAAAAATATCAGTGAAAACTAAACCCATTTAAAGCATTTGTCATATTACATCAAAATGCAAATACAAATATATAAATAAATAAAAAAGCATTTGAATATAAAAATCTATTTGAAATTAGTTTTAAAAAGGTCAATGCGCTGTACGGTCTTTTCTTTATATTTGAGTTTGAAATGATCCCAAACTTTCTTATGTCTTTTACCTGTCCATGGCGCCCTTATCCAGAGCAACGTACAAAAGTGCGACAGGGTTATTATTACACCGAATTACACCGAAAAAGTGCATACGCCAATTTCCACTTGAAGGTTGTGATTATAAAAAAACAAACTTGACGGGCGAAAGTGATTAAACTCTCTGTATGCACAAGTGTATGCACGAGTGGAAACACAAAAGACGAGAAGGGGAATTGGCTGCACACATAGCGCATTACAACCTTTCATGGACTTTTATAACCCCAAAGCGGTCCAGAGTTTAGCGGGTGGTGCATCAGTAATAATGGTCCATAGGTGCTCTGTTTGTAGTTAAATAGACTAACCGTTTTAGTATTCGAATTACTCGAGTTACTCAAGGAATCGTTTTTATCCCTAGTGTACACAGATACATTTAATGTGTATGGGGATGTTGTGGGAGTATATTAGCATAAAGACTATCATAGTAAGCATGTATTTGCAAAAAAAAAGCGAATCCCTGAAAAATGAACATTCTTACATGAAGCACTTGTGAATTCAAGACAAGAAATTGTTTACTGTGCAATTTTTTTCTTTTACTTCTACCAAATACAATAGCACAACACTACCCATGCAGATTTCACAAAACAATACCAGATGATGGACATGGACCTGCAGCAAAGCGGTACTCCATATTTTACATGACTCAACAGGTTTAAGTTTGTGCACTTCGTCGGAAATCAATTTGACATCCGACCCTATAATAACTTGCGTGCGTAAATTTGTCAAGAACCGTCAGTTAGAATTAATGACTCATAATTTATTTAATGTCATTCATTCAATGTTTTGTAGAACTGTATTGGCTAACAGGAGCTTGTTACATTCAGAGCTGGCAGATGTTCACCCATCTGAACACACATCTGTCTTAATGATGATTTGAACAGCAACAGCTGTTTAGGAAAAGCTGGCTAATTTGCAACAGCGAAGCAAGCTGACGCATCATACAGGAATAACAGAAAGGTCCATTAAGAAAAAAGTCTTGGACCCTTTGTGCTTTTGGTGAAACAAAGCGATAGTAACAGTTACACCAAAAGCAAACTGGGTTCTTGAGGATTCCTGATGAGTGGTTTATACAGCAGTTAGTTCCGATCCACTAATTTAATTTGTCAAGCAGAGTTCCATGGATGCTTATATTTAATATAACCACCCTGGGACATTTCCCACTCTACTTGCCTGAAATCGCTGTCTACTTCTTGCTGTCTACTTCTAGATTTTATCAGCAGGTGAGGCAAATGATACATTCCTTATATACATGTCATCTGATATCAGAAGATTGAGATAAACATGAATTAGGAAGCTTCCAGGAAATCCACAAGGGACATGGTTAGCACGAATCTACAAATACATGTGAGCTACATAGTCAGCTAACCGTCAAGCTACAACCGTTGAAGCTTCCTCAGTAGCTACAATACTGTTTATGAACAAAGGTATTGGGAATACCTGACTTTCTAGCCATACTGTATGTGGCTATATACACAATTGTATAGGATGTCTTTGAATGCGATTCAATTTTTCCTTTATTAGAACTAGGAGATCCAAACATTTTCCAGCACGACAATGCCCCTGTGCACAAATTGAGCTCCATGAAGATATAGTTTACATTTGGCACAAACGAATCATATGGACAGGTGTTGTCCTTATAGTGTATTTCCACTAGTGGAGCAATTGTTATGCAGAATTTTGGCACAGTTGTGATTTTTAATTACATTGGTGCTGACATTTGATATATATTTAGAGTCTTGTTTTTGGTTGGTTTTTTTTTTTTATTAGAATTTAGCTCATGATTTGAGAAACGTATTCATTTATGCATATTCATTCAAAAAACCATGTACTTGAGTCAAAGTAGAGATACACTAAGGAAAATATTATTCCAGTAAAAGTAAAAGTGCTCCCAATAAACTTTCGTTCAAGTAAAAGTACAAAAGTATTTGCCTTCAAATGTACATGATTTATTATAGCTATAATGTTCCTATTATCATTTTTTGTCACACTCTGCTTAATCAACTCAGTGTATGTAAAAATCTCTTATTCTCTATAAAATACTCTTTACTCTATTAATAGAATGATGTTAATGAGTCAAACACTATTTTATATCTATTCAAATTATTATTAACCTAAAACCTTCTTTTCAACTACTTCAAGAAAAATAGTGCAAATGAGGCCACAGGTGTTGTGGCAAGTTGAAGACAGAAGTTTCTTCCATCATTTATTACTCTCTAAATGTTCTGGTTGCTGTTGAACTGATGCTGAACTGTATGTTCGTGCTAAGTAGGCAAACAAAACAAGTTTAAAACAGAGCTCTACGGTGATTGGTGGCTTGCTGTGTGATTGACCAACGACCCGGGTTCGATCCCCGGTCAGGGAACCGACCCCAGCCATTAGGGTTGCACAAGCCAGTGCACTCTTAGTGCCGGTCCCAAGCCCGGATAAATGGGGAGGGTTGCGTTATGAAGGGCATCCAGCGTCAAAACATGTGTCAAATCAAACATGCGGATCATGAATACGGATGATCTGCTGTGGCGACCCCTAATGGTAGAAGCCAAAAGAAAGTTTATAAATAAAAAGAAAAGACTGATTTTGCAAAATGTAGTTCAGTAAAAAGTTAAATGTCCCCAAATGGAAATACTTTAGTAATTTACAGTAACGAATTATGTTTACTTTGTTACTGTCCACCACTATGGTAGACTATAGGATTTCTAGCAGATTTTTGTAAAGTAATAGTCTGGATTTCTAAGTTTTGTGCTGCAACAGCCAAAATCCTGAGCAAAAAATAACTGCTAATTAGTATTTAGGACATCATGTTAGAATGCCAAGAGTGTTGTGTATCATCCCTGAGCCGGAAAATTGATGGCTGGTTAAATTTAGTCACGTCAGTTTTTTTGTTCTCATAAGTGTGACAATTGTGCGTTATATGTAATGAGTCAGTGGTAGAACAGGAAGCACAGGCGTGGCTGACTCACCCATTCATTTATTACAGGCCCTTGATTGTTGTTTGTTTTTTTAAGAATCTTTTATTTATGACCTGATACATGTTTACTCCAAAGGATACAGTGCCTCAGCACTTAGCATGTTCCCTGAATAGACGGTACTTGGCTACAATAGCAATAGTCAAGAGAAGGGGAATAAGGACCAAAGGAGAAGTGATGGTGATTTCTTTTTTAATAAAAGAAAAAAGAATGTTTGGATCCTGACTTTTATAAGACTAGCAGAAAACAAAACATGTTATCTGCTACCAGCATATCTGCTCTTCAAATCACAGAATTTAGATTTACACACATGAGAAAATAAATTTCTGATTTAGGCTAAATAAAAATGTGTAAAAATGTTAGATTTTTAATGCTGTATTAACCTAATACCCTTTATGATTCTACATATTACTTAAGCCACATGGTAAAATCTCAGATGGCATTAAAAACACACTATACACTAATTCAGTAGGATAAAAACCTTACAATACAAAAGTCTGACAGACCAAAATAAATGCTTTTATGAGAAATGTGACATGCGGTAAAAGGGCAGAGGGCATATAAATGGCATTTTCTTGAATTGTCATCATAATTCATAGCATTAGTCCAAAACACCAGTCAGCATTAAAAAAGCAAATCCAAAATGACAAAAACCCAAAGATGAAGAATTATAAACAAGGACTTTAAATCTAACACTGTAGCAAAGGATGTAAACCTGACAAACCGAACACAATGGGAAACTAAAGCAGTGACAGAAAAGGTGATTACAACAAAGAAATAAAAACAAAACGAAATAAAAACATGTCCACTGTTCTCTGAAGGAATTCTTGACAGGAATGGTTTTTCTATGAACCTCCGATATCAAAAACTCTCTGCTAAAAGCTACTGAAGAGAAAGATAAAAAGTTATTTGGGATCTGAGATAAAAAATGTTGTCCAAAATATACTGTCTATTGCCAACTTTTTACTTATATTAGCATAGCCTGATGTGTATCTAGTTTATATAATATTTAAAGAAATAATACATTTGAAAATGCTTATAGGCTTAGATTATCTTGATAAGGAGTTATAGCTCAGCCTCTTCTGACTTGCATTTGTCTTTGATCAAATGTATAAACAACAGTTATTCTGTTATTCCTCCATAACACGATTACTGTCGGATTCTGTCAGACATATCATCATGGATGATGGCTCATCAGCTGAAACTCAATCTCAGCAAAACTGAACTTCTGGTTATCCCAGGCGATGCATCCCTGGGTCAGAGTCTTACAATATCCCTACACAACGCTCTAATCTCCCGTTCGACCCCTGCTCGAAACCATGGAGTAACCATGGATAATCAACTTCCCTTTTTTTCAGGTCTCTTCAGATGGTCCCACCATCTCTCAATTTTCTGTTCTGGCAACAAGGTGGTGGCATGAACTTCCCCTAGATGTCCAAACAGCTGAGTCACTGGTTATTTACAATCGATGGGTGAAGACCCACCTCTTCGTGAAAGACTTAAACTAGTGATTATTGTTCCTTGTTTCTTTTATGTATTTTTAAATGAAATGTTCTATAATTCCTCTTAACAGAGTTTAAGGTTGATTATATCTGAAGTTTCCAACCTAGTGAGGAGGTGATACCTGCAGCTCAGTGGTTTGTGCTCTGGTTTACTGAACAGGAGGTCAGGGTTTCAAGCCCCAGTATTGAGAGGCTGCCACACTTGGGGCCCCTGAGCAAGGCCCTTAACCTTCTGGTACTTCTGTATCATGCTTGACCCTGTGCTCTGATCTCAGCTCTGAACATTGCTGATATGCGAAGAATAAAATTCACTATAATGTACACATGACAAGTATAAAGCCCCATTAAAGAGACTTTAAAGAGTTTTTGCTCCTACCGTTGGAGAAATGCTGTAAATCTAACTGTAGATTCAAAAAGCATATATACTACTTATAGAAAAGCAAGCGCTAAGATTATATTTGAATCATAACACACTAAACAGGCATGCTATATCAGAATGAGCTCAGTAATCAGGCCTATAAAGCTCCTCTCAGGTCTAAGAATACAGTCCCAGCTGACAGCGAAAACAAACCAGACCACCACCAGACATGAGCCAAGTGCTCAGACAGATCCACTTTTCAGATTGTCATGGCTGTTATTTTTTTTTTTCTTTCTCGAGTATTGTTCTTATCCAGCCAGTCTTCACTGATGCCTCACCTGGTCTGGAGCAGGTGATTTAGGGGACACAGGAAGGAGAGTAATCTGTGCTGTGCCAAAGAATCACACGCATGTCTGACTTCTTTGAGCTCCAAATCAAAACCGGACAAATTGAGTCTCACCTTATCCACCCCCCACCCCCACCCCAACTCCCCCTTCAATGGAAGATCATGTCTGAGATCATTTTTCTTTTTTTCCCAGGAAATAGTAGCAGGGAAAATAACTTTGCAGAACTCAAAAGTCAGTGCAGATTAAAAACTTTTGTAAGCTTCAAACTTGCCAAAAAAAAAAACTTATAAGAGAGTGACCTATATACTAATAGGTATGTGATCATATTCCACTTTTAGACCAAATATTTAAAAGAAAAACGCTGTACACCTGCACATTTCTAACATTTGAAACTTGATCAATAATCAAAATTATGCAAAAAAAATAAGGACACTTCAAAGATAGCTGAATTTATGCTGCATTCTGAACAGGATGCGCTTCATTTCCGAGGCATAGAAGCTGTCCGAAACAGACACCTTCCAAGGAACCCTTCACTAAAATGGAACAGCAGCGGAGCCATGCATCTTTAAAATGTCAGCTATAATTATATTGCGCATGGTGAATATTCTACCGCAGAAGTACTCAGTTCCTCATTCTGACTGGTTTACTATGTTTCCTTACAGTTGCTCTGACAGCAGTAGTGTAGTTTAGTTTATACGACTGTATATCCATCGTAAATACGTTACGGCTTCCGTAATAATCATTTACACAGGGACACACAACGTAAAAACATTATAAAAAATGAGTGTCATTATTGAAGTTTTTTGTAAGGAGATAAAAGGAGTCTCCAGGGTCTCAGATGTAAAGCTGTTTCTATGTATACTTACCGAATCTAAAGCAGGAAACCACCTAGCACCAAATTCCTGTAATTTTCTCTCTGTCTACATTTTCTTCTATTGCTATTTTTTGGCACACTTGCACGTTAATACTGGACTGGCACACCTCAGTGACACAGCACAGAAACACTTTACGGACACTGTGACACTTTAAATCTGGACCTCTGTCAATATCCCTGTCATATCCATACCCATCACTTTTTGTCTTATTTTGTATACATATTTAATAATATTGATTAATTTTTTTTTGATATTTTACACTTTTAAATTTCTACTTTACACTTTTGTACTTTATATTTAATTTGGTTTATTTTTATATATTTTATTTCTATTTACATTTCTTCATTATTGGACAGCCGTAAAAAACATTTTACTGCTTTAATGTCGAACCATGTGAATGTTACAAATTAAGTTTACATGTTGTGTTTTCTCAGCTTCAGGAAATTGTGAATTTTTTTGTCTTAACACTAAAAAAGAAAAACTGGTGAGAACCAAGTTACCAAGTGGGAAAAAGTAGCTCCCACTGATGGGCCCCTAAACACGGCCCTTAGCTATTAATTGCTCAGGAGTGTAATTGAGCTCATTATGAGTCTACTCTGGACATGAACATCTGCCAATTGCTAAAGATTTTGAAGTATATATTATAAGGGGAGGTGAAAGCTCAGTGGTTAAGGTTCTGGGTTACTGGTCGCGAGTTAAAGTCCTGGTATCACCAAGTCTCCACTTTTTGGGGACCTTGAGCAGGACCCTTAAGCCTCTGTGCACCAGCGGCGCTGTATCATGGCTAACCCTGCATTCTGACCCCATCTTCCTAACAGCACTGGGAATTTTCTCCTATTCTTTATAATGAGATAGCAGATATTAAAATGAATCATAAAAAGCTATAAACTATGAACTCCAACAAAAATAGTATGTATAATAATCACTAAAGGACTGCTGTAGTATCAGAGCTTAAAGTAAGAGTAGCTTCGCTTTATGTTGGTTTGCATCACAGACTCCCGCTCTACTTTTTCTTGAACTTTTATTGAAGTCTGACATTTCAGTCATCTGTTTCACAGCTGCTACACATTTCATGCTGCTACTTTGCTCATTTCATTTCACTTAATATATAACTTATGTATTTTATTTAAATGTCATTTTATTTTACTTTATTCTTTACCCTCAATTTTACTGTGACTGCAACAATGTCCCAATGGGATCAATAAAGTTTTTTGATTCTGATCGTACAATCTTCTGATTTGCAATTATGACACTATGCAAACAAGTACAAGTAATCGCCAGGTCAGGGTTAGTACAAGCCGTCCGTTCCTCACCTATGGCTTGCGGCAGCAATCTGACTCGTTGCACTCAATTTCACAGTAAAGCTGTACATCAATGCAGAAGTCAAACTATCCAGGTCTCTTCTGACTGACTGACTGACTAACGGACTGACTGACTGACTGTGTCCTTGTGCTCTCAAAGTCAAAGAAACCCTTTTGATCATCATAAAGGTGTTTTTTTTTCCGAGAACAGAAAGAAAACTTAGAAAGCTTTTAAAAGAAATTGAAAAATTCCTTAGCCTTACACATGTTTAACCCGTCTCGCAGAGATGCGTGGACTGCATTTGAGCAGACAGACAACTGGTTCTTGCTGTAAATATGATTACACAATCATGTATTTCCTTAGGTAATGTAGCAAAAAGCAAAAGGCTAAATGTCAAACACACACACAAAAAAAAAAGGAATACATGTGATTAAAAGTTGAAAGACTGTCCCTGTATTATACCCACGGCAACTCTTCAGAAAGCCTCTTTTCTGTAAGGCACCAACAGATACTAAGAGGAAATGAATGCTAGTGGTGGTACTACACACAGTAGTAATTGGCTAGTGTGTCCTATGACTGATGGGCAGAACACATGTCGAAGGCCAGTCTGGGAGCCGTTAATCAAGATGGCAGATAACAGTGTGTGCATAAATGTGGTAAAGAAGTTTCTTGTAAATGAATGTGTAAAACCCATGGATATCTACAAAAGACTTTGTGCACAGTACGGTGATGAGACGCTCATCAGCAGTAAAACAGTAGAAGTTCTACAGTCGGTGACCATCCTGGTCGTGGTGGTTCTCAGATGACAAAGAGAAGCAGGCTGTGGGACGGTTCAGGCGTACTGACAAATTTTCCTATGCCAAATCTTTTCGGTAGTTACCATATTTTTCAGACTATAAGCCGCTACTTTTTTCCCCAGGCTTTGAACCGTGCGGCTTAAACAACGAATCGGCTAATTTATGGATTTTTCCTGGGTTTTTCCCGGTTTCACAAACTTCAAACCAAAAAACTGAGCGACATATCATTAGACCAATGAAATTTCCGAACGAAAAACGAAAAAATGCACCTCACCTGTGTTCTGAGCTGCACGGCATCGGGAGAAAAGCTTCACCGCACATTTAATATTTTTCTTTTGCTGCACGACGATGCCAAAAGATAAACTCCCAAGAGAAATAGTTGTGAAAGGAAGGAGGAAGACAGTGAACAATGACTTTCTTGGTAGGCTACTGTTTAGATACAAGCCGTTGTAGCATGTTGAGTCTGGGTCATGGGAGAGCTCGCTAACTCCAGTTGCAACAGAAATCATATAAGCACAGACAGGTTTCCAAAACCCGTGCTTTTTTTATTATTCTTGGCAACAGCGTTACGGGTTAGTCAAAGAAACTTAGAAATGAGCATCAGAAAATAATTAGGACATATTCCTCGGTCTTGCACATATGCAGTAATAGCGGAAAAATGCGGCGGCAGGCTATTCCCAAAATGCCGCTCTGCTCTTAAAGGAGCCACAACATATTTCACCCATTACACCGTGTAACAGACACTGTCTTTCGGTAAAGCCTGTGTAAAGTTCATTAGTTTCAGTGTAGACACTTAGACGGCTTATAGACAGGTGCGGCTTATTTATGTTCAAAATAAAAATCTTTGTCAAATTCAGTGGGTGCGGATTATATATGGGTGCGCTTTATAGTCCGGAAATTACGGTAGGTAAATGCTGGGATAAGGGGATAAATGTAGCAGGGGAAGAAATGCACTCCTTGAAATTTGTTCTTCTATTTTATAAACTTAAATGTCACAGGATAACTTGAACGTCCCTCAGATAAATGCTGATTTTTATTGGTCTAATAAAGCCTACAAAGTAACACAAAGAGATGCACCACTGTGAGCATAAACTGTTGTTTTTGCTGTTTGTGACCGTGGCTCTCATCGCTTTTATTACATCTAGGAAGGACAATTAATTTTTTAACTGCAGGCAATTATAAACACTACTCAGGTGGCTCTCTGCATTGATATTCGGCACCGATAACTCAACAAAGGGCTGGACAGCTTCAGTCACCCACAATTTCTTTGCACGTTTTGCAGATTACCGCGCAGCTAGATGTGTTTTATAATCAGTTGGCTGGAAAAGCTGCAGTGTGGAAAAGGAACGATCAGCAGTTTCAGCATTACCAGGGCAACATTTTTATCTAAAAAAAACTGACTTTCAATATATACAACCTGTTGAAAATGCATCACACAATTTTAACAAAAACATGCCTCTTATTTTTTTCAAGGAATTATAAATGGTATAATAGGCAAACACACACCCACGTACAAGCACCAAAAACCGCCTGGGCTGCAGGAGTGTTATATAATTTATTTTATTTTTTATTTTTTTATTACAGAAGATTCCATTCGATCAGTACCAATGTCTGTTGCTTTAAATAAGGACATTGTACATTATCAAAAGTTGACAAAAAATATTGTATATCTATACCATTTTCTCGTTTTATCATAGACAAATAAATAGATAAATGGATGAAGAGTAGGTGAGCAGACACATAAACAGACAGTTGAGAAGACAGACAGACAGACAGACAGACAGACAGACAGACAGACAGACAGACAATATATTGCAATTGCACACACACACACACACACACACAAACACACACACACACACACACACACACACACACACACACACACACACACACACACACATATCAAAAGATTAGCCAAACAACCCAAATTAAATATAATATGCAGAACAGGAGCTAAAAAAATTAAATAAAGTAATCCCTCGCCATATCGCGCTTCAGCTTTCGGGTTCTCACTGTTACGCGGGATTTTGCGGTATATAGGTCGTATCATTAAGAGTTATTTTTTATTATTTTCCCGGTAAAAGAAGCATTTCCTAGCCTAAAAAATTTACCTTTCAGAAGAGCTGTAATGCTCTTCTTGAGTATGCAGTACATTCATTTCATCCTCATCACCTCCATCATCATTAGTACTATACAGTTAATCATCATCTTCATCATTCAAGTATCTTTACTGGTAAGTACCTATTAAGAATTGTTCATGTTAAAATGACGTAGGTTTCAGAATATTGAAAGTGTTTAAGAGCAGAGGAAAGGATTATAAGAATGTCATGACGGTTTATAAAGCCTTAAGATATACAGGTATTCTGTATACTGTACTGTATACATATTAGGTTGCCACTTCGCAGATTTTCACCTTACGTTCCAGAACCAGTGATTACTCTAAAGGTAAATATATAATATGTATAAATAGGTTAGAACACAAAACAGAGAGAGGGTGTGTGTGTGTGTGTGTGTGTGTGTGTGTGTGTGTGTGTTTGTGTGTGTGGGGGGGGGTGTTATAAATCCTTTAGTATGACAGTATTTGGTACATTCACATAAATGTTGGCATACAGTATTGCTGTTAAGAGAAATTTTGATGGATATTTAATAGTAGGTAGCCTATAGTAGGTGAAGCTGTAGGTTGAGATGTGCTGAAATGAGATTATTAACCGTCAATTAAATTGAGGAATGTGTCAGAAAAATGAAATGGGAAGTTTTGGTATAGAAATGTTGCCTTTTTAAAAAATAAAGGTCTTTTTTTCCACTCAGCTGCACTGCTTTATCACCTGGTTAATAGAGTCACTTCTTTAAAAGCACAGTATTCTAAAGTTGATGAATGTTTTAAGTGGATTTGTTGAACTTTATATTGCCAATTTCTCTTTTGTGCGTATTAATGGAAAAAGTCCGGTCTTCTCCTGAAGGTGTTCGTGATGGCTTGATAGAAGTCTATTTAGAAAAGTCACTGACATCAGGAAGTGGACATCCTTGAATATGCAAAGGTAGTCTCAAAGCTTTTATAAAAAAAAAAAGATTAGTGTCTTCAGAGGAAGTGACTTCAATGAGCCAACAAACTGAAAATCTCACTTTCAGTTAGTGGATTAGAATCTAGCATATTCAAAGCACACAGTTTGGACAAACGTATTGGAACACCTGACTTTTCCAGTCATATGTGGTTCTTTGCTAAACTGTTATCACAAAGTTGGAGCTGCACAATTGTTCAGGATGTCTATCTTTGTGAGAACATTACATTTTTCCATCACTTGAACTCGGAAACAAAACCTGTTCCGCCATCGCAATGCTCCTGTCCATAAAGCCAGTTCCATGAAGATATGATTTACCTTAATTTCCGGACTATAAAGCGCACCTATATATAAGCCGCACCCACTGAATTTGACAAAGATTTTTATTTCAAACATAAATAAGCCGCACCTGTTTATAAGCCTACATTGAAACTAATGAACTTTACACAGGCTTTAATGAAAGACAGTGTCTGTTACACACGGTGTAACGGGTGAAATATGTTGCGCTTCCTTTAGGAGCATAGCAGCATTTTGGGAATAGCCTGGCGCCGCATTTTTCCGCTATTACTGCATGTGTGGAGACCGAGGAATATGTCCTTATTATTTTCTGATGCTCATTTCTAGGTTTCTTTGACTTACCCGTAACGCTGTTGCCAAGAATAATAAAAAAGCACGAGTTTTGGAAACCTGTCTGTGCTTATATGATTTCTGTTGCAACTGGAGTTAGTGAGCTCTCCCTTCACCCAGACTCAACGCGCTACAACGGCTTGTATCTAAACGGTAGCCGACCAAGAAAGTCATTGTTTACTGACTTTCTCCTTCCTTTCACAACTATTTCTCCCTCGAGTTTTTGCTTTTGGCATCGTCGTGCGTTTAAAAAAAACGCCGTGCAGCTCTAATAAAACACAGACAGATCTTATGGTCAAGTATCCACACACCTATGCCCATATAATGTATATAATGAATCTTTTCATTAAGTTTATTGATTCTAGGAATATATTTCTACTAATGGACTCATGACTATGAACTTCGGTTTATTTAAATGTGAAAACGCAAACATTAAAATGGTGCTTTGGTGTACGCATTGCATTGCATGTCGACGATAAAATCTAATAATAAAAACGAGAACGTGTCATAAGCCTATTACATTTACAACAACAACAAACACTGAAAGGCTTGCAGCAAAGTCACTTCAAGTCAGAACAAGGGCAAAAATTACAAACTGTACAATAGCCACATTAATGAGGTTTAATCGAGCTCTGCCACTCCTGCTGGTGGGATGACCTTGTAAGACCAGAACATGTTTCCAATTTCCCAATGGAAAAAAAACAGTAATTGTCCACTTTAAGTGAAGTTTAAAATATTCTTTAATCAGTGTCGAGCTGAAGAAAAGCACTTCTTACTCAGACCAGACTCTCATCTCTGGTCTGCACTTACCAGTAAAACATACAGCTGCTATATACTGTAGGTGTCTGTTTGACAATGTTTATTTCAATACCACACACAGTGTATAGAAAATTTCAATTTTTCAGGATTCACATTATAACTACATAGTTTACATCTGTTGATTAACCATTTATAAATGAGTTTAAGGTTATAAACTATTGTGCCGTTTTTGCCTCAGAATGTAGGAACCAGGCTTTACATTATAAATTGATATTTACTGAAAACATCAAGTCAAATATAATTAATGGTAACTAAATCTGAACAGACATCTAGTGCAAAAAGATTCAACCTATTTGTTTTTTTGTTTAGTTTTTTTACTCGTGCCTCTGAGACAAAGTCTAAATTACTATTTTAGCACCAAAAACCTGGACATATGCTAAACAAATAACCAGTGCTGTAATGAGGTCATTCAGACAACTGTAGCTTTTTTTTCCATCTACCATCTAGCTAGATGTTCTTAGGAGAAAACCATTATCAGTTTCTATTAGAATTATGCTTGAAACCCTTTCTGAATTAAAAGTGTATTGTTTGGTTCTACAGAGAACCTCTGGAAGTTTTATAGGAGGGACAAACCAAAAACATTATTTTCAGCTTGAACCACTGAAAAACCTTTGGGATGAATATGATGAACACAGTCAATCTCTCAGTATATTGTATATGTAGCCATAGGGCCAAACCGAAGAAGAAGGTTGGATGCTTGGTGAACACTTTTTCATCTAAAAGTGTAAAAGTAAGAAACAATAGTAAGACTTGAGGAAAAAATCTATCTGATTATATACTATAAATTGGCCAATTTAGATTTATTTCATTGAAACTGTAATATAAACAGGTAAAAAATAATAAATCAAGAGCACCAGAATGAAAAAATAGGAAATCAGATTCAAAATGGAGAAAGCACAATCTAGTCAATATATTCCCTGCAAACGTATAAGACATTATATAACTTCATCAGCAACTATTTTAGTATCTTCTCAAGCGACAATACTATAGAAATGACACAGATATATTTTATAGTAGTCAATGTGCAGCTTTATAGCAGTACAGATTTACTGTCCTTTGAAAATAACTCAACATTCTGTCATTATTTTTAACATAACTGGCAACAAAAGTGAGTAGACCCTAAGTAATAACAGCTGTAGGTTGTGTAACCATGCAAAGCTACATGTCCTATTCATCATGTTGATTGACCACTGGATGTTCAACATGGCACCTAAAGGCAAAGAACTTTGAGAATTAGAATTGTTGCTCTTCACAAAGATGCCAAGGCTATAAAAAGATTAGTAACACTTTCTGTGGTTTTTCAAGACGGGTTATACTCGAAACAGACCTCGCAAGGGTCCATCAAGGAAGTTGAGTCCTCGTGCTGTGCGGCAGATGCAGAAGCTGGCTTCAGAAAAACAGACCAATGAGTGCTTTAGATGTTTCAGAAGGGGAAGGTCCGCTTTGTCAGTGCTCAGACCATACACCCAACACTGCAACAAGTCGGTCTGCATGGCCATCGTGGCCACCCTGAAGGAAGCGTCTTCTGAAGCCGACTCATAAGAAAGTAATAAGAAAGTTTGCTGAAGACAACCTGTCCAAGATCATGAATTACTAGAACCATGTCCTGTGGTCTGATGAGACTAAGATAAACTTGTTGGCTCAAATGTTGTCCACCATGTTTGGTAACGCCCTGGTAAGGAGTACCAAGAAAATTGTGTCTTGCCTACAATCAAGCATGGCGGTGGTAGCATCATGATCTGGGGCTGCATGAGTGCTGCTGGTACTGGATTCCAACATATTATAACGCATATTATAATGCCCAAAATATATTTTATAATTGTTTATAATCGTACTATTCATTGTCACATAGACGGCATGGTTATTTTTATCGTCGTCCCCCGCCCCAAATCTATCCTGTCACCTGGAATGGAAACTCTGACCACATACATTACTAGATAATTAAGCCTAACAACCTCAGTGTTTGACTGAATACGAATTCTTAACCAACAATATAACCGCTACAAGTCAGAAGGATGCTAGCACATGTAATTAGCAGACATTTTTGCATGTCTGCAGATACATTGCTGTAAACAGATGTAATTATAAAGCCATCTACATAAATCTGTTAATATTTTTATTTATCAGCATGCTACATTTATGAAAGCCATTATACACAAAACCTAAATTCAGCAACAAAACTAATGGATCTGATTTCCTTAACAATCAGTGTTGAAATTAGTTGTTTGATGTGTTCGATTCCAGACGAATTGCACAAGTGTATTTGTGGCAAATGGCATGAGGTGATCAGTTGCTGATGCTCATTTCCATCTAGACCTATTGGTGTTCATTAATGCTTCAGAAGCAGATGGTGCTCTTTGCTTTGTGCCGCTGCTGTAACAAAGTAATTTCCCTTATGGCATTAGTTAAGTATGCGTGTATCGATTTCCTTATCCAAGCGCTGGCATTTTGATAGACCAGCTTAATGTGGGATGACTGGTACTGAACTCTGACTTGCACTGATTGTGAAAATACTCTTAGTTGTCGCTATGTCGAGTTTTCACAGCATACAGTCTATTAACACTTAATTTACATTAGAAAATAGCTGCTGACAACGTCTGGAGAAAAACTTAACAAGCCGCGTCAAAATAAATAATCAAACCGGTTGGCCGACTGCTCCCTATTTGGCTTTAATCTAAAATCAAATCAGAAACCACTAAAATACTTATGTACAATACAAACTACTGCCCAAACTATGCCAGATCACCCAAAACTAACATTACAGATCCTTGTCTCCTAACTAATTGCATGCAAGGCCACAAACTCAAAGTTAGCATTTTGTTGAATCCCAATTAGACAAAGGAAGGATTTCACTATATTGATTTATATTTTAATATTTATATCCACATTCTTACAATATCCCATTCATTAATACACATCATGACAATCCTAATATTTTTGTTCATTACTAACCAGTGCCAGTAGTTAGTATGATGGTTACTTATGTGGCAACCGCCTTTTATAACAGATCAATCAAAAAGTATAGCTAACATTAGTTAAGTTAGCAAGCCAGATAGCTAGATAAGTGCAGTGATAAAGACTGTAGTACAGTAAAACAACAAAAAATTCCATGAATGCCTGTTTTTTCACTTTTCACAAGGCAAATGAAGCTTGTCAGATAATCCTGATTGTGGGCATAGTGGTTAGTGGACACCTGACCATAAGATTCATAAGTGCTTTTTGAACAGCCCATTACAAATGTAGTCCCTAGCTGCCGAGTATAAGTGTGCTTGTTGAGATTTGATTGAGGCGTTGGTAAAAGTCAGGGACTGATGTAAAGTAAGGAGGCCTAAAATTAATCCCAAAGGTGTTTAATAAGGTTGAGGTCAGATCTTTGTAGCAGGCCTCTCAAGCTCTTCCACTCCAATCCATATACAATATATCTTTCTAGAGCTGGCTTTGTGCACAGGGGCATTGTCATGCTGAAACAGGTTTGGCTCTCCTAGCTCAAGTCAAGTAAAAATGCAAGCTTACTGGACTCAAAGGTCTCCTATACAATTTTGTGCCCTTAACTTGTGGAAACAGTTTGAGGAAGAACCACAAATAGCTGGAAAATTCAGGTGTTCAAATGCCTTTGGCCATATAGTTCATATAGTCGTTTTTTTTATACAAACAGTATGTCCCAAACTAGCAAGTTTATAAAAATCTTTTACATATTTTAAAGTGTTGAAGAAAACAAAATATGACCTGTTTAGATGTAAAGATGTCAGCCCAAGAATGCATCTCAATCCAATTTGGGGAAGAACCACAAATACAGTACATACAATATACAGTATGGATGATTGCTGAGTGCTACTAGCAGGACCTGACCTGTGAATCACCCAGGGTATCATGTCTACAGTGTTTACCTAAAGGTTGTTAAATGTTACTTTTAAGATCAAGACTGAGCTCAGTACCCGGTATCACTACGTGAGCCCTAAGTATCTGAAGTTTATGTTTGATACTCACTAGCAGCAAGGCCTCAGTTACTGTGTTTGTGTTTCACTTAGCAGGACTCTGGCTACGAAAAAGCCTCGCGACATCAGGCCAGAGTCACACTAACGACCTGTCAAAGCTGTCAGCTAAAATAAATGACCAGTCAAAGACCTGTTTAACCCTAATAAAGCCACGTAGGCACTCGATGCCAGACAAAAAGCAACAGACAGCTGCTAATGCAAACAGCTCACGTCTGAATGAGTGAACAATTTCTCTGAATTCTGTGTGGCACATAGCATCATGTCAAAGTCCACCATTTTTCTTCCATATTTAATTCAGTGCAGTGTTATTTCACTAAGGGAACTGTTTAAATTATGCTCTGACTTTTGTTTTAAATTATGCATCATCCATCCAGGTGGTGTCACATCTGAGGGGCTGGAATCGCTTGAAAGTTTATCATTTCTTTCCCCTTTTTGTTTTCATGTCGCTTATGATAACTAAACATTAGTTCCTCGAAAATAAAAGTACCTATACAGCCTTGCTGAATAATGCTATCAATCTTGCATTGTTTTTCCTCAAAGGGTAAGTCTATTTTAGGAATGGCGTTCAGGGCTGAGCAGATAATAATGACGTACATGGGTGAGATTTACTCCAGTGCTTTGCCCTGGAATCAGTCAGTCACACAGCTGAGAATGTTATTCACACCTTGACAAGTTAATTCATTTCCTCTCACTCTCGCTCTCACACACACAATGTCTGACACACAAACCTGACAAATCGTATAATTCCATGACAATTATTAGGCCGCAAGTGCAAGATTATTGTTCTCTTATGCATGTGTTTACCCAGATGCCTTACATGTGTACAGAATCTTTTTCTGGGTGAACAATTTCAACCCTCTACATTTCCTAAATAAACAGATACAGTTCCTGGATGGATGAATGAATTTGGTCCATCCATCCAGCACTGTAAATATTTGAGACAGCAGTCAGATTTTTAGGTCATGGCCAAGTTCCAATAAAAAAAATGTTGAAGAAACAAGTCACCCCATGAACAATGAATAAGTCTTAAAGGTCCAATTAGAAACGCTTAGCCATGATGACAGCATGGGCAGCTGGATAACTGTGCTAGCGGGGCTACACATCACATCAAGTGCTGTTAATAAACATCTTATTGAGAATTAGTTGGGGGGTTTTGTGCTAATGAGTGCAAGCGCTACCAGTAAATTATTAAATTTCAGTGTCAAAGACATTGATTGCTCAGGATTTCAATTCCCAACACACATCTTAAATATCATGATCCAGAAGTTACCTGACACTCCCAGATCACCCACACTGAATATAGACTCTATTATATAAAACATTCATGACCATCTTTCCAGACATGCCACGCCTTAATTGTAGCTTTTGATATTTAAGTTCTTGTTTGTTGGTATTGTCCTTTTGTTCGAATAGTTCGTTTTGCCTAGTTTCTACTGTTTGCCCTGACTACCCTGACTACTACTTGCCCTACTGTTGGCTCTTTTTTAAAACTTTAGATTGGTTTGCCACCTGCTTAAATTTATTGCAACTAAATCCCTCTCTTCTGCATGGCAGGTGATGAAACAAGGCTGGGGGCTGATTTCTTTCTAGCCCACACTGTAGATTCATGCAGCCTATCAGTACCAGATATATCAGTTAATTTTATAGAGAGAAAGAAGATTTTGTTTCCCATATCTTTAACAGTGATTTAGAAGGAGATGAGGTGAAAAATAGTTGTTTATATAAAATGTAGTATAAGGTGAATCTAAAAATAGATAGACACATCTACTCTGTATACTTGTATATATTGTGAAAGATATAAATAATAGAACAAATGACAAAAAAATAAATAAAAAACAGAAATTGAATGGGATTTAATTTGTAACAACCTTTTTGTTTATCATGTTTGATAGCCAGAAGAAAGATATCAGAAAGCCAGTAAGACAAAACATACCATAAATCCTATAAAGATCAATAAAGATTTTCTCTTTTAAGAGTATAAGTACAGCTGTGATTACATTTTCTGGGTTATTAAACATTTAGGAAAGGAGTCTCCAGTATCAGCAATTTGTATAGGCACGTTTTCCACCACAGTTAAGCCATCAGAACAGAATGGTAAAAAATAAAAATAAAGAAAATAAGATATGAGGAAAAGAAAAGTTTGAAGGCACATTCATTTGTTGAATCAGTGATTCTTTCGCAACCAAGTACGCAGTCAGCCACAGATGTTTGGTGCACAATGTTGCTATGCAAATAATGTATCTGCCTTACATCGACAGAACCAACGTAGAAAGAGTCAAGAACATCAAGTTTCTTTGTGTCCACCTCTGTCACCAATTGTCCCGTCCTTAATCACCACGTCAGTGGTTAAATCGTCAGCGGCTCTAATTTCTGCTCAGACTCAAGACGTTTGCTCATATTTTTATAAAAATGTCATGTCATATATGTAAATATTCATATAATTCGTATATATATATATATATATATATACACACACAAACACACACACAGACACTTCTTAACACACATATATGTAATGTAAATGTAAATAATTATAACTTTCTTATGCCTCATTATTACTCTTATCTTTTTTCTTGTTAATTTTATATTGTTTAATGTTTGATATTTAATATTGCTGTCGTTAGCCTCACTTAAGAATTTCATTGTACAAACTGTCACTGACATCTTTACATATGACAAATAAACTTGAAACATGAAACATCCTGTGAGAGAAAAAACGGTAACAGCTTCCATAATATCACAAATAACAGCAACTAACTTGTCTCTTGACTGCTTGTCAGTAAAAATACTCATTTATTTGTTTATTATAAGATAAATGTAATAACTGGCAATGTGTAGATGAAGAAGAGGAATAAAATACACAGGGCATGCTGATGGTGGTGACAGTGACTCTGCTTTGTATCAGGCTATATTGCGCAATAACGTCTCTTCAATACACACACTCAAGTGGTCTAATCCTTACATGCTGCATCCTAATTCTAGATACACTTAAGGTTCCTGTTATTAAAAAGAAATCTATTTCTGCCATAGTAAATATTTCTGGCTATGGAATACCAACCAGTTTTTCTCTTTGGGAAAAGCATTTCAAGGTTAAAACTTTAATTAGTGATAACAGCATAACAGGGTCCTGTGAGTAAAGTCACATTAATGAACTTCATCAGTGAGTGATTTTCGGCCGCACTCCTATCACCGTCTTCACCTTGCCTCAGACAATTATGCACATGAGAATTTCTTCGATTAAATGCTGATGTGGTTCTTGGTCTAATTGCTTGTTGCAGCCTTTGAACAGGAGGGTCAGGAAAAACTATTTCTGAATCTGTATATACTAAGGACTATGACTTGATTGGGGCATTGAATGAAACCTGTGTGAAGACGCACATTGTAATCTACAATCATTAACCAAACTTGACATCTTCTCTCCCAATGGTAAACAGATCATGTGTACTCTACTACAGGGATCCCCAGCTACCGAGCCAAAGACCAGTACCAGACTGTGAATCATTTGGAAAATGAAAATAAAAAAATAAATAATAAATAATTTATTTTCAATGTCTTGACTTTTCAGAATTTTGAAAGATGACCAATGCCAGTTTCCCTTATTTTTGTCTCAGTTCCAGTTAAGTTCCTATTGATTCTGTATTATGGTTATGGAGTTTAGTTACAATGTCATTATATATGTAATAATTAAATAAATAATTAAATCATATATGTATAAAAGAAATATAATATGCACCTTGTTGTGCCCCTCAGTCTTCAATCTCATTGGTAAACGGATCACATGCAATTTCTTCTCTTTAATTGTGCACTCTACTGTCTTCGTTCCCATTATTACATGGATACCATTCGCTCTGTTGTCTTTACTCCTATTAGGAGGTGGATTACGTGTGCTCTACTGTCTTCAATACCATTGGATAGGTTTGCCCACATATAATCGCCATAGGTCGCTGCTGCTCATGTCCCCGGACTGTCATGTCACCAACTCTTACTAAAAATGAATGATTTACGGTAGATGTTGAGGTTTTTGTTGGGTGTGACAGGATTAAAAATGAGTTTATAAGAGGGACAGCGCATGTAGGACGTTTTGGAGACAAAGTGAGGGAGGCGAGATTGAGATGGTTTGGACATGTGCAGAGGAGGGACATGGTGTTTATTGGTAGGAGAATGCTGAGGATGGAGCCACCAGGAAGTGGGAAAAGAAGAAGACCAAGAAGGAGGTTTATGGATGTGGTGAGGGAAGACTTGCAGGTAGTTGTGTTGAAAGAGGCAGATGTAGAGCACAGGGGGGTGTGGAGACGGATGGTCCGCTGTGGCGACCCCTAATGTGAGAAGTCGAATGAAAAAGAAGAAGAGAATCAGCTGTTTTCAAAACAGAATGTGGTATTAGTCCTATGGTCCCGTTTTCTGTATGTAAAATCATACTATTTTACAAAGCAGTTTATTTAGCACAACCTCGCTCGAAATTAGATTATGTAACAGAGAGAATTCATGCACCACTTTTACACCCTCAAATTGCTTATAAAATTTCATCTTTGGCGTTTCAGTACAAAATATAAAAAAAAAGTATTACATTTTACTGATCTACAAAACATTCTGCCAGACCATTATTAACGTTACACGTTTCCTTATACAAATACTGATGCATTAAACCTTTTTTGAAGCACATTTATAAATCTACATATCATTAAACGTATTTTATGCATTTATACGTGATCATACAATTTTAGACCATTCCTCTTTACACAGATCAGTACAGATTACTAAAAACCAAGCACAGGAGTCCAGGATGGTAAATACATTATTTAACATGGAGTCAATGAGATTTTATATAGCTGAGTGGTTCTGGTAAGACGTCCTGTACTTTCGAACCCGCTAATGCAGTAATGCAATTTTAACTGGAGTCTATAGCGGAAACTGATATTTTTAGTTAAAGTGCACATGCTTGAACCTGAACCGAGTTCACTTACATAAGGTATGTTATGCAATGGAAGACACTAAGAATAATACTAAGGGTATTAGCTTTCTTTTGCGTGTTGTAATGTTAAAAAAGTGAGCTGACCAGCACCCTTAATCTACTCAATCAAAAAAAAATGCAGAACTACATTACATCAAATTAAGACCAAATGAGTTAAAATATTAATCGTAGTGAAGTTCCACACCAGTGGGCAAACTCTCTAAGCTTTCCAAGTTCAAACCCACAGAGCGTGTAGAACAGAAAGGGTGCCTGAGCCACAGGAACATCTGGAAGACTTCCCAACGTAAAATCCGATAAAAAGAGGAATAACAAAAGGACCGGTGTTTACACTGCGCTTGATGACCCCATTAGGAGTAAGTCTTCTCAGATTCAACACTTCACACATCATAAAGAACCGAGGTGAGATAATGCCGCTTAGAACCAAGTGCTTTAGCTTGAAGGAATAGTGCTGGACCTACATGATGTTTTTTCTGGTTCCTGAGAACCAGAAGTGCTGAATGTTTATAATTTAAGAACAGCAGCAAAGCTACAGCTTTAAGTTCTTTTGTGTGTGTGTGTGTGTGTGTGTGTGTGTGTGTGTGTGTGTGTGTGTGTGTGTGTTGATTTTTCACACAACCTGGGAATCTCACCTGACTCTACTCTCTCTTACATTCCGCGTAAAATTTAGCATTTTAAATTGTTGTCAATTGTATGCAACATCTGTAACATTACTATTAATAATGAGAAAAAAATATTAGGGCTATCAATTGCTTAAAATAAATCGCGATTAATCGCATGATTGTCATAAGGTAACTCGTGAATAATCACATATTTTTATCTGTTCTAAATGTACCTTAAATTAATACTTTTAAAAGTTTCTAAAACTCTAAACATGAGCATGGACAAATATGGATGCTAATCAGATAATCCGTTCCACAGACCCCAAAATGATTCGTATAAAAAAAAATTTTAATGGTATTTTATAGGTACTTTTTTCACGCAATTCCAACTTTACTTCTCTCAATTCCGACTTTAATTTTTGTAAACATTTCTGGTGCATCCACCGGTAACCAATTTGTCGGCCTGAACTTGAAGCTGTTGGTGTATGAACGAGGCTCATCTGCTTCTCTCCAGGTTTAGGAGGCTTTGTTTGATACCATGTGATTCGATTGATTGAAACCCATTTCATTTTCAATGTGGAAAGCTTTTTGACACTACAGAGGGAGTGTCGCTGTCTGACTGGCAAAAAAAAAGGTGGAATTGTGAGGAAAAAAGAATTACAAAAAATAAAGTCACAATTGTGAGGGGAAAAAGTCGGAATTGAAAGAAAAAAGTCAGAATTGCAAGAAATAAGGTCATAAATAGGCAAGATTTATTTAAAGTGGTTGTAACTGGTTTCCATAATGTTTACCTGTCCAGAGCGCTTTAGAGTTTAGTTAGTGGTGCGCCAGTTATAATGGTCCGTAGGGAAACACAGTGCTCTGTGTGTAGTTAAATTGACTAAACAAAGCCTCAAATAATTTGCCTCAATGCATTTTCGTATTTCAAATTACTCGAGTTACTTAAAGGATCCTGATATCATCAGACCTGATATTTTATGTACACATTATTGACACTAATGCAAAGATGGGAAATCTACTAAAGTAGATTTTGCTGGTATCAGTACTTTACTATTTTTTAAACAAGTTTTTACTTTTACTTATACATTTTTTTACACAAATATCCGTAATTTCTACTTTTTAAATGTTCAAACCAGAATCGTTACTTTAGTTTAAATCTATTTGGTGACATGATCAATATTTTTGCTTCTCATCCTGCACCATTTTCAGCACATCAACCTATTTCTTGTCATTAAGCAGCTTTTCCACTCTTCCACTGATGTATCATATACTGGCTATAACACACCACAACAAGAAGTCTGGGGTTAACATGGATGAGACAGAGGGAGTCAGTGATGTAAACATGACTGAGAACAGAGACCTTCCTGATCACCTGATCATCATCATCTTTTCTTTGTTCGTGTTCTATATGGTGGATGTTCAGCCGAACTTCTTTACTTTAACTTGAATAAAAAAGTGTAGTCAGTAATTCAGCTTTCACCAGAGTCTTTCAAAACATGAGTGTCTGTACTCCTACTCTAGTGATCGATGTGTGTACTTTTGCCATCTCTGCCCTAATGTATCTGAAACAATAACCAATGATTAGTACACAATATAAAGTACAAATAAAACAAATTAACCTGCACTTTACCATTGAAAAGAGTCATGGCATGAGGGAAGTTTGAGGGAGCTGAGAGGGACGAGAGGAGTAGGGTTACTGCTTGGAAGGAGAATCTCTTTCCATGAGAACACACATGGTCACAATACTATAGTAAACAGTACAACACGCGAATGCCTGTTCAAGGGCTACACACGAATCAGCGGGAAGCTGTGAGAGAGAAAGATCCATCATCTCAGTCGTGTGTTGTTCGTGTGATGCTCGATGTTCGCAAATGACGTGCCGCAAATGATTTGTAAAGCACATTACTGGCAATCTAAGGTTCCACTGTATGGAAATCATCAGGACACCAAACTTAACTTTTGCTATGTTTCCTCAAGGATGGTTTAAATTGCCAGATGTGTTCAACACGGAAGATTTTGATGCTTGATTTAAGACTTGGCACATCAGTAAAACAAATGTTAATTGATTAATATTTATTTTCCTTTTTGCTGAAGTTTATATATTTTTTATATCTGAGCATAGATAGAACTTTGTGAATAAATGTGTGTTGCATTGAAGGATTTCATCTCGCCTCTTTTTTATTTATTTAGTATTTCTTTTATTAAATTGGTCAAACAGAAATTGCACAATAATAAAATGAGTGCCTTAAAAATAAATTTGCGTTAACGTGTTATTAACGCATTAATATTGACAGCCCTAATAAATGTGCACTGCACTGGTCCTAAACACCAAGACACTTGTAGGTGAAATGCCAAAAACAGTGGATTTGTGAGGTTTTATTTCCTAAAATACTAATCAGATTGTACACCTCAACACTGCATTAACTGAGATCATCACAACCGTCTCTTTAACAACAACATCGTCTCTGCTGCAGAATAAATACACCACAGAACATAACGCTGGCGTGCAAAATGTAATTGGTAACAGTCATTGTCAATTAAAAAATAATGGAGTAAAAAGTACATTTATCGGATCATAAATGCAGCTGAGTAGATAGTAACGTGGTCAGGGTCTGTCAGGGACGTGTGAATGGAAGGGAGGACCTTAATGCAGGACGCGGGAAGGGTTAAGGTGAAAGCAGGTTTTAATGAGAAAAGATGCACAAAGAAAAAAACACAGTCCAAAAACAGATCTACAAAAACTGTCCAAAGTCCAAGAGCCAGCAGACAGAGCAATGCAGGGAGTACCAAATTCCAATTCATAAGCTGGCTAACTGAGCAATAGAGGGCAGAGCAAAAACACAAACCAAAAAAACAGAGCAGAGGCAGTGCAGAACAGGGATCAGGATCAGGATCAGGGAACAGGAACCAGAACAGGCAGGGTGACGAGAAATATCCCAGGAACATGAAAATCCGGTGATATAATCTGGCAGGGAGTAAAAGCCTAAGATGTTCTTAAATACAGAGTGACACGGGAAAAACGGCAAGATGGCCGCCGACCCGGAAACCTGCACCGCGAACCCAGAAGTGTGCGTCGGGAACCCGGAAGATCCTGACAAAAGGTTGCTTTAATCTTTGATACTCATTGCCAAAAATTGCTCAGGTACAGTAACAAAGTAGATTTACCGAAACTACTCTTCACCACTGGTCCACAATAAAGCCAAACTGCGCACTGACCAATAATGCAGCCTACTACAACTGATTTAGCAGAGGGCAAATTACAGACTTTTGTGAATACCTAATATTTGTCATGTTCATATGTGGCAATGCAGATGTTACTGCTGTATATCTTAATGCTCAATGGTCTATGATTAAAACCTACATCTGCATTGTGGAGAATAGATGTGCAGAATCATGGCTGTTTATGAATATTTACAGTAGGCTGTTATATCAAACGTCTGCATTACAATAGAACTTATTGCTAATGTTTCTTTACTTCCTTCTTCAGCAAGCAAAAATTAGGTTAAAGTAGCATTCTGTTCCATAAAAGTAAAAGAGGTCATCAATAAATTAGTTATTTGTCAATAAATGAAGTACAGGTGCATCTCAATAAATTTGAATATCATTAAAAAGTTGATTTATTTTTAGTAATTCAATACAAAAAAGTAAAACTGTTATATTAAATAGATTCAACACACACAGACTGATGTATTTTAAGTGTTTATTTCTTTTCATTTTGATTATTTTGGCTCACAATTAACAAAAACCCATTAACAAAAATAAAAAAAAATGTGAATACTTCATAACACCAATCAAAAAAACATTTTTAGTGAATTGTTGACCTTTTGGAAAGTATATAAATTTACTGTATATTTACTCAATACTTGGTAGGGGCTCCTTTTGCTTTAAATACTGCCTCAATTTGGCGTGGCATGGAGGTGAACCGTCTGTGGCACTGCTGAGGTGGTATGGAAGCCCAGACAGTGGCCTTCAGCTCATTTGCATTTTTTTGGTCTCTGGGTTCTCATTTTCCTCTTAACAATAACCACATAGATTCTCTATGGGTTTCAGGTCTGGTGAGTTGCTGGCCAGTCAAGCACACCAACACCATGGTCATTTAAAAGGTGCCAAATCCTGCTGGAAAATGAAATCAGCATGTCCATAAAGCTGGTCAGCAGAGGGAAGCATGAAGTGCTTTAAAACTTCCTGGTAGACGTCTGTGCTGACCTTGGACTTGATTAAACACAGTGGACCAACACCAGCAGATGACATGACTCCCCGAACTACCACTGACTGTGCAAACTTTATACTGGAACTCAAACAATGTTGATTCTGTGCCTTTCCTCTCTTACTCCAGATTTGGTTCTGAAAAGATGACTTTGGCCCACTAAGCACTTTTTTTTTTTTCACAATATTCTAATTTTCTGAGATACTAAATTTTTAGTTTATATTAGTAAGCCAAAATCATCAAAATGAAAAGAAATAAACGGTTGAAATATATCAGTCTGTGTGTGATGAATCTATATAATATACGAGTTTCACTTTTTGTATTGAATTACTAAAAATATTAACTTTTTGATGATATTCTAAGTTATTGAGATGCACCTGTATCTATCATGGATTCATCACATAGCTTCAATACAGACTAATTTTCTTCATTATGTTTCTACATGATATGAAACGGCATCCTACACAAGAAGACTTTGACTGAATGGATTAAAAAAAGGAATAGTAGTAATATTTGAAAGTTGCACAATAATAATAATGTGTGTTGCAGATTGTAAAACACTGAATAAACCATTTCTAGCATATGTCTATTCAGTGTTAAATATTCACATTTAATTGCAACAATGAGCATCATATGAAACCAAGAAACATTGGTGTGATAATGAATAATACACTCAGTTTACTACGACATTTAGAGTGATAAAAGAATTTGCATCGACCATTTCTGCATGGGTTCAGTCTCTGTTTAATCAAGATTTTTGTCAGGGAGTGTGTAGAAAAGAAAGATACAAGTGGAGAACTTTTAATCAAGAAAAGTGCATTTGGGTGACTGAAACACTGTGAAAACAAGAACGAGGAACAGATCCACACTATAAGCGAGACCATGGTGGACACTATGCCACACGATCACAACAAAAGCTACTGAAACACAGGAAATGGTGCTAATCAGGGTGAAACCATGCAAATGTCAGAAAATGTGTGGCATGGTGGGGCTGATGGGGAAGTGGAGTTTAGCACCCATTTGGTGCTAGTATGACGTGATCTATGTTCAAAGAATTATTCAAACACTTATCATATTGCTATGTTTAATAGAGAATTATAAGAAGCCTAGTAGGAAGACATTTTATTTTCACAGTAAGGACCATTCCACAAAGATCACCATAAAAAAATCGAATATTCTATACATATGATATAGGGATGCACCGAAATGAAAATTCTTGGCCGAAACCGAAAACCGAAAAAGGAGGAAAGCAAGGCCGAAAACCGAAAAACCGAAACACCGAAAGAAATTATGGCAATTATTATTACCATTGCATTAATGGCTATGACTGTGTACTAACCTTACTAAAGTCAAGGCATTTCAATTGCATAAATTAATATTAAAGTCTCAAAGAATTAATCAATTACAAATGATGAAAATATTTTTTTATAGCACATTGCAACAATGCACAGGATAAAATAAATTAAAATTTAGTCTTAAATGTTTAACTTTAATGCACTCATGTGTACATTAAATAATAATGTACAGGCCCTCTGGCCTGCTGAAAGGTTGTAAAATTAAATATGTTCTTTCATAAAAACAAAGTGCATTCAGAACAAGTGCAACTGCTTAAAGATACAATACAACACTATCACTGCGAAACTTCCTGCCTTTTCAAAAACGTCCACCACAGACGGAGTGCGCGTGCTCGGAGGGGTTTTGCTTTTCTGTGCGTTTGCGTTCCTCTGATATTCAGCACAGCGATCGGGATGTTTGGATTTCAAATTAAACCCGACGTGGAGAAAGTCTTTGCAGACGAAATTTCGGCATTACATGTTTTGCAAATCGCTATATGTGGGTCTTTCTCAGATATACTGAAATACGTCCACACTGCATACATGTTATTTTAGACATGCACGTGCAGGCAGCGGTTTCTGTTTGCGTCATCACAACAAACTGTTTCGGCTGTGTTGTTTCGGTGATCAAAGTCTTTCGGCCGAAAACCGAAAATGCACTTTTGGGCCATTTTCGGCGGAAAATTTTCGGTGGCCGAATATTCGGTGCATCCCTAATATGATATTGTAATCAATTCCAGTAAACTTTTGTTTAGTAAAGTAGAACTGTGCAAAATATATTACTAGTTTCACCGACACGCACAACACCTTTTTGGTGTTTAATCATTTGCAGAAGCACACAGAGCATGTATCTGCATGTATAAAACTCTCTACACAGCTAGAAAACGTTTATCACACAAAGCCTGCGGTGACAGCGGCTTTTCATTAGTGTACTACAATAAACGCATTTATGCTACCTTCAGAAAACTGAAACAACTCTGACAGCTCAGCATGGATCTCAGCATTAATGAATGTATGCCACTGTGTCAGTTTTTACTGATATTTGAATGACGGTCTACTGGCTTTCTTTAATATTACAGCCAGAGCTTACTACACTGACAAGGAAATGTACAGCCAGTGTAAACTGTACACCTGAAGGGTATAATCACATTAAACATCTAACACAGGCTCCACAGGCTGCAAAAATGCCAATTTTTACAAACTAAGCATGACTTATTAACAGTTTTGAATTCTAAACTTCACAATTTCGTATATAAATAATACTTTAAGGATATTTGACATAATAAGATCTTTCCCTGTCAAAGCTATGGCAACAATTAAACACTAAACAAATTATATAACAAACATTAGTTCTAGGTGAAATATCAGTTCTGGATGTATAGGAGCAACTCCATATCATAAAGCCTATTTAGGGAAAGTGGTAGCTTAGTGGTTAAGGTGATGGATTAACGATTGGAAGGTCAGGGGTTCAAGCCCCAGTATTGCCAAGCTGCGCTTGGGCTCTTGAGCTAGGCTTCTAAACCTTCTGCGCTCCAGGGGAGGCTGTATCATAGTTGACCCTATGCTCTCTCACAAGTATAAAGCAAGGAATCAAAAGCATTGCAGGAGAGTGTGTATGCATATAAGCCTTTGTGAGGACCAAATAATATCTGCCATGATAGGATAGAGTCCTCACAAAAAAATGTTTTTTTTTTTTAAATATATACATTTTAAAACATGATAGAACCAGAAAAAGGGATTTCCTTTAGGTCCTAAAGTTAAGGTTAGATTTAGGTTAGAATAACTTTAATTAACTTTTATAATCACTGTACAAAATAGAAACTGTGTGTGTGTTTGAGACAGTGCGGTGTATTACAACCCAGCTTGGCAGACAGAAGCATCAATCACCCCACTGGCATCACATCAGAGGTGAAGCTTCTCACATCACCAAGCATTTAGCTGAGCAAGCGCCATGACAATGACACTTACTCAAAGTCACTGTGAGGCAAAAAGAAAGAGTGAGAGAATGCAAAGACAGCAGAATGGCAGAGCCATTACATTAGCAGTCTTGGTCATGTGAGCTTAAAAGGCAAGAACATTAGGAAAGCTGCCATGTAAATATCCTAAATAAATTCCAGCCCAATACCACTATAATAGCACAATGACTCTGGAACCAAACCAAAAAAAACTGCCATAATTCCCAACACAACCCATTGAAACACCTGCTATGATCCCACAAACAGCAAAAGCTACAACTTGACTGGTCTGAACATAACCCCATTAGAACCCAAAACCAAAATCCCACTTGACCACAGCAATCCATCTTAAAAGTCCAGAGATTCCAAAATTGGAATTATGGAGTTATACTGCAATAACACAACCAGAAGTGCAACAGCGTAACCTTACGCAACCACCGTCAATAGTGTACCCCTTGGAAGCCAAGCCCACATTAGTCCAACAAAACAATTCTAGTGGATTCTACAAACATAAAATAAATGTTAATGCTAAACTTAAAAATAAGGCTAATGAACCTTAACACTTATTGCACTAAATTTCAACGCAATAATACAACTCTGAAGCCAAACAGATATTCACTTAATACTACAACCCTTTTAAATCACTCTATCCATTCAAGATAAAATTGATCTGATATTCCTACTGGAGAAGAATGGCCCCTAGTTATACTAGCCCATCAGCACTGACACCATTACAACACTTCTGCCTGAAATGTCTGAGAATCTTGCTGTGATATTAGGTGACAGACTTCTGTCACTATCTATTAAACGTATTAACCACCAGATCCACTCAAATCCTCATACACCCCGAGATTCTTCCTTTCACACTTGCTTGCCCTTATTAGCATGCATTCTCTTCTCTACAGGGCATTTTGCCAACCCAAGAAGTGATTCCATGTGTAAAGTAGTTCTTGTAAGATAGGGCTTTTTAATATCGTTCATCGAGAACCACTGCTCCGCACACGTATGTGTCCCTTGCTGCTAACATACCTGATTCAATTCATCAGCTAATTAACCACTTAGATGAAAAGATACATGGTGATTCTCCAAGTCCAGGATTGAGAAACACTGTCCTGCAGGAAGGATGAGATCAAAAACCTTGATGAGGAGAGTTAAAAATTCTTTTGTGTTTTAAGCAAGAATGTGATTTTTGAAAAAAGAGTGAGTGGAATAGGTTTAGCTTAGTTTACTTTTAAAGATCTGAGTGGCTGTGGTACTAAAAAAGGTCATTTAGATAGCAAATGTTTTTGTATTATGTACACAATTATGGTTCTAAAATGTCTGTCTTGTTATCTCATTGACCACTGTAGCACTTGGACAAACTGCTATCACTTTTCATTCTCCTTGACATGAATTCCTGCTGATGCATGACAAGGTCATGTGGGAACTATGTGTTCCACATAGTCAAAGCATCTTTAGGCTGTAATATATTCTCAAAAGCAAATCTCATAACTGTGGATGCCACAATTCACAATGGCCTTATGGATATTTTTGGAACCAGTTTTTCTAAACACTACCATAAACATACTGGATCAAGAATTGCCAGAACATGTAGCCTTCTGAAAGAATTCTGACTACAAAAATTGCTCCTAATTACCAATTGCACCCTGTTGGTGGTACAACTGGTAGTGCACGGCTGTGGATTGTGCATGATTGATGATTCAAGAATGATGATTGTGTGTGTGTGTGTGTGTGTATGTGTATAAGGTAAGACATATATATTTATATGTACAGTATCTCACAAAGGTGAGTACACCCCTCACAACTATTATAATATATCTTCTCAAAGGACAATACTATAGAAATAAATAGAGTTGTCAATGTGCAGCTTGTATAGCAGTACAGATTTACTTTCCTCTAGAAATAACTCTATGTACAGCCATTATTGTCTAAATACCTGAACACAAAAATAAGTACACCCTAAGTGATAACAGCTTAAGGTTGTGTAACCATGGTAAAAAGTCACACGTCTAATTCATCATGTTCATGTTTTTGTCTGCTTGACAGGATTCTTGTATTAAAGCAGTTCGGGTCATGCAGAGGTTCTCCAGGACGGGTTTCACTCGGAACAGACCTCGCACGGGTTTTTTAAAAAAAGTCGAGTCCTCGTGCTGTGTGTAAAGTGTTGTGCAGAAGCTGCTTCAGAGAACAGACGCATGAGTGCTGCAGCATTGCTCCTCAAGGTCCTCTTGTCAGTGCTCAGACCATACGCCGCACATTGTAACAAGTTGGTTCACATGGCCGTCATCCCAGAGGGAAGCGTCTTCTGAAGCCAGCTCACAAGAAAGCCTGGTAACAGTTTGCTGAAGAAACTCTGTCCAAAAGCAACCATGTCCTGTGGTCTGATGAGACTAAGATAAACTTGTTTGGCTCAGATGGTGTCCAGCATGAGTTGAGGAGAACCAAGAAAATTGTGTCTTGCCTACAGTCAAACATGGTGGTGGTAGCATCATGGTCTGGGGCTGCATGAGTGCTGCTGGTACTAGTAAGCTGCGGTTCAATAAGGGAAACATGGATTCCAACATGTACTGTGACATTCTGAAGCAGAACATGATGCTCTTCCTTCAGAAACTGGGCCGAACTGCTTTTCCAACATAATAACAGCCCAAACCCAAACACACCACCAAGTAGACAACTGACTTGCTGAGGAAGCTGAAGGTGAAGCTGATAGAGTGGCCAACTATGTCTCCAGACCTGAAACCTATTTAGCACCTGTGAGGCATCCTCAAGTGGAAGGTGGAGAAGCACCATGTGTCTAACATCCAGCAGCTGCGTAATGTCATTATGGAGGAGTGGAAGAGGATCCCAGCAACAAATACGACAGCTGAACCTTAGTAAGATCCAGTGTCAACACAAATCGGTTTTGTTCAGTCAACAGATGAATATATCAAAGCAAGTGAGTGAATAAATGGCAAGGTGTTTTAGTGAAATTTATATAATCTATCCATCTATTTATCTATCTATCTATCTATCTATCTATCTATCTATATATATATATATATATAGTGGTTCTACAGTACATCTTAAAAAGCGATCCTTTTTCAAAATATAAATATTAAACTACACAAAAAGAGAGATGGAGAGAGGAGAAAAAGTGGAAGCGATGTGTAATGTATGAGAGCAGCTTCTGAAAACCAGGGATTCATGTTTTATTAAGTCAAGTTTCCCATAACCTTCAGGATTTTCCCAACTGACTTTTTACAGTAGCTGTAAGGAGACTTTTCCACATATTATTTCTTCTCCTGTGGATATTTACCTTAATTATAACTATGATGCAACCTTCTGAAGTAATCAACAGCCTACATACATTTATATACATTTAGCATAATAATAATAATAACAGTAATAATAATAAATATATTATTAATAGTGGTTTGGAAATATTAGCTGGTTCCACCCCAGGGAAGAAAAACAGCCATGTTATTAGTTTATACTCTGCACCGTGAACACATCTAAGCCTTTTATTTACTTTCTGATAAAGACGTTCAGAAAGTCAGGTGTTCCTTGAGGCATAACTACCAACCATGCAAATAAAACCCAAAGCCCATGGAAAATGATTTATAATCTACAATTGCACCAATTTTTTAAGTTGATATTTCCTCCTAGTGAAAGCTAGGGTCTGTAAAAAAACAGTAACTTACTCGAACCCAAATTGCAACAAATAAAGTGTGAATTAAAAACAAAAAAAAATAAGCTCGTACCTGTGCGATGTCCATACGTGCGCGCACGCGACACAACTTCCGAGCACTGTGCAGTCGTTCACATCGTCAAAATCCGATCGCTTTCACTCAGAAAAGCAACTAACTGGAAGCGGTAACGGGGAAGAAACTCGTGGCTCTTTCGCTCGGTGCTCCACGTGAAACTAACGCTGGAATCTGCCAGAGCGCTCTACCGGCACTGCGCTATAGTGTGCGCGTAACCGCGCGTCGCCAGGTGGCGCGCCGGGCATTCCCGAGCTGAGGGATATAAAACATGGACAAAGGGATATGCACGCGCACTGCTGGAATGGCCCCAGTGCAGTGATAGGGGAAGGGGAAAAAGACACACAAAAAAACATATATTATTTATAATTTATGTATGTGTGTGTGTGTGTGTGTGTATATATATATATATATATACACACACACACACACACACACACACACACACACACACACTATATACATATATAATAGTTATATTTTTGGGCTTCCAGGCAGGGGCACCTGTTCACTTGTGTCAAAATGACGGCTATACTCTTTAATGCATTGCAGTGTGGTGTGGAATCATACAGTCTAATGAATTGAGTTTGCTTAGAACTTTACACAGATTTGAGCTCAACTAAAGCGAATAGTTATTATAATCTTTGTGCCGTGTGTGTGTGTGTGTGTGTGTGTGTGTGTGTGTGTGTGTGTGTGTGTGTGTGTGTATATATATATATATATATATATACCATTTAGCTGTAAGATGTTTCTTGGCACCAAATGTTTGAATCAAATCCCTTAATTCCTGTAAATCGTGAGGTGTGGCCTCTATGGATCGAACTTGTTTGTCCAGCACATCATCATGATCCTCGATTGGATTGAAATCTGGGGAATATAAAGGACAAGTCAACACCATGAACTCATTGTCACGTTCTTCAAACCATTCCTGAAGAGTTGCAGTGTCGATGTGGAGAGTGTTATCCTGCACAAATAGGTCACTGCCATTAGCAAACACCGTTGATATATATATATATATATATATACATTTATTTATTTATTTATTTATTTATTTATTTATTTATTTTATTAATTGTTTTTTCTTTTTTTTATTTCTTTTTTTTTTTTTTGGAAAGCTGCTCTTTAGGCAACTATAATTATTATTATTTTTTTTTCTCTGTAGGCAGCAAAATAAATTGAACTTTGCTTTATTCAGTGTAATGTAATAAAATATTATCAGTGTTATTCAATTAAATTTAATTCAGTTCAATTCTTTTAATTTGTATTGCGCTTTCAACAATAAACATTGTCTCAAAAGCAGCTTTACACAAAAAAATGATGATAAAAATGATGTTCTTTATAAGTGTAAGTTTGTCGCTGATGAGCGAGCCGGTGGCGACTGTGGCAAGAAAAAACTCCCTGAGATGGCACAAGGACATTTTTCCTATCACCTGTTAGTAGGTTTATTTGTTATTGTTCGGCATGCAGATCACCAGTTATTACAGGTAGTATTTGTAAATAAAACTAAACCTACTGCATTTAATTTGATCTAAGAATGACAAAGGTACTCTCTCCCTTTGTTTTCTGTTTGTTATAACTGAGTGCCCCGATGCTCACCTACTCCAGAGGCAAGAAATATAAATAATAAGGTCAAGGATCATCTCTACCTGCAGGAACGTAATTATTAAATAGATAAAGGAACCACTGTGGAGTAGGTGCCATTCTGAGCACAGCAGCGATAATACTCACATGGTGTGTGTGTGTGTGTGTGTGTGTGTGTGTGTGTGTGTGTGTGTGTGTGTGTGTGTGTGTGTGTGTCGTGCTGATGGGGTGTACCACATACAATTGTTGTAAAATAATTAGTACTCACACTTATTTCACAATGTAGATGCATCATTAGAAAAAATTTCAAGGGTGGTGGTGGTGGGGGTGGGGGGGGGGTATTTCCTTATTAAATGTACATTACAGCCCAGTGAATTTCTTTCTTTGCATATACCAGCTCATTAGTTGAGGTGGTAGCTTAGTGGTTTAAGACATTGAACTTTAAATCCAAAGGTTGTGATTTCAAATACCAGCCACACCAAGTTGCCACTCCTGGGCCCCTGAGCAAGGCCCTTAGCTGCTATATGTAAGCTGGGATCAAAACGCCGAGGCAGAGCCATGATACAGCTGTCTTGGAGCACAGAGGGTTAAAAGCTTTGCTCAAAGTTCCAAAAGTGGCAGCTTGTATTCTATTATTAAACTCTACAACACAAAAAGTTGTTTGTTTAACAGGGACAATACACTAAACATTGTTACACACTGGCAACCGATGACGTGTGCATAGGGCATACATTCCATACACGTAGTTTGCAGCCCTGTTGATCTGTATCCTTAATAATTATGGACGAACACATCACAGTCTTACACTGAGTTTCGAATAATCTCATTATGAATGCATGAAGGTTGTTGAATAAAATACGCCTAATTAGTTATAGTCATATTATTATATTTTAGTGCAATTATCTTTTGTTTATTTTCACATTTTCTGATTATCCTTACATTTTCTTATCGCTACTGGTCTTTGAGAGCTACCAAACTAATTTCATTGTATCACTGCAATGATAATAAAGTCTTAATGTTTATTCTATGATGCTTTTCTGTTTTTATGTTAATGGTCATTAGTAGGCTATTGTGTGAGCAAATGTGCACTGGATATGTCTGGTTTATAAATGCTTGTCAGCTTGTAGTTTCTGTAGCTGCTCAGTATAGACATGGGATAATGGATAAAGTGAATAAAAGAAATGAAAAAAGTACACATTTGCAGGAGGGTTTTGTGGTCTATTCAGCACTGTCACTTTGAAAAACACTAAGCATTTGCTTTCCTGTAGACCACATACTAATATTCAGGAAACCGGCAGAAAGAGAAGGAGTGTGTTTTATTTTTGTTTCTTTTGTAAAAAAAAAAAAAAACATTTGGAAAGCTGCTCTTCAGCCAACCATAACTTTTTTTCTATAATTTCTTTTGTTTTTTCCTTTCTGTAGGCGGCAGAGAAAGCAGTTTTCTAACTTTAGGCTATATGTAATTTTTCCTTTGTAAAAAAAAAAATTGTAGTCGGAACAACCAGAAAGAAAAACTCTCAAAACTCTTGATTCGAAATAAATAAATAAGTAACAAAAATACAAGACCACGCTGTAGTGATGCAATGTAAATGTAGTTATTATATATATATATATATATACATACACATAAATATAATACTAACAAATTATATGTAATAATTTTAACATTCATTCATCTATTATTTATATTCTTTTTTCAATTATTTTACATGTATAGCCAATATTTATTAATAAATATATATAATTTATACTGAATAATATCATTTCAATTTTGAATTTGTTTTTCAGTCACATGGGTCTAAGCGTATTCTTCACCACAGTGATTTTATCAGTAACAGTGATTTATTTTGGTGACGAAAAGACAAAGAAGTCATGTGATACCTGCCCAAATAGTGTTAACACATCTCTTTTAATATACCCATGCTCAATCTGAACTCTGCAGTGACCCTGAATAATAACTGATTACTCTTCTGTCTTTTAACAGGCGTTGAAATTGTAAACTTTATTTACTATAACGTTGGGTTGTGGATTATTAGGAACATAAAACAAAGCTAGACTTCAAGGCAATAGAGATGCAGTAGAAATTAATGTAGTGATTCAAAATATGATGCCAAATATAGCGGCATTTATGGCATTTCACAAACGCAGGTATCTCATCTTTATACAGCTGAGGAGTTAAGGGTCCTCCACAAGGGCCCAACAGTGGCAGCTTGGTGGTGCTGGGATTTGAACTCTCAACTTTCCTATAAAAAAAAAAAAAGTGTCTTAACCACGGATTAAAAGTTGAAAGTTAAGGTTTAAATTCGGTTTGGCAATCTGAGCCAAAACTGCCCTGAAAATAATAAAACAAATCTAAATCATGTGCAGCATTTCAGTTTAGAGAAAACTTGTTTGCATCAGATCTAAATTATGGTTTATTGAAATCAATCCAGAGCAGGTTCAGATCAAATTAAAAAGTAAGAAAGAAAAGAAAAATATGGTTGTATGTGACATTAAAATATACAGTTATATTGAAAGTCCTAAAGCACTTTAAAATTTGAAATTTAGGTATTTGAATCACAGTGTGTGTGTGTGTGTGTGTGTGTGTGTGTGTGTGTTTGTGTGTGTGTGTGTGTGTGTGTGTGTGTGTGTGTGTGTGTGTGTATTTATATGAATATATATTAATATGCCTCATCTTGTCATGCTTCCTGTATGAGGATGCACATGCATTGTATGCCTTTCAAAACAGACTATTTTGCAGAATTGCTGATTATAAAATGATATTAAAGCTTAATTATCTTAAATTACCAAAACTCCAGACTTATTGGCTTTAGGCTTACACTTTTGAAATAAACAGAATTTGTAAGAAAATATCACACCAAAAATGTTCCAGGAGTTCATGGCCATTCACTAGCAGTGTGAATTAATCACAATGATACAATTGTCAGCTATTACATTAAAGCACCGAAACACAAAGTTTCCATCCTTCTGTTTGCTACATATATTAATCAGGAATTGTATTATTTTCAAGTATCATCTGTATCTGGCCTACTCTGATATAAGTGTGTTGCTATATTAGTTGTCAGATAATGTGAATGGGAGGCTGGGTTGAGTATCACTGCTGGAAATGTGCCCTTTTCTGTTAATGTGTAGGCTCAACTCTAAAAGAGAACATCCTTTGATAGGTGTATTAACATTACTCCAATATTAACAGCATTAAAACATATCAGCTGACTTAACATTTTCTGCCTGTAGTCTAAATTATTACAGGTACTAATAAAGAACCTGTATCTTTTCGATTAAAATGGGCATGAGAAGAAATTCTTTCACTTTGAAACCAGACCACTGAATGTGCAATTTCACATTGCAAGGTATAAAGAGTCTGATTGCTGGATTGCTGTGTATATCGAGTTTGTTAATGCAAACTTCTGGAACTACTGAAGCATCCAAACTGACAAGGCATTACCTTGAAAGAACAGAGAAATTCTTGCAAAATATCTTTGCATGACTATTGACTATTACAGTACTGCAATTTCCGGACTATTAAGCGCACCCACTGAAAGCCGCACTGATAAGCCGCACCCACTGAATTTGACAAATATTTTGATTTTGAACATAAATAAGTCTACACTGAAACTAATGAACTTAACACAGGCTTCAACGAAAGACAGTGTCTTTTACACGGCTTGTATCTAAACAGTAGCCTACCAAGAAAGTCATTGTTCACTGTCTTCCTCCTTCCTTTCACAACTATTTTTCTTGGGAGTTTATCTTTTAAACGCATCGTCGTGCGTTTAAAAATCACCGTCGGTGAAGCTTTTCTCCCGATGCCGTGCAGCTCAGAACACAGGTGAAGTGTGTTTTTTCATGCCCGGTTGTTTTCAGCGTGATGAATGATTCACATTTCCTGTAGACAGTCCGAGTGAGCGGCAGGTCAAACGTCAGAGGAACCTCATCCATATTTATGATGTGGTGCGGCCCGATTCAGTGGGAGCGCATCTGATTTATTATAAAGAGTTTCATTGGTTCACCTGAACCCGTATAGCAATTTCATTGGTTTAATGTTATGGGGCTCAGTTTTCTGGCTTGAAGCTTGTGAAACCGGAAAAAAAATGGTAAATACCCGTAAATAAGCCGCTTCATTGTTTAAGCCGCTTCATTGGTTCAAATCGTGGGAAAAAAGTAGTGGCTTGTAGTCTGGAAAATACGGTATATAGCCGAAGTATGTGGACACCTGACCGTTACCCTCATGTTCTTATTGAACAGAGTTGATCTAATATTCGCTGTTGTAACAGCCTTCACTCTTTTGGGAAAACTTTCCACTAGATATTGGAAGATATTGTGCTTTTAACCAGAACAGCATTAGTGAAGTCTGCCTTAATGAGCAAAGAAGAAAAAGAAAAGCCTACAGTTGATGTTCCAATCACATTAGGTGTTAAGTGGAGTTCAAGGCTCTGTGAGTTAGCACACTAACCAGCCTTAGGACTTTACCAAATGCAAAGGGCACTCTCATGTTGGTTTAGGTCATTATAAAGGCAATTATATTGCTACAGTACAAAAATACAATGGTGTGCTTCCAACTTTTTTGTAAAAACTTGGGGAAATTCCACGTGTTTAATACCCTGTGTCTACACATTATTAGTCATTAAGTGTTTTTGTTAGGAAAATAAGAAAAAGTTATTCGGCAACCACTGACTAATATCTTTCATTCTTTAAGCTGATATTGTCAGTGGCTTTGCTCAAACACAACTCGTCATCAGGACAGCAGATAAAGCAATACAATGCTTACCATTTTACTGTTGTATTTTTAATATAACAGAGGCAACTCTGGTATGAGGACATTCGTATGTTATTCATTTCTTTAACCAGAGCTGCCACAGTTCTGTGATGAAACGTCAATCCAGAAAAACACATACTATGAGTATAGCAGTAAGCACAGATATACAGTGAGGAAAATAAGTATTTGAACACCCTGCTATTTTGCAAGTTCACCCACTTAGAAATCATGGAGGGGTCTGAAATTGTCATCGTAGGTGCATGTCCACTGTGAGAGACATAATCTAAAAAAAAAAATCCAGAAATCACAATGTATGATTTTTTAACTATTTATTTGTATGATACAGCTGCAAATAAGTATTTGAACACCTGAAAAAGTCAATGTTAATATTTGGTACAGTAGCCTTTGTTTGCAATTACAGAGGTCAAACGTTTCCTGTAGTTTTTCACCAGGTTTGCACACACTGCAGGAGGGATTTTGGCCCACTCCTCCACACAGATCTTCTCTAGATCAGTCAGGTTTCTGGCCTGTCGCTAAGAAACACAGAGTTTGAGCTCCCTCCAAAGATTCTCTATTGGATTTAGGTCTGGAGACTGGCTAGGCCATGCCAGAACCTTGATATGCTTCTTACAGAGCCACTCCTTGGTTATCCTGGCTGTGTGCTTCGGGTCATTGTCATGATGGAAGACCCAGCCTCGACCCATCTTCAATGCTCTAACTGAGAGAAGGAGGTTGTTCCCCAAAATCTCGCAATACATGGCCCCGGTCATCCTCTCCTTAATACAATGCAGTTGTCCTGTCCCATGTGCAGAAAAACACCCCCAAAGCATGATGCTACCACCCCCATGCTTCACAGTAGGGATGGCGTTCTTGGGATGGTACTCATAATTTTTCTTCCTCCAAACACATTTAGTGAAATTCTGACCCAAAAGTTCTATTTTGGTCTCATCTGACCACATGACTTTTTCCCATGACTCCTCTGGATCATCCAAATGGTCATTGGCAAACTTAAGACGTGCCTGGACATGTGCTGGTTTAAGCAGGGGAACCTTCCGTGCATGCATGATTTCAAACCATGACGTCTTAGTGCATTACCAACAGTAACCTTGGAAACGGTGGTCCCAGCTCTTTTCAGGTCATTGACCAGCTCCTCCCGTGTAGTTCTGGGCTGATTTCTCACCTTCCTTAGGATCATTGAGACCCCACGAGTTGAGATCTTGCATGGAGCTCCAGTCCGAGGGAGATTGACAGTCATGTTTAGCATCTTCCATTTTTTAATGATTGCTCCAACATTGGACCAAGCTGCTTGGCAATTTCCCCGTAGCCCTTTCCAGCCTTGTGGAGGTGTACAATTTTGTCTCTAGTGTCTTTGGACAGCTCTTTGGTCTTGGCCATGTTAGTAGTTGGATTCTTACTGATTGTATGGGGTGGACAGGTGTCTTTATGCAGCTAACGAACTTAAACAGGTGCATCTAATTTAGGATAATAAATGTAGTGGAGGTGGACATTTTAAAGGCAGACTAACAGGTCTTTGAGGGTCAGATTTCTAGCTGATAGACAGGTGTTCAAATACTTATTTGCAGCTGTATCATAGAAATAAATAGTTTAAAAATCATATATTGTGATTTCTGGATTTTTTTTTTTTAGATTATGTCTCTCACAGTGGACATGCACCTACGATGACAATTTCAGATTTTATTTTTTCTCACTGTACATATCATTAAAACCTTTTAACTATGTAAATGCACCACTGATTCAAGTTCTTTCTGTTAGATGGCAATATAACAGTTGATATTTGCAGATGTGTGACCACATGATCATCAGCAAACATTGAATTATTTTGTACCCAAACTGTAGGAACCTGCAAAACAACTACTTTTTAAAGTAACTCATTATAACAGGAGACGTCTAGAATAAAATTAGCTGCATTTTTACACTGCATCATGTGACTGCTCGATCACATCAGCCTTGCCAGATAATTAGGTCAAAATTAGCATTTTGTTTACAATACACTTATTTACACATAACCATGTTTACTGCCGGCAAACTGAAAGAAGCCAGTCTTACCACACTCGTAAAGCAAGGTAAACTCACATCAATCATTACAGAACTGAAATATGAGGAGGCAGGTCACCTGAGAATGATCAGTAACTTCCACTATACGTGGCATGTAGTTAATATTAAATTGAAAATATTTTTATGTAGCAATTTTTTATATACTTTTATATATACATTTTTTAACATCTTGTCATATACAGTACAGACCAAAAGTTTGGACACACCTTCTCATTCAAAGAGTTTTCTTTACTTTCATGACTATGAAAATTGTAGATTCACACTGAAGGCATCAAAACTATGAATGAACACATGTGGAATTATATATGGAATTATATACATAACAAAAAAGTGTGAAACAACTGAAAAATGGCATATTCTAGGTTCTTCAAAGTAGCCACCTTTTGCTTTGATTACTGATTTGCACACTCTTGGCATTCTCTTGATGAGCTTCAAGAGGTAGTCACCTGAAATGGTCTTCCAACAGTCTTGAAGGAGTTCCCTGAGAGATGCTTGGCACTTGTTGGCCCTTTTGCCTTCACTCTGCGGTCCAGCTCACCCCTAAACCATCTCGATTGGGTTCTGGTCCGGTGACTGTGGAGGCCAGGTCATCTGGCGCAGCACCCCATCACTCTCCTTCTTGGTCAAATAGCCCTTGATGCCTTCAGTGTGACTCTACAATTTTCATAGTCATGAAAATAAAGAAAACTCTTTGAATGAGAAGGTGTGTCCAAACACCATTTTGGTCTGTACTGTATATACAAATACATACACAAGATACAGTTTGTGTGTGTGTGTGTGTGTGTGTGTGTGTGTGTGTGTGTGTGTGTGTGTGTGTGTGTGTGTGTGTGTGTGTGTGTTAGAGAGCAAACACCTGCTCCTGCTGTTCTCTTACGTGATTGTTGGTTCTGCAGGTCCCAGAGTTCATTCAGTGATAATTGAATGTGTGTACACAAGTGATCTTGGCTCTTGTTCCCACCAGGCATATTTTTGTTTCAACAAAAAGCCTCCTTTCATAAATAAGACTAATAACCTAACAGCAAACACTCTTTTTCCCTCACAAAATACTGGTTTGGGATAAATTATGAGAAATTGTTAAAGATACGGGAGTTTTTTTAACTAATGGAAATTATTTTATTTCTGAACTGTAAATGGGTGAAAACATTTTAGAAAATAACAACTTTTGTATTTTCTAATTGTCCAATTTACAGTTTTTTTTTTCTTCCTGAGATCATTTGCCTCTCATTAATATTCATGAATCAAATCCCCAGCATTTATTAATATTCAATAATCAACTTGCATAACTAAATGCAGCCGTTCTAAATGGCACCGAATATAAAGAAGCAGCGTTTCGCGTGTCTATTATGTAAGCGGCCTTTTGTACCTCGATGCTGTTTCAAACATTAGCAGGAAAATGCTCATTAACTCTCACATACCATAAAACCAGGAGCGAAATCATTTGCCATGCAAGCATACTAAAGAGTATGAGGATTATAATGCAGCTTGTGTCAAACTTCTTATGAATGTTAATTGCCAGATATAAGCCCATCACAGAGAGTATGCAAAACCATAAAAGTGCATGAGAAAGAGATCTGTGATTTTGTACAAAATTAAAAAAACAAAAATAGGACTTTCTTCACTGCTGACCGAAACTTTCTTAATGTCATTAGAAATTCGTAAAGCATGGAACTGAATGTTGGATACAATCAGAAATTTTAGTACAGTATAAGAGATAAACACATATAATTAATTTTATTTGCTGCAAGCAAAAGTCTAACATGGCATTATTTTAGACTTGTGTGGAGCAAAAAAGCATGTGAAATACAGGTGTGTGTAATTGATGTTGGATATTTATAAAATAATGCCTCTTGAGGACAAAGTACACTGAGACAGGTTAATCACATGTTGCCTACAAATAGATGGATGACAGAAACATAACAGCTTTTTAGTTTATCATGTTTCCCTGAGATTAGTAGGAAATATGACATGACCCTAGTAGACAGTCTCAAAAAATAAGTGTGTGTGTGTGTGTGTGTGTGTGTGTGTGTGTGTGTGTGTGTGTGTGTGTGTGTGTGTGTGTGGAATGGTTTCTTTATTCATCTTCTTATACCATTTATACCATCAGTGACACCTTATGATTGCTTAGTGTAAATATAATAAAACTAAAATATAAATTATACTGTTGCCTCCCAACTAATATTACCAGCCACCACTGCATAAAATCCAGATCATCTTAAAATATATATATATATATATATATATATATATATATATATATATATATATATATATATATATATATATATAAAAAGTAGATATGTGGATCTTTTTAATGGATATTGATGAAAAATTCTAACACATTTATTACTTCCTGTATGGACCTTTTGAAAACAGAATAACAGCTTCTTAGGAAAATAAAGTAAAACTAGGCCTGTCTGGATGAGAAGAAAGTTTCTGGCAAAACAATAGATGTTTTTTGTTCATGTTATTTTTTTTTTATTGTCTCTCTGTTGCATTAACAAGGTCACACAGCGTGATTATTGTGAGGTAGACCCCTTACCACTGAGCAATCTGGTGTGTGTTTTTAGATTTGTGCTTGTCTTTATGACCATGGCATCTGTAGGGATTATTGCACATCTATGTATGTGTGAAAAGGGTATATATATATATATATATATATATATATATATATATATATATATATATACAGACACACAGTGGGGCAAATAAATATTTGAATATTTTCGAAGTTTTCCCATTACAAAGAACAGAGAGATCTGCAATTTTCATCGTAGGTACAATTTAACTGTGAGAAATAATTAATTTCCATTTTCTTGCATTGATTAATTTGATCACCTACCAACCAGCAAGAATTCTGTCTCTCACAGACCTGTTAGTTTGTCTTTAAGAAGCCTCCTATCCTCCACTCATTACCTGTATTAATTGCACCTGTTTAAACTCGTAACCTGCATAAAAGACACCTGTCCACACACTCAATCAATCACACTTCAACCTCTCCACTATGGGCTAGACCAAAGAGCTGTCTAAGGACTAGGGACAAAATTGTAGGCCTGCACAAGGCTGGGATGGGCTACAGGTCAATAGGCAAACAGCTTGGTGAGAAGGCAACAACTGTTGGCGCAATTATAAAAAAATGGAAGAAATTCAAGATGACTATCAATCTCCATCAGACTGTGGCTCCATGCAAGATCTTGCCTCATGGACCATCAATGATCCTGAGAAAGTTGAGGGATCAGCCAAGAACTACACGGAAGGACCTGGTCAATGACCTGAAGAGAGCTGGGACCACAGTCTCAACTGTTACCATTAGTAACACATTACACCGTCATGGATTAAAATCCTGCAGGAAGGTCTCCATGCTCAAGCCAGCACATGTCCAGGCCCGTCTGAATTTTGCCAAAGACCATCTGGATGATCCAAAGAAGGCATAAGAGAAGGTCATGTGGTCAGATGAGACCAAAATAGAACTTTTTGGTATAAACTCCACTTGTCGTGTTTGGAGGAAGAAAAAGGATGAGTACAATTTGAAGACCACCACACCAACTGTGAAGCATGAGGTGGAAATAATGTGCTTTGGTGGTGCTTTTCTGCAAAGGGGACATGACGACTGCACCATATTGTTGGGAGGATGAATGGGGCCATGTATTGCGAGACTTTGGGCAACAACCTCCTTTTCCTCAGTAAGAGCATTGAAGATTTTTGTCTGGCTGACAATAACCCCAGTGGCCCTATAAGAAGCATTTCAAGGTGCTGAAGTGGCCTAGCCAGTGTCCAGACCTGAACCCAAAAGAAAATCTATGGAGCTGAAACTCTGTGTTGCCCAGTGACAGAAACCAAAACCTGAAAGATCTGGAAAAGACCTGTATGGAGGAATTATCCAAAATCCCTGCTGCATTGTTTGCGAACCTGGTTAAGAACTACAGGAAACGTCTGACCTCTGTAATTGTAAACAAAGGTTTCTGTACCGAATATTAAGTTCTCTTTTATATTGTATGAAAAACAATATCAAATAATATTTAATTCAATAAAATAGAAATTAATTATTAAAAAATCATACAATGTGATTTTCTGGATTTTTTTTTCTTTAGATTCTGTCTCTTACAGTTGAGGTGTACCTACAATGAGAATTATATACATATAATTATATATATATATATAATATAGACATTATATAATATACATAATGTATATATTATTGCTGTCAATCAATTAAAATTATTAATATTCTAATATAAAAAAATATATATGTTTAAAAAAAAAAAATATATATATATATATATATATATATATATATATTTTTTTTTTTTTTTTTTTAATCAGAATATTAATAATTTTTATTGATTGACAGCAATAATATATACATGTACACAGCAATAATATATAGCATGAACACAAACTATTTTCATAAATGTTTTAATGTGATTATTGTGCTTTAAATTGTGTAAATCAGCTGGATGTGTAAATCAGCCGGGGCAGATTTTGGTACTTGATTTGAGACTTGGCGCATCACCTAAAGAAATAATCAGTCATTACGAATAATTTTTAAAAAAGTTTTTTACTATATCTGAGTAAAGAAAGGATGCAGTGAATAAATGTGTTGCCTCTTTATATTTATTTATTTATTTATTTATATTTGTAATAAAAATGGTTAAACAGAAATGTGCAGAAAAAAAATGAATAAAATTAAACGTACGTTAATCAAATTAGTGACAGCCCTGATATTACTGTAAATATATATATTGACAGAAAGGTAAAGGAGCCATGCACGAATAAAGGAAGATCAATATTTGTGCTTACACATGATTGACAAGCAATGTATTATATAATGTATGCTTGGTTTAGGTTTGGTGTAGGTGGTGTAGGTTTATATCAAAACTGGTGCCACTCTGCTCATAGATTGAGGAAAATTATAGCTTAGCATCATCTGACTGCTTAAAGCTAAGAACAATTATTTAGATTTGATAACATTAAAAAACCTGGTAATGTAAATGTATATAGTGTTGCATCCACATGTGTATTTTACAGCCTTTTCATCATGTAATACAGTATTAAATACACTCTTAAAAATAAAGGTGTTCAAATGACTTCTTGTTACAGTGTATAGTTCAGTGAGGAAACTTTAACATCATTGAGACCTTTTCATTGCACTAAAGAAGGGGTCTCCAATCTTTTCCAGAAAGGGCGGTGTGGGTGCAGGTTTTCATTCCAACCAATCAATGGTCACACCTGATAGTCATTGAAAATGAAGATCATTAGATTTGAACAGGTAGGATTTGGTGTGGACTTGCTTGGTTGGAATGAAAACCTGCACCCACACTGGCCCTTTCTGGGAAAGATTGGAGACCCTGCACTAAAGGTTCGATGTTTTGGAAAAACACTTTTAAATACTGATCATATATCATCTCATATAAAGCAGTTTACTAAACTGGACTCGACTAAGAACATTTTCATGAGTGGTTCTGCATGAAACTGTTGGAAAGAGATATTTATGTGTGGTTACATGTATAATCCAATAGTTTGCATTGAAAAATTATTGTCTTTTTTACACACAGTTCATCTTTCTTTACAAGTGTTTCACTAGAGTTGCTGACTGAATGAATGTTTACAAAAGCATGGGTTTGATATTCACTTTTAACTAGCTGGTTGTGATGAATACATCTAAAATGTTCTTTAGGTTTTTAGCAAAGGTAATTTGGTTTATAGTACAAACTAAGTAGACAGTTTGCAGTAGCTCCTGACTGACAGTGGCTTCTATTCTCACATGTACTTGGTTAACCTTACTTATCTAACCGTGTCAGCCACCCACTAAGAAACGGAAGCTGCATGGATTCTGCCTACGAATTTATTTTATAGAAAAATCTGGCATATTCAAAGACAGAATTTCTATGTTGTATTGTACATGTCAGAAGTAAGAGCATTTGTCTCTATAAAGACAAAAGTATTGTAAAAGTATTGGAACTCCTGACTTTCCAGCAAAATGTGGTTCTTTACTTGAACTAAGAGTACATAATTCTTCTAGTCCCAGTATGACAATACCAAACTCTGTCCCAGCATTAAAATGCCACTGAGCACAAAGCAGGTTTCAGGAACATATGGTTTACATAGATTAGAGTGGAGGAACTTGAGTGGCCTGCTACATAGCTTGACCTCAGCCCTACTGAACACTGTTGGGATCAGTACCTGACTTTACTAATGCCCTTGTGGCTGAATGAGCACAAATCTCCATGGGCACACTCTAAAATCTAGTAAAACATCTTCCCAGAAGAGTGGAGGTTATTAGAACCACAAATGGAGACCTAATGTACAATGGGATGCTCACAAAGCACATACTAATCTTTTGGTCAGGTGTCCACAAAATTTTTCCATATAGTGAATGTTATAAAGTCATTATTGTCAGATTGATGCTTGAAAAAAAATTTATAAACTTTAATTATTAACACCCAACACTGTGTTCTTATGTAGGTTTGCAAAAAACAAACAAACAAACAAAAAAAAAATACAGCAATAACAAAAACAGCAATCAACCATTGCTTGTTGAAGGCTGCGGTGTTGAACATAATCATATTTTACATAGACATTTGAGTTTCTGACTTTATTATAAGATTCAGAATGCTGATCTTACAGAGTTAACATAGCACTGGAGTTAGAAAATATGATCTAAATACAGTTACACTCTCATGGAGGGTTAAACTTTTTGTATGAACAGATCAAGACAAATGTGCTGACATCCTCCAACCCCAATTCATATCAAAATATAGAGATTTTAAACCTGATATACAAATACTTCTGACTGAAAACTTTTTTTTCTTTTACAGAAAGCATATTCAACATCAAACTTTTGTTTAGCAGACTTTTCAACTCAACTCAACTCAACTCAACTCAAATTTATTGTCTTTCTTCCACATACACAGTATACAAAAGAACGAAATGTCATTACTATTAGACACGTTACCTTTTGACATGATAGCATGTTGTTATATTATAGTATATTCAAGTTTTAAACGGGGAACTGAACATCACCCTAGTTTGTTGTATACAGTATACAGCAAGACACATGAATATACACAGATACAACGACATAACCAAATCATATCATGTATAATTCATATAGTCTTTAAGAGTCCTGCTCTACAATTGAGGCAAAAGAGGAGAAAGATTCACCTCCATTCTGTCTGTCTTTTTAATTGCATTGTGAATCTCAATCATCATAATTAACTTCACAAACAGCCCTGGGGGTCACCAGCACAAATTAATAGAGGTATGTTGTGTATTTTTTTTGTTCATCATTGTGCGTTTGTTGAATGGTAATCAGCACAACATGAAATTATTGTAATTATTAATATTTTTTTTTGACTGTCTGGCTGAAACATGACCCCTGGGTCACACAAGACATGACAAATTGAACAATTATCATTTTAAAATGAATGAACAATTAGACCTGCGCTTTTCACACTAGACACTTTTTATGGTTTTTAATGAATTTTGTCAGAAGTTATCTACAAAAAGCTGTTTATTAACATATATTTAGTGCATGGTTTTAGGAGATGTTAAATGTTAAAAATCTTTTGTGTATTTCGGTGCAAATTAAAGGAAACAATAGTTGAAGAGCTTATAGTATTATTATCTAAATTAGAATTTAAAATATCCACAGTACAAGGTGACTATATATAAATGCAGCCTAATAGACCAAGTACAGACATTAATGACTGCATGACTGCAGTGGTAATGGATCACAAAACCCATTCATAAAATAATACAGCAATTAGGTATTTATGTTGTTTTCCCATCTGAAACGGTTACACTGTATTACATGAATGCCTAAAGTGCTAACAACTCAATAAAAAACAAGATTTAGTGTTTATTCCAACAAGGGTTTAGTGTCCAGAGGAGCCATTAGCTACAGTAGCATAGCCTAAGGTGAACAATATTAAATGCTACATCACATATATGAATGCATACAGCATCATAGTAAAACGACAAAGTATATGACAAAACAACTCAACAACCACAACTTGGAAAACTTGTACTGCTGTTTTGTAGTTATACCATACCTGTCCTTACACAGGTTTGTTGTAGCATGTTAGCATATTAGAACAGCATACTAGCCTGTTCTCACTGAATTTTGTAACCACTGTAAGCCTTTTAACCTTTCTTTTTTCATTCAGTGTCAAATTAATCATAATTTTGGCCAGCCTTCGCTCCCCACGTGCGCCTTGCAGTGATCCTTGGTCGCCCATGACCCTGTCGCTGATTCACCACTGTTCCTTCCTTGGACTGCTTTTGAAAGATACTGACCACTGCGGACCAGGGACATACCACAAGAGCTGTTGTTCTGGAGATGGTCTGACCCAGTTGTCTAGACTTCACAATTTGGCCCTCATCAAACTCGCTGAAATCCTTACGCTCGCCTATTTTTTCTGCTTCTAACACATCAACTATAAGTATTTTTATATATAACTTTAAAGAAAAAAATGTTCACTTGCTGCCTAATAAATCGCCCCCACAAACAGGTGCAATGATAAAAAGATAATCGATGTTATTCACTTCCCCTGTCATAATGTTATAATGTCGTAATGTCATGCCTGGTTGGTCTATATATATATATATATATATATATATATATATATATATATATATATATATATATATATAGATAGATAGATAGATAGATAGATAGATAGATAGATAGATAGATAGATAGATAGATAGATAGATAGATATAAAGCCGTTTTATTGCTCTGAACTCCGCTGTGAACTTGTACAAATCTCATGGCAAATTCACATTTTGAACAGTTGTGATCATTTTGATTTTTCAACATTTCAGATGTTATGAGGGAAAAAATCCAAACTTTTCCAGAACCTTAGAACTCATCATAAACCTCACCCAGCCTCCAAACAGGACCTAGACAGACAAATTACATGAAGGTCAGAAAGCTCTCTCAGCAGAGCATGGGATTACTCATCATCGACTGCTGACCTTATCAGAGCATCTCATCATTACTTTTGCAATTCATAACTATGGAAATGGTCAGAGTCAGTCAGCTGAGGGTCGTTACTGTCAGTGTGATCAGACACTGTGTGGTTTTGGAATGAGAGAGAATGCCTTAATGCCTTGTTAACAAATCTCAAAGGAATCTACTATAGCTTTCTTTAACCTCTAGGAGTTTTTTAGAGGCGCACTGGGACTTGATGGTATGTAAATGTATTTAAATCAGACAACTTTTAATAAATCTTATGAGTGATGACTGCAATAATTAATACTTATAAATGTTTGACAACTTCTCTAACAGCAGTTACCGATATGTGCTTTCAGCTAAGAGTTAACATTTGTGTTAATTAAACCCTGTTGAGTTGTTAGTTGTTAGAAGTAATACTAATAAATGCTAGCCAACATACTCATAGCTCACACCTTAGCCGTGACTGTTGGCTACAGCAGAAAAAAACGCATTCTCCAACAAACTCCAACCAAATCAAATGTAACTGGTATTTCAACATTATTTGTGTTTTAACATTATGTGAACAACCTGAACTTAACACACACTCATTTCTGATCTCAATCCATTCCACCATCATTTATTTATTATTATTTATACCCAACCATATTACACTGTTTACATGCTGTTTTTTGCACCTCTTGACTGCTGCTACTGCTGTTTTTTGCACTGCATTTTATATGTTTATATATACTCTCAGTTATAGATTTTTATAGTCCTCTTTGCACAGTACTTTATGTTCAGAGTATACAGTAGGTTTACTGGTTGGTGCTATATTGGGTTATGTGTAATGCCTTGTGTTGTCTTGTGTTGTCTTGTGTTGTCTGTCTGTCTGCACTGTCTGTCCGTACTGTTTTTCATCTGCACTGTTTGCACTCGGTTGCACTCGATGCTCTTTATGTAGTTTTGTGCTTTAGCACTATCTTGTTTAGTGTAGCACCAGAGTTTCGGAGGAACGTTGTCTCGTTTTTACTGTGTACTGTGTACCACTGTGTATAGTAGAAATGACAATAAAAGCCTCTTGACTTGACTTGACTTAATTATTTTCTTTTTTTATTGAAATCTTTAAATCTTAAACTCCAGAGTAAATGAGCTTTGCTTGAGTTTGTCTCCCAAGTATTCAATATTTAGTTATATTTTATATTTATATACTATTAACACAGTGCACTTGTATACATACATACTTGTAATTCATTCTTGTATTGTTATGTACTACTACATAATAAAGAGACCTAATAATTCATATCTTCTCTTTTCCCCTCACCCCCTCTACTCCTCTGTTCTGCTTTCCACACCTGCCTGATCCAGCCTGATGCCTTACTTCTGGATGGAGTTCTCTTCATTTGGAAGGCCACTTGCTGCAGCTGAGGATGGTTCCACATGAGCAACCTGAAAATCTATGTGGTTACTGTGGCAGGTTCAAGTCTGGAACCATGAAGATGGAATTGGATTGTGATTAGTGTGGACAGTTTCACAACAATTGCCATGGACAGTTTTCATTTATTCAAGTGTCCAACAGTGAACAGTTGATAACCTAAAAATAATGAATGGACATTATTAATTCATACTTTCATTTTATGACAACTGCCACTTTGACAATTTATAGAGTACATGCAGTTTTGAAACTGAATTGATTTATTTTAATTGACTGTTAGCTGTCTGATTGACTGCATTTGGAAAATAAAATGTCTTGTTAAATCTGGTTTTATCCGACATAGTCTCAACATGAAATTCCTGCTGAGTCAGAGAAAACTGATTCCCACTCATTGTCCATAATTATCTTCAAATGCATTTGTATGCATGACATTGCACCTGTCTTCTACATGTATAAGTTCTACTAAATAGTGGCTATTAAAGCCCTCTGTTAGTCACACCAGTGACATCATTAATCAGGCATGGCACTGAGGTCTGGAGATGTAAATTGGTGTGAAATACACACACAGCAGGCCAAAGCAGATGGTCATGTCAAAAGATCACCATCTATCAAGAAATTGTTCAGTCATTATATCTCATTATGAGTACAAAAATTGCTGACACACAAGGTTGCATTAATGTATTCAGTCAATCCATGGAGGTGAAGGAGAATCTTTTTTTTATACACTGTAAATTTAATTATATTAGATTTTTATTATAGGACTTTTTACAATGGACGTTGTCACAAAGCAGCCTCACACAGATAAAATGGTATTAGGGTTATATAAAATAATGTGTAAGTTTATTATAAGTTAGCTCCTTATAATTGTTTATCCCTATGAGCGAACCAGTGGCGACTGTGGCAGGGAAAAACTCCCTGAGATGGTATAAGGAAGGAATCCTTAAGAGGAACCAGACTCAAAAATGAACCCATCCTCATCTGGGTGGCATCGAATGTCCATTCATTTTAATTACATTGTTGAGATGTTTAGTAAAAGGTGCATAAATGCAGATCTATTCATGCAAACTGTCCTGAGCCACTGCAGTAGACCCCTAGCTGCACAGAGTGGTCTTAACTGAAAAGGACTCCATCCAGAGGTAGGACGTCATAATGAACCAGGCCGATCTGAAGAGATTTAAGCACAGGACCACTGGTCACTGGAACCTAAATGTGTGACAGTTTGGGAAAACCTGCAGCCATATACTAGTTATAAGAATCAACAGATTTCCAAGAACTTGCACATTTCTCAAGCAGAAATGTTTAATATCAACAAAAGTAAAAAGATAAAAGTTTTTATTCTGCTCCCTATTGGTGCAACAGAAAGTGTTTAGGAGTGTGAATTCTGATGATGCTAAAGCCATCTACAGTTTTTAGCCCCAAAAAAAGCTAAATTGCTGAACTTTTAGGGAGATGGAGGAAGAAAGGGATGAAGAGATTGTACACTTTCTCTTCATTGTCATTCATGTGTAAAACTAAACAATCATGGGATTCTGTGAGCTTGTTTATGCAGAAGGAGGTAGAAAGCATGCATCTACATGATGTAAAATGTGTATAAAAAGATCGAATCATCTGGCTTCACTTGTCTTGGATAAAGCATGTTATACTTTTTATGTGATGGGTCATTTTGATTGTAATTTATGTGACAGCTGCATAGTCTCTGTACAAGAACCGGAAATGAACAACTCAAAACTTGAGAGCTAAACTAATGATTTCTCTTTACCCCCGAAAGATGGGGAACACTAGGCAACACAAAATTGAAGAATCACTCAGTTGTGTAATAAATTAAACATTTCTTCTTCTTCTAATTTTTTCCTTGGCTGCATTATCTTATTTTTTCCATGATAAAAATTTGCATAAATAGATGTGTTGGGGAAATTTGGCAATTGCAAATGGAAGACTTTAATTGTATTCTGCCCAAATGAATAAAATGAAGAATGCAGATTTGTTTATTTTTGCAGAAAGTCAGTAAAATGGTTTGATCTTTCCATCATTATAGCTTTCATCCTCCTTATTTGAACTGCCACAGTCTAAAAGAAGGGTGAGAATGGGTCAAGACTAAATTGAAAAAAATCTGAAAATCAGAAGTGAAAATAATTTTTATCTGTTTTTATTTTAGTTCAACAAAACGATGACATGCCTACCACCAGTTTTTAGCCCAGTCTAGATGTGTAAAAAAAGGAAAGTGAAAAATGTAAAGTTGATGATAAAAATGTTTTAACTTGACTCTAACGGCATTTAAACCTGGGACTCGTTGTAACCTTTGCACTTGACTGATCTCTATTCACACTATTTATTTTTATATATCTGTCACATTATTTAAATACACTATATGGACAAATGTTTGTGAACACCTGACTATAAGATTCATATGTGCTTTTTGAAAGTTCAAATCCATGTCCCCATGTGCTGTTATAATAATCTCCACTCTTCTGGGAAGGTGTTCCACTAAATTTAGTTTGGATATATGCTCACTCAGCCACAAGAGTGTTGGTAAAGTCCGGTACTGATGTAGGTGAGATGAAGAGGCCTGGGGTGCAGTCAGTGTTTCAGTTTACCCCAAAGGTGTTCAGTAGGGTTGAGGTCAGAGCCCTATAACAGGTCACTTAAGATCTTACACTCTAACCCATGTAAAGCATATCTTAATGGAGCTTGCTAAGTACAAGCTTATCAATGCTAGAACAGGTTTGGTCTCCCATTTAAAGTGAAGGTCGAATTTAATGCTACCATATCTATAGACAGCCTATACAATTGTGTGCCTCCAGCTTTGTGGTAACAGTTTGGTGAAGAGCCACATATGGCTGGAGTTTCACTACAGAATCATATGAAACTTTCATCCAAGCTGCTCACTATGTGAGGTAATTGCACTCAGCTAGCATGTTTTTAGTTACTATGTCTGTTTTTTTTAACCAGACTGTTTGTTTTCCAGAATTCAACCACAGCGACATCCGACTTCACTACATAAATCATTCACTTTTTTATAAACCATTATCAGCAAGCTATATCCTTCAGTGCATTTCAGCTGTGCTAACAACACCATTGCCCTGATTACACTAGCTGGAGTGGCTACTGTTTGCGCTGTCAAATAACCACATTTTCGAGCTGATTCATTTCTCCGTTCCCACACCGCAGCAGGCTGAGACCTGGAAGCAATTTATCACTAACTGAAAGCTCAGGCAGTGAAGCAGATGCTTCAGCTTATATGGCCTCTGAATTTCGTGGGAGCAAATTAATCGACAACGTTGCTAAATTGCACATCACCCTCGGAGGGACCTCTCGTTCAGTGGCTCGTCGCTCAGCCATGCGTGTGAAGTGGAAAAGTATGCAAATGGCCATAAATCATTCTGCTTAGAGAGACGATTGGCTCTTCACTTTCTGTCATCTCCTAAACCTGGAGGTTTGCCACAGGCTTGTGTGTGTGTATGAGTGTGTGGTGAAAATAAATTGACCTTGACAGATGTGTAGTGGTTTGAATATGTGGCTAATCATTTATAAACACGTAGTATTCTAGAAAATTAATTTCTTTATAGAAATATTTTTGTTTCCCGAGTTGCAGTTTGTCCCAGTGAACTCGATGTATTTCTCAGCAGCTAGTTAGAAACTCATTTGTGATCTGAACACCAGCGAACACTAAATAGTCAGGTTTTTTTTAAAGGAAATTTCTTCTTAACACCAGTTTACTGGATTAAGTTAATTAATGGAGAAAGGATTTACGTTGCAAGTCTAGTGTGTCAGCTGTATTTCAATTTAGTCAGTATTTGATCATTATATTTTTGCAGGGGGGGTTACAGCTCAAATAACCACCAGTTCATCCTAAATGAGTTTTTAAAAAGCCTCTTTAATCCTTTTGTCTTTTTTCAACACAAAAACCAGTTTTCTTATGCCAGTATGCCGTTCTTACAGATGTGTGCAGTCGATTAATCCCTAATGAGTTAATTATGTTCGGAGACTTTACAAATGGATGACTGTTTTGCCTTTGCACATGCTACAAACCATTTCTCTCTATTTTTATCAAACAATAAGCAGCTATGAACATTAAACCTTGTAAAGAGTGGTCAAAAACACCCAACGCATCACTGGCACCCAACTGTGAGTACATAGCATCATCAGGGATTCCCATCCCAGTCACAAACTGTTTAACCTCTTACCATCATGAATTCAATTAAATTCAAACGTTATTTATATAGCACTTATCAGGTTGAACCTAAGTGCTAAACAAAGTGCAAAATGCAATGTGCAAATGTTAGCAATAAAATTAGAATTAACATAAAAGTTAGAATTTAGCAATAATAGTAAATCAAATAAAAATAAATAGCAAGAACTAAAACAGGAGAAAATAAAACATGTATTATATCCCAACTAATTTATATAAATGTTAAGAAGCAGAAGGAGGTACTGGAACATACTGTCAGGGACCCACCAGCTACACCTTCCCCCGAAGCACCTTACACTTCTAGTAACTCCCCATCATACTAAATACCCACACCTGGCACTTATAAACACGCCACGCTACTTAAGCTCGGCTCTTCCCTTAAATCACTGTCCGTTCTATGGTTTAGGCTGGAGAACATTTGCGGGCTACTCACTCTACGGATTCGCCGTCATTGGGATCGTTACCTTTCCTGAGGATTTCGCGGATTCCATGGACTTTACCTTTCTAAGGGATTACCTGGATTTACTGGATCTATATGCACTCTATTGTTTGCTGTTTCCCCTTTTTTCCCGTATGTTTCATTAAAACCTCGTTGTGTTGAATTTCGGTTTCCAGCGAGTTCTTTCGGCCTGACACGCACCAGAACCAGCAAGTTCAGAAGAAGCTATTTCCAGAAACCACTGTCGGTAAACACAATCCATTGTGCCATCTGCAGATGCCAACTAAAGCTCTATCATGCAAAAAGAAAGCCATATGTGAACATGGCCCAGAAGCATCGTTGTGTCCTGTGGGCCGAGGCTTATTTAAAATGGTTTGTTTCAAAGTGGAAAAGTGTTTTTTTTTTTCTTGTTGGAAATTACCGACAGCATGTCCTCCGGGCTAAAGAGGAGGGAGACCTTCCAGGGTGTTATCAACATTCAGTTTAAAATCCAGCATCTGATGGTAAGGGCAGCTTGCATGTTTTGGAGGCACTATCAATGCTGAAAGGTATATAAAGGTTTTAGAGCAACATATGCTCCCCTCCAGCCTTGTGTATTTCAGCAGGACGATGAAAACCACACACTGCAGCTATTACAACAGCATTAGATTAGATTAGATTAGATTAGATTAGATTAGATTCAACTTTATTGTCATTGTGCAGGGTACATTTACAGAGCCAATGAAATGCAGTTAGCATCTAACCAGAAGTGCATAGATAGCTTTTTTACAAATGGCAGTGTAATAAATAAGGGTAAGAGGTTATACAGAAGGTGTAGTAATATGTACATATAACTGAATAAGGGTATATATAGTGTGGTTTTTATATAAGTATGATACAGTATGATACAGTATGAAGCATGGCTTTATAATAGAAGAGTCTGTGTGATGAATTGGCCTGCAGTCCAGATCTTTCACATATAGAGAACATTTAGTGCACCATTAAACGAAATATATACCAAAGACGACCACAAACTCTTCAGCAGCTGAAAACCTATATCAGGCAAGAATGGGACCAAATTCCAACAGTAAAACTCCAGAAACTCATAACCTCAATGCTCAGACGTCTTCAAACAACTTTTTTTGAGACCTGTAGCAGGCATCAAATTTGAAATTAACTAATTTTGTGCAGAAAAATCTGTTAAAACATTTATGAAATACAGATCTACTGATCTACTGATCTATCTATCTATCTATCTATCTATCTATCTATCTATCTATCTATCTATCTATCTATCTATCTATCTATCTATCTATCGGTCTGTCTGTCTATCTGTCTATCTATCATCTGTCTGTCTGTCTGTCTTTCTATCTATCTATCTATCTATCTATCTATCTATCTATCTATCTATCTATCTATCTATCTATCTATCTATCTATCTATCTATCTATCGGTCTGTCTGTCTATCTGTCTATCTATCATCTGTCTGTCTGTCTGTCTTTCTATCTATCTATCTATCTATCTATCTATCTATCTATCTATCTATCTATCTATCTATCTATCGGTCTATCTATCTATCTATCTATCTATCTATCTATCTATCTATCTATCTATCTATCTATCTATCTATCTATCTATCTATCTATCTATCTATCGTCTGTCTGTCTGTCTATGCAATATGATTTTTAAGAAAACGTGTGAACTTTTGAATACAGCTGTATATTACAGAGGGTCAGAATTAGAGACAAATGCAGATGCAGTTGAAGGGATTTATTTAAAAGCAGGCAATTAAATCTGAAAGCTTATTCACAAAAAAAACATAAAACATGTACAGGTCATTATCACCAGAACACTATCAGACTGTCAGAGCATGAAAATGAGGAAACAACATTTGTCGAGTTCAGAATAGCAGTCATAAAATCTTGGTAAGCTCAGAGGGGAACTTGCAAACTGGGAACACGTGACTGAGTAATCAAAAGCCAAGAGATTGTAAATGTGTTAGCAGCAGTGGATCCTGGGATGTATGATCCAAGATGGGCATGACTGTTGTTGTGTGTTCTAAACGTGCACCAGGAAAGAACAGTTCAGATTTTAACCAAAAACCTGAATCCTGATCATTTTTATAAATGTGGGTTATTCGATTTTTGGTTACTAGATAATTTTGATTATTAGATACATTTGCTTCAAAGATGCTGTGGAAGGAAATGTACATTTCTAAATGTGATTTTTTTTTTTTTATATGCCTTGGTTGATTGTTTGACAAACCTTTTTCAATCCATACCCAACCTCCATATGGGATGACTTTCTGTTAAATAAACAGAAAACAGAAAAAGATGCAGCTACTGCAGCTCTGTGCAGCACGAGGAGCAGCACGAGGAGCAGGTGGAGGAACCCGTCGTCTCTCTGTCTTCACACAGTGTAATGCAACTGCAGGAAGAGCACATGCTAATTCACACAGGCTAATTATTCTCTCCAGTGAGCAATCGTTATGTTGGAAATCAGGCTGTTTGTCTCGATTTCTCCCTGTCTTTCCCTCTCTAAATCTGTGATGAGACTCAATGTCATTTTCTGAAATTGCAAAGGACATTAAAACGTTACACAAGCACAGACAAATTAAAATACCTGTATAAAGCTGCAGTAATAGGAGACTTGTGGGTTTGTGATGATGGCACAAGTACAGCCTTTGTATCATGTTGCAGAAATTAATAACAGACTTTTATATCATTCCACATTAAAGCCCTAGTCGAATAATATCCATGGGATTTACATGTACTAAAAAATTCTTATACACTGAAGAAAAGGATGAGGGTGATATGAAAAAGGGATGCCGGTTTAGAAAGGGTAATAGAAAAGAGAGAGAAAGAGATATAGAGAAAAAAATGGAAAATGAGAGACAAAGTGAGAGAGGCTCTATCAAAGATGCAAAGATGGCACAATAGAAGAAAGAACATAGTAGAGACAATTTCTTTCTGGACCAGCCTGATTTATTCTGATGCTCTACGTCTGAATGGAGTTCTAGGGTTAGGGTTAGGGTTAGTAATCAATACAGTCAACTACAGTGCTCAAGTGTCCATCAGTAAACAGTTTTTACTTAAAGAATGATTGAACTATAATGAATAGACATTTTGTGTCATTGAGATGATAGGAAGAGAAAAAATGCATGGATTGGAAAAGGAGAAAATGAGTGTGAGAGCAATTAACAGAAATACAGTGTAGATGATAGAGAGCAAAAATCGACAGAAAGTAACAGACAGATAAAGAGAGGGATGGGTAGATTGTTTTAGTTTGACATCTTATAATGGGTCACTTTGCTAATATTATCTTAATCCAGAATGCAGGAGGATTGAAAGGATGAAACTGAAACAGATACAGATACAGTAGGGAAGGAGTGGGAAGAGTGGAGGGAATAAGAGATGCTTAAAAAAGGATGCTTGATCTTCATCTCTGTCTTTTGTTGGTTTCTTGGTTTCTCTCTTCTGGCTCTTGGTTTCAGTTCTCTTAGCATCTCTCTTTCGTTCTAGTCAGCCCACTCATTATCAGTGGTGGACAAAGTACACAAAGCATAGTAAAGTAAAGTGGAGCTACAGTAGGTAAAATATGACTCCAGTAAAAGTAAAAGTGCTCCCTTCTAAATTTTCACTGAGCAAATGTACAAATGTAAAAAATGTTTGCCTTTAAATGTATTTAGAAATCCAAATTATTTCTTTTGTAATGTTCCTATTATCATTTTTATCACAAGACTCTTTGCTTAATCAACTATGTTTATGTGAAAATACTCTAATAGTACTTGTTGCACAACATTTAACAAAACAAAAAAATAATGATATTATAGAATTAAACACTGATTGCTATCTAATGAATTATCATGACCCCAATCCTAATTTTCAATTACTTTAAAAAATCATGCAATTGAGGCCACGGGTGTTATGGCAAGTTCGAGTCAGGAGTCTCATCCATCATTTTTTCCTCTCATACTGTTCTGCTTGATGTTGAACTGACACCAAACTGTTGGTGATAAGTATATACCACAAAGCAGCAATGGTGGTTCTCGTTTGAATGAGGCCCTGGATGAACCATGCCATGACCCAACGCCTCCCCCAATGATTAGTTTCAGCTTTGAAAAGTCTGCTACAGCCACCTCAAATATCACCCTTAATGCATTTATTGTGCAATTAAATTCACGTCATTGTGCACAATTAGTGTGTCATTGTGCACTCTTAGAACCAAGAACCCAACAACTCCTTGGCTAATTGTAGCCATTAGATACATATAACATCTATATTCTTATAATTTATGTCTTTTAAATGAGCCTTTTAAGCTGCACTGGAGATTCACCCTTACTGAACTCAGTTCAGGATCTAATCAGTACAATCACAGAAAACCTTAATCACCTCAGTTAAAGGTAAACAAATCAATAAGGGCTGTTTAACTACAATCTAACTAGACTAGATAAGATGCAATTGTTTTGTTGCTACACACATTATGATAAACCTCATACTATCAGTGGCGGGCGGTCAGGGCCAGCAAAGACTTCTCTGCTGGCCTAAACACAATCAGAAGCACTGACCTACATTTACAAACTAAAGTCTAATATTTGTTCTATGAAATTGTATTTATTTATTCCAACAAATTATTATCTTCATTTCGTAGCGTTTCTCTAGGCTGCACTGCTTGATTTTTTGTCCAGTCAGAATTCAGCCTCTATGTGCTGACATGTCAGTCTAATCTGCCCAGGGCCTTCACACTCAGTACTGCTGGTCTTTTTTTACCATAGTCTCTATAAGAAATAAATCTGTTTCTTTAACCAATCAGATTTCATATTCGCCTCACAGGGCAGGTAGCTAGCCCAGAATAGCATCAGCATTTATCCGTCCTCTGATTTGTTGGTCAGAGGGAAACTGTTACAGCCAAGTTCGACTGGTAAAACACATCTGCACACATGAATACATCAGAGTTAGACATTTTTATGCCCACAATGGCTGACTGAGGAAAATAAATGAATTTGTTCTCAGACATTCTTTAAAATCCATTTTCAAGAAAAGTTAGACATCGTGAGGAGGTCGGCTAACACCGCTAGCTAGCTAGCTTGTCTCAGCCTGGGAAAGGGTTTGTTCACCACTTTCAGATCAGTGAATATGAGCGGTACCACTGGCTTACAGCCTCTGAGGAGCAGTGCAAACTATGAGTCTGCATCTCTGGTGAGTAGGTTGGATTTTATTTACAAATTTTTATGTTTTTGTCATGTTATTAGACAAATATTGATTTTAAACTGCTCCAGGTGATGTTAATGGCACAGTTGCGGTTGTAGTGTAGAGGTTTGGAGTTGTCCCTCCATATGTGAAATGCCTTTGTCTGTAATGCCAAGCATTGTTATATTGCGTTTTTGTATAGTAATTATGGTTTCTTTAATTGCGATGTGATAGTGGTGGTATTAAGAGGTGGATAAAGTCGGGTAAGTCCCCACTGAAGGCCCAGGTACCAAATGCACGGCCCGCCACTGCATACTATAAATTATAATGTTATGCAGCTAAAAGAAATATTGTTGCTCAGCATGCAACAGCATAACCTAAATGATATACAGTTATTAGCCAATTTTAATAAAAATATCCTCATAACGAAATACTGCATACACACCTCCATAATTTTTAATTTGGATTCAGTTCTCCTTACTGATGTGATGTCACCCAAACCCCATCTCTCCTTTCTGAGTGTATAAGTGAGGGGAACTTCTCCCGGTGGTGGGCGCACACTGAGTACCGTTTGGGTTCATTCACCGTGACATAATATAATAATTAATAATAACTAGTAGAATAATAGAATAATAGAAGTCCTTCCAAACGGAAATACTTAAGTACAGATACATGAAAAACTAGTTAAGTACAGTAACAAATTACATTTATTTTGTTACTGTACACTACTACTCATTATTGATCTTTTTCTTCCAATAAAGGAGATACAGGAACCCTAACCCGGCAGAGCGACGCAGATCAGATCAGCCTCGTATCCTTCCTGCCTATGACTTTCAAAATAAGACTTTGAGATAAATCACTGTGACCTCAGGAGGGATTTCAGAAACGAAGAACACTGACGTTAAGCTGTGCTCATCCTGGATTAGCAAAGTGACCATGATAAAATGTCAAACTGAACAGACTTTGCTCTTAAAAACAAAGCCAGGTTCCACTACAGGTCTAAAATCAGATCAGATATATCCTCTATATGCACATATAATATAAATAGTGTGACCACCAGTGTGGAAACAAACAGCATGCAAAATTTAGAGTGAATAAAAAAGTATGAAAATATTGCGTGCACCGTGTTTTCTCTGCAGGCGACGACATGTAACCCAGCATCATCTCAGTGGTGTGGATCAGTGTGTTTTGACTCCGAAGACATTCGGTGAACTGTAATCACAGTGATTGTTTCAGCTCAGTTAGAAAAGCTGCTCTTTTCAAGCCTTATTTAGCTTCATCAGGGACAGGCTCTGTGTCTAATTTGGAGCCTATCCAGTAGCCAGGCAACCTTAAAGCCCAGCTGGAGGAAAACACCAAATACGGAGAGAATTTCCTGTGTGGCTGGGACGATGCCAATCTCGGAGACCTCATGTCAAGGAATAGCAAAAGATTTATGACTAAATGTAATTGTTGGAGACATCATTTGCTTGGTGCTTCCCCTTTGGGTTCATACTCCCAGAAAGAACTGACAGGTTGCATTCATGGGAATTTAACACACCAGACACAGAAAAGAACAATGTATTTAAAAATAGCAAATACGCCTCCAATGATCCCGATACAAAATGACTGCATTGAATAAAGGTTCATAATAAACTTGTCATTATGAGTTTCTTTGGTTCAGTATAAGCAAATAGCACCGAGTTAACTTTAATTAAAATTAATAATTTAATTAATTATCATTCAGCATACACATTTTTTTTCCAGCTTGTCATAATCAGGGTAAAAATGGGCAAAAGAAAAGGTTATTTCCAGTGTACTTAATGTACTTACAAACACAATAATAAAGTCACATGGTTCTGTATTAGATGTACACTGTATGGACAAAAGTATTGAGAAATCTGACTTTTCCAGCAATATGCGTTTTTTTCCCCTTACCATACACAAAGCCAGCTCCATGTAGATATGGTTTTACATGAGTTGAAATGAAAGATCTTAAGTGACCTGCTCAAGAGCTCTGACCTCAACCCTTCTGAACACCCACTGAACTCCTCACCTCACCTACCAGACTTTTCTAACACCCTTGTGGCTAAATGAGCAAAAAAATCTCCACAACCTTCTTTAAAATCTAGTGGAATGTTGAATGGGATGGTCAAAAAGCACAGAATTTTCAAAACCTCACTTATAGTAAGCTGCTTCTGATATTAAAAGCAATTCTTTTAATTATTTATAATAACAGATCTACAAACAGTCATCCACTCATCCAACCACCTGTCTATCCATCCATTCTTACAGCTTTTCAGTATTTTTATTCATCAATCCACAAACAGAGGTGCTAATAGAATAGGTTGTTTGTGTGAATTCTCTCATCTCCCACACACTTCCTGTCTGCCTCCCAAGAGGAATCAAGCCACTAAAGTAATCTGTGAATGTTGTTATTCCTCCACGGCCAAGAGCCTGGTTTAGATTAAAGTGCCATCATCAGTTCTAATTAGAGTCAAATACCTTCCACACAATGCCCCCCTTCTTTTTTGAGTTGTGATGAACAGAAATCAAGGGATAAACCAAAATCCATGGTATAATGCGTTATCTCAAATAAGACCCGAGGGTCAAAATAACAGGAAAGACAATGGGGAGCGTTACTTGTTTAATTGGTAATTTCCTGTGCTTTAGTAGTGATTATCAGTCGTAATTGGCGTGGAGACGAAACTCAAGTCAATCCAGTAAAATGGTGTGTATCACCATTGTTTTTGTATTATTCACAAACAAGGATCATTATGAATCTCTTCCAGGATTTTCTACAAAGATGCAACAGGAAGTTAATATCCGTAACTGTTTACAAGTGAATGAATTGATTAAAGGATTTGTAATGATTTAATTAGACTTGTGTATTTAAATCTTCCAGGTAATTAGATTCACCGAAGAAACAGAGGTGAAACAGGAGCGATAATAAATGACCTAATAAACATATCTAGGGTTCTAAGTGGGCCGCTCAGATAATCACATTATCATTAAAAATGTTAATTACATAAATGGCTGGATTTCAGATTAAATGTGAGACTTGGTTTGTTTGGTTTTTTTTGGGTTAAGATTTATTATTGGAATATTTTGCATCAAATCTTGTTTTCAGACATTCCTATGTGTCATGAGACGAGAGGTTGGATGGATGCAAATGCAGATTAAGTGTTTTATTCCAGGGGAGATGAACAAATCCAAAACATGAGTAAAAAAGAGTACAAAGAGTCAAGGTCAAGTCAACAGCAATGGTGTGGGCAATCCAAAACACTCAAACAAAGCATCAGAACAGGATTGATAAACAGAGAAGAGATGGATGAAAAATAAGGATGGATTTGGACTGTAAACAATATTAACAGTCTACTACAATGGCTCAAGACTACAGGTTGCATAAACTATTTTGCATTTAAGTGACCATCACTGCACACCTCAAAAATAATGGACCTATAATGAAAGGACATTTGGTGCCACCCAGATGAAGATGTGTTTCCTTTTGAGTCTGGTTCAATCAAAGTTTCTTCCTCCTGCCATTTTGGAGGTAAAACAGTTAACAGCCTGGTGTGGAGCCAACAAACTGTTTCTGAACGTAGACAAAACCAAAGAGATGGTTACTGACTTCAGGAGATCCTCCTTAGAGACCGTCAGGAGCACCACATTTCTTGATGTACATCAGGCGGAGAACTTCACCTGGTCACTTAACACTAGCTCGATCACCAAGTAAGCCAAACAGCGCCGAGGAAAGCCTATCTCTCTCCCCCCTCCATCCTGACTACATTCTACAGACCATCGAAAGCATCTTGAGCAGTTGCATCACTGCCTGCTTTGGAAACTGCACCATCTCGGATCGCAAGACCCTACAGAGGATCGTGAGGACGGCTGAGAAGATCATTGGAGTCTCTTTCATCTCTTTCATGGACATTTACACCACATGCTGCATCCGCAAATCCAACAGCATTGTGGACGACCCCACACACCCCTCACACCCCTCACACACACCCACCCACACACACACACACACACACACACACACACACACACACACCTCACACACAAACTCTTTACAATCCTGCCAACAGGAAAGAGGTTCTGAAGCATTCGGGCCTCACTTTCAGACTGTGCAACAGTTTTTTTCCCCCTCAAGCAATCAGGCTCCTCAACACACTAAACCGTACAAAACACACACACACACACACACACACACACACACACACACACACACACACACACACACACACACACACACACACACACCATGTGCTACTGAACTGTACAACTGTACAAATTTATATTTATAATACATTTAATCAGATTATACTGTTTACATGCTGTTTTCGCACCTCTCGACTGCTGCTATTGCTAGGTTTACTGGTCGGTGCTATTTTGTATTCTTGTGTTTTGTGTATCAGTCCCACACTATTTTGTTGTCTGTCTGCACTGTTTTATGTCTGCACTGTTTGCACTCGGTTGCACAAGATGCACATTATGTGTTGAGGACACTTACTTCAGTTCTTAACTCTCTGTTCTGTTATGTAACTTTATGTTGTGTGATGTAGCACCAGGGTTCTGGAGGAACGGTGTCTCATTTCACTGTGTACTGCGTCAGCTATACTCTATATAGTAGAAATGAAAATAAAAGCTTCTTGACCTGACCAGACTTGAGTTTTTCCTCACCACAGTCACCACTGACTCACTCATCAAGGACAAACTTACAATTATAAGGAACAAACCTATTGGCACTAAACATGTACATTATTTGGTACACATATTTTTTTTACTCTATCTGTGTAAAGCACTTTGAGACAATATCTATTATTAAAAGTTCTATACAAATAACAATTAAATTGAATTTAAATAGATCCGAAGGGCTCGATGAACACAGATGGGATATCACTGAACTCTAACATGCATTTGAACAAAGAAATGCAAAGGTTTAAATATACAAATTGATTAACGAGTGAAGTGAAACCAGTGTGTGCAATGAGGGATTCAACCAATAAACAAACAAATGTAGAGACAAGACAGGAATATAAAAAAAGACACAAAACATGAACAACACGGAGGTTTGTGTTGTATTACTTAAGCATTGTGAGCAGTGTGAAATTAAATGGAACGCTGGGCATAGCTTTTCAGAACTCTAAAACTGGACCTATTTGATGTTAATAATAATCACATATCTAATTATTTCCATATGAATACATGCACGGGGCAATTGGTAGCATTTCCCTCTCATAGCGACTCTATCCCTTATTGTAGCTGCATTTCCTATTGGTTCTCTGGTTTCTTTCCTCCTCCTAAAAATGTGCAGTTGAGGACTGGTTAAGACTAATTGCTCCAATAAGTGGACATGGTTAAAAAACAAACAAACAAGCATGCATATGTATGTATGTATGTATGTATGTATGTATGTATGTGTATATATATATATATATTGTAATGTAAACAACATACATTTATGGAGTGGCTGAAACAAATTATAATTTTGTGCTCAAACTAAATCCTAAAGTATGTTTTTTTCCCCTTACTCTACTAATACTATGGCTTACAATTATGTACAGTATATTGTACATTAGGATCTATGACTGAAGCATAAAAAATGTGCAAGTCTAGATATGTGCCTGTACCTGAAATGCCCTCTTTGCTAATGTTGTAAAATGTATGTAAATATTCTGCAATTGGATTGATTTACTCAATAAAGCAATTTTTTTTAAAGTAAGTGGAGTAATACCCAAAGTTCCCGGGATTTGGCCTATACCCGTGATCATTCTCAACTGGACATAAATGAGTGTAGCTATTAAGTGACTAATGTTTTCTCTTTTAGCTTGTGTTACACATCATAAAAGAACCTCAGCATGAAAAGAAAGTCAAGAATATTCACTCTCACCACTAACGTTCTGATTTGCATTACTATGAAAGCAACAGCCGGTGATCAGGACGTAGCAGGATGTTCTCTGCCTGGGGCTAAATTTGAGTTTAATTACAATGAACTTTGATCATATGCGATCGCTTTAAACTACAGCGGCAAAGTCAAAAAGCGGCAAGTTGCATGAACAGTTTCATTGTGAAAGAAATGGACCATAAGAATTGTTTAAAAATTACAAACCCTAGAGAATGGTCACCATGTATGCAGTATGGACCAGGTTCTTGCCAGCTTTCAGCATTAAAGCCACTGTACAGGCTGTAGCAGGATGCTGACTCACACTTCAGACCATAATTACAGCCCATACTGTAGGTTTGGGTTACCTCATCTTTCGAAAATGATATTAGAGTCGGACCCCAGGACCTTCTTTTTCTTCTTTCAGCTTGTCCTATTAGGAGTCGCCACAGCGGATCATCTGTCTCCATACCCCCCTGTCCTCTATATCTGCCTCTTTCACCCCAATCACCTGCATGTCCTCCCTCACCACCTCCATAAACCTCCTCTTTCGCCTTCCTCTTCTCCTCCCTCCTGGTGGCTCCATGCTCAGCATTCTTCTACCGATGTACCCCATGGCCCCTTCTCTGCACATGTCCAAACCATCTCAATCGGCCTCCCTCAGCTTGTCTCTAAAACGTCCTACATACGCTGTCCCTCTAATAAACTAATATCTAATCCTTTCTATCCTCGTCAATCCCAACGAAAACCTCGACATCTTTAGCTCTGCTACCTCCAGCTCCACCTCCTGTCAGCTCAGAGCTGATCCTTGATGCAGTCAACCCTCCACCTTGAACCAGTCTGTCGTTCCTACTTCACACTTCACTGCTGCCACACTGTCCTCATACATGTCCTGCTTTACCCCCTGACATACTTCTCTGCCACACCTGACTTCCTCATACAATACCACAACTCCTCTCTCGGCACTCTGTCGTACGCCTTCTCTAAATCTAAACACACAATGCAATTCCTTCTGTCCTTCTCTATACTTCTCCATCAACATTCTCAAAGCAAATAAGGCATCGGTGGTACTCTTCCTCGGCATGAAATCTGTTGCTCACAGATGGTCACCTCTTCTCTCAGCCTGGCTTCTACTACTCTTTCCCATAACTTCATGGTGTGACTGATCAACTTTTATTCCCCTGTAGTTACTGCAGGTCTGCACATCTTCCTATATTCTTAAAAACCGGTACCTGCACACTCCTTCTCCATTCCTCAGGCATCCTCTCACCTTCTAAAATCCTGTTAAACAATCTTTTTAAAAACTCCACTGCCATCTCTCCTAAACATCTCCATACTGATATGTCATCTGGTCTAACCGACTTTTTACTGTTGATTCTTTTAATAGCTGCTCTCACTTCCTCCTTACTAATCCTATCCACTTTCTGCATCACCATCTCCACATCATCCAACCTTCTCTCTCTAATTTTCCTTATTTATCAGCTCTCCTCACTAGTCAACACATTTCCCTCTCCATCCTTTATTGCTCTAACTTGCAGCACTTCCTTTCCAGCTCGGGCCCTCTGCCTGGCCAATCGGTATAAATCATTTTCTCCTTCTTTATTGTCCAACTTCTCATACAGCTCCTCATATGCCTTTTCCTTGGCTTTTGCCACATCCCTTTTCACCTGCTGCTGCATCTCCTTGTACTCCTGCCTACTTTTCTCATCACTCTGTTGATCCCAATTCTGTTTTGCCAACCTCTTTCTCCTTATTGTCTCTTGCACTTCCTCATTCCACCACCGTCTTCTTGTTTTCCTTTCTATTTCCAGATGTCACACCAAGTACCTTTCTACCTGTCTCCCTTATCACTTCTGCAGTAGTTTCCTAATCATCCAGCACCTCTTCACCACCACCGAGCCCCTGTCTGACCTCTTCCCTGAATCTCTCACTGCAGTCTTCCTCCTTCAGTTTCCACTATCCCAATCACGAATCGTTCTTTCTTAGGTACATCTTTTACCACTCCATATAACTCACTCCAGATTTTTCCTTCTCCTCCATCTCACAACCTTCTTCAGAAGCATAGGCACTGATAACTCTTCCTTTAGAATCACCCCTACACCATTTCTTTTTCCATCCACACAATGAAAGAACAGTTTAAACACCCCACCAATGTTCCTGGCATTACTTCCTTTCCACTTGGACTCCTGAACACACACCATATCTACCTTTCTTCTCTTCATCTTATCAGCTACCTCCCTCCCTTTACCAGTCATAGTACCAACATTTAAAGTGCCCACTTAAACCTTTACTCTCCGACACTTCTCCTTTCCCTGCCGTTTTGGTAGACGTTCACCTTCTCTCTTTTTCCTCTTACAACCAACAGTAGCCCCATTTCCACCAGTACCCTGTTGGCTAACGATACCTGTGGTGGTCGTTGGTAACCCGGGCCTCGACCGATCTGTTATGAATTTCTGATTCGTGATCCGCATATTTGATTTGGCACATTTTTACGCTGGATGCCCTTCCAAACGCAACCCTCCCCATTTATCCGAGCTTGGGACTGGCACTAAGAGTGGCTTGTGCCTCCCTAATGGCTGGGTTTCCAATCACATTGAGAATAGAATAATAAAATTGTCCAAAACTGAATAGATCACGTCATTATAATATATCTATCTCATAATTGAGTTCCTTTCAGATGACTCAGGTACCTCTGTAAATGCTCTTTATGTCTGTCAGTGTTATACAGAAAAATTTAAACAGGTACCAGTCTGCATGACAGCTACTTTCTCCAGATAAAAGAACACCACAGGAACAGCACATTATTATATATCCATTTTACATTATGGCACTGTTACATTCATGGTTTACTTAATTGCTTTTCTATAACAGTAAACTGACAACAGTTCAAGTGCTTATTAGTTTTAAATGAGAGATAAGTTTGTAAGTTATAAGCTCCTTGGAACAATCAGAGGTGCATGTAAAGCTGGATCATTTAGGTTTACAACATGGGAACTTAGCCTTTAGAACTTAGTACATTTTGTGCGAACATGACAGTCTACTATCAAAGAAAAAGGTTTTGGTGAAGGAACAATTGTTTTTGAGATACTATATCATACAGTAAGTGACAGCATCTATTAGATTTACTACCATTCCATAACATTAAATATATTCTAACTGTACATGCCATTCTTTAATAAATGATACATTGGAATCACTGGCAAATTGCTGTGGCCTAAAAATAAGAACATATTTTTGATTCTACTGTTAAAGAAATCATTATTATATTAGATTATTATTTATTATAAAGACATAATCCTACCTCGTTGGTATTTTACAATAATTTCTTATCACAACATAATCCACTGGCTTCAAATAACTAGTTTTTAATGGTTTTAAATAGTTAAATTTTCACTGTATTTCTATATGGTGTTACCCATCAGCATTCTTCACTTCCTACATTTCTTTTGATTAAGAAGTACCTTTCAATTTAATTCAATTAAATTAAATTAAATTCAATTCAATTCAATGTTATTACATTTTATTTCTATAGTGCTTCAAAAAATTCACAAATATTTAAATTAGCCCCGATTAGCAAGTCTGGGGTGACTGTCGATAAAAAACTTCCTTAAATGGTATGAAGAAATGTGGCCTTTATTTTTGTTGTGATTAAACTGTTTTGGCACTGGTGTGGTGGAACAAACAGCTGAATCAACATCAGTCTTTATGTAATGTCTAAAGGCCTACTGTTTTCAGAGGTTCTTAAATAAGCACTTGTTAAAAAAAAATTGCTTTCTAAATATTTAATTTTTTTCCTAACAGAGTTTTCTTAGTCTGTGGTCAAATGATGTAGTATTGGAAAACATTTCTATGCAGACTTTAAAGCTAAGTCCCTCTGGATATGAATGTCTGGCAAATACCATAAATGTAAATACTTAGCCTATTACAGTAAATATGAAATATATCTTAAAATGGCCTAAAAATGATCTACCAAGAAGATCAAATTTGCGAAATTAGCAAAATTTTAAATTAGTTCTGTTATGGAGTCATTTATCTTACCATTTTCTGACTATTTGCAGGCCTCAATCTTAATTCTCTTTATTCAGGCTGCTGCACTTTGCATTGTTCCGACAGCTGGGATTATATTATATTCTTTACAATCTGATCTCTATTTTTGTAGGGTGTTTTTTTGCTTTGCGAGCTGAAGTGTGCTATTTATTTTTAATGATTGAATGCCTTGAAATGATTTGCTTTTAAGCACTTTTCATGCTCAATCATTGTTTGAAACTATTATCCTTCATTTGCCATTGCTTTAGATTTTAATGCTGCTTATTGTTGCCTCATTCACACTACCTTCAGCGGTTTTAGTTGGATTTTCCTTTCAATTAATTTGGGACTCTGTAATGAATAAGACATTGACCTGAATTTTTTCAGAAGATATTTTTAAATGGGTCTTATTTAACCACATATCCAGTAAACGCAAAAAGGCTTTCCAATCCAATTCATCAAGGTCCTGAAAAAGCATTTTCTAAAACACCTCTGTTTCCAGAAATAGCTCCAAAAAAATCAAATCATGCAAGAAAATGAAAATTTACTGAAAATTGGCAGAATATTATTGAACAAATTATTACTCCATCAGTGAAGATGAACAACTCACACATATCAGATGCAGAAGAACAAAATGTATATAATGAACGTGAAAAAAAAACTCACTGTAAAATAAAGCATCCCAAAAATGTTTATACCACCCCCTGACTAATGGGTTAGTGTAACTACTTGAAAGAGTTTTTTGTGCCTCTGCCATGAAGTTATTACTCAAGAATGAATGTTTAATGCATCACATGATCTGATATTTGACGATGGCCAAGGACAATAGCGTTCTCTGTCTTAAAAGTGTCTCTGTAAACGAGTGATGTTTTTTTTATGTGAACACCCCAACAGCAAAACCTATTAGCCCCCTATTCCAGTGAAGTCCATCATTAAAGCTCCCTCTGTTCAAAGTGGCTGGTTGAGTGCCGCTTTAAATAAACACAATCATCAAAGAGCTGTTATGCTGTGTGAATAGGATGTTTACAGGTAAACTGATTGATTTGTCTGACCTGTCAAATGGAGCAGACAGAAAAAAATTGTGCCAAAAATGTGCATGCAATTATTAGAGATGTGTTTCTCTGTGACCTCTGCCTCACAGCTTACACAAGCACTCAGAGGTCATGGAGAGGTCGTCTGACTTGACACACAGTAATTCTTAGTGCTTTTACTGATACACAAGCAGATCACTTCGACTTACAATTTCTCTTTAATAGAACTAAAGGGTTCAAACCTGTTTTTATCATGGCAATGAGTTGTGGAATTCCTCTAACAAGAGGACCATCTTCGTGTGATGTTTTTGTGAAGGTCTGTATGTGCCTTTTAAATATCTCATTTTACATGTAGTCCCTGTTTGCTGTTATAATAACCTCAATTCTTCTGGCGAGATGCTTTGGAGGGTTCTTTTGGAGATTTGTGCTCATGTAGCCATGAGGGTGTTCGTAAAGTCAGGTACTGATGTAGGTGAAATGAAGAAACCTGGGGTGCATTCAGAGTTCCAATTCACCCCGAAGATGTTCAATAGAGTTAAAATTAGATCTCTATAGCAGGCCATTTAAGATCTTCCACTTTAACCCATGTACACCATATTTTAATGAAGCTTGCTTTGTGCACAGGGACACTGTTTTGCTGGAACGTAATATTTTTATTATGTCCACTAACCAATCATAATAAATCACCAGTCCCATCAAAACGTCTTTTCCTAACCAGGATTTGTTTAATATGATGTGGTTTTTGGTCTGTACTAAATCAAAACCTTTCTGCTTTCTCCACAGAATACTACTTATTTTATATTTGTTGCAATGAAAAATAGATTGAGCAGGCAGCCATTTTAGAAACACCCTCATAAATCCTCAGAAACAGTGCATTAGGTCTATTAATCTTTATACGCTTCCAGTGTGTTACTATAAGAATTCTTTTTTTCTAAAATGACCAGAGATGGCAAAAGTACAAACATCCTTTACTTAGAAGTACAGATACTCATGTTTTAAAAGACTCTGGTAAAAGTTGAAGTTCTGACTACACTTTTTCACAAGTTAAAGTAAAGAAGTTTGGGATCTGACATGTACTCAAGTAAAATGTAGTCATTACTACTACCGGTTTTAGTGTCACGCTGGTAACTGGACCTCACCGCATAATAATATTAATACAAAATAATTTCTAATTTGATCACCTAATGAATGCATCCAGGCTAAACATCCACCATATAGAACCCAAGCAGAGAAAAGATGATGATCAGGTGATCAGGAATGTCTCTGTTCTCAGTCATGTTTACATCACTGACTTTCTCTGTCTCATCCATGTTTACTCCATACTTCTTGTTGTCTTCTGCCTGCTCATTGTTCGCTTCGTAAACTAGCCTACATACGTGGTGTGTGAGAGCCAGAAAATGATACACCAGTGGTAGACTGAAGAAGCTGTGCAATGACAAGAAATAAGTTGGTAGGCTGAAAAAAGTGCAATGTGAAGAAAAAATATTGACATTTCACCAAATAGATTAAAACTAAAGTACCAAGCCTGTTTTGAAAATGTTGGTAGAAAGTACAGATTTTGGGTCCGCTGTGGCGACCCCTAACGAGATAAGCCGAAAGAAGAAGAAGAAAGTACAGATATTTGTGTAAAAATGTAATGAGTGAAAGTAAAACGTCCAAATAAAGTGAAGTACTAATACCAGATAAATCTACTTATATACAGTATCAAATTATTTATACTTTGTTACTTCCAATCTCTGAAAATCACTAATGATCTAATGCTAGCAAGTGCAGAACAATAAACACAAGACGCTAAATAAACACAAGACGCTAAAACGGTTAGAATTGAAGTTATTTGCGACATTAGAATCTGTATATGTGCAACTTTATATATACAAAATCAGCCGATGGCCATTTAAATCATTCAGTCTCATGAGAATGGGTTCATAAGTGTTTTTTTACTCAAACTCCACTCACCATCAGCCAAACAGATGGCTTTGCAGTCTGAGATAAAAACCTGCAGATACTGGTTAATGCTTTTGTTAATATTTAATATCCTCAGTTTGTGTAAAAAAAAGTCTGATCTCATTGATTAGGTTGTTGGTGGCAGATTAGTTTGGGTCTAAGTAATTTAGATTCTGCTGAGCTCTTGGGACTTTTATACCTAACAGTGTAACAGTCGGCAGATACTCGGCTCATTGCCGAGTTCAGAACAGTACATTTACTGACAGCAAATGCAATGAATGCAATGAATGCATATTATAACTTTACATTTATGGAAGAGCTTTCTACCATCTTTTCTTTTGTGCAACTAAGAATGATTTGCAAAGACAGCAGTTTCTTTCACCTGTCACTTATTTCCATGTTGCATAACTGGCTCTCTATGTTACTGTCAGAATAGACGGCCCTCCATTAGAAAGTAGGACTATAAAGACATTGTAAACAGGAGTTGCAAGAAAGAAAACCGCTGACAAATACTGTATGCTTTCGCTCTTGGACAATGAGAAATCCTGAAAAAATTAACAAGCATTTTATGAATAGTTTAGAATTTCATTTCATTAAGCCAACATTTGAAGGCCATTCTCTGTAAAAGATTTATTACAGTTTCTTCTTCTTCTTCTTTTTCTTAAAAAAGATATCTTGTGTAAAACTGTTACATTTCAGATCTGGTTTGAAGGCTGGATATTGTTTAACTTCTGATAAACATATTTATTATCTCAATATCTTTTCTAATTGTTTTAACCACTCTGACTTCTAGAAATCACCCGATGAGAGTTACAGTGGATCCAAATCATTTATTCATAACAGACTACCATGCAAACACTCATTTCCACTTGGTTGCTGCTTGCAGATTTGAGGGAGAACCTAAAGGAAACCCACTCATAAACAAGGGGTTGATAACAAACCACACTTTGGATCACTTAAATCACAACTGATGAAAAATACTTTTATTATTTTCTTTAAAAAATTTAAATATCAAAGACAAATGTTGCATGCTAATAATACAAAATGTAACTGTGAGTCACGAACAAACTGATCGGGGGCATGCTAGTCTTTTTTTCTATCATGACACACTGCTTTAGTGAATTGAATTGTTCCACCATTTAGTCACTTCTGTTAAACAATAGCATCTGTACTTTTCTAGATTATGTTTGATCAAAATCTTCCTAAAGTGCAAAACTCTCTCATGTAAAGTAAACTTCAAACATAAAGTGCTATAAAAAGAAACCCTGAAAGGAATCAAACTCGGAAGGGAACTCATCCTCATCTGGGTGACACTGAATGTCTTCTTTTATTATTTCGGCTGCTCTCATTAGAGGTCGCCACAGCGGATCATCCGTCTCCATACCCACTGTCCTGTACATCTGCCTATTTCAACCCAACTACCTGCATGTCTTCCTCCTACTGACTTTCATTCACCTTCTCTCCAGCGCTTACCTCCACCCCTCCAGGCTCTTCTCCACCTGCTCCATACTCTCACCACAAATCACAATATCATCCGCAAACATCATAGTCCACGAAGACTCCTGTCTGACCTCGACCGTCAACCTGTTCATCACCACTGCAAACAGGGAAAGGGCTCAGAGCCGATCCTTGATGCAGTCCAACCATCACCTTGAACCAGTCTGTCGTTCCTATTGCATACTTCACTACTGCCACACTATCCTCATACATGTCCTGCACCACCCTCACATACTTCTCTGACACACCTGACTTCTTCATACAATACCACAACTCCTCTCTCGGCACCCTGCCGTACACTTTCTCTAAATCCACAAACACACAATGCAACTCCTTTTGACCTTCTCTTTACTTCTACATCAACATTCTCAAAGTAAATAATGCATCTTTGGTGCTCTTCCTTGGCATAAAGCCATACTGTTGCTTACAGATGGTCACCTCTTCTCTCAGCCTGGCTTCCACTACTCTTTCCCATAACTTCATGGTGTGACTGATCAACTTTATTCCCCTGTAGTTACTGCAGGTCTGCACATCTCATTTATTCTTAAAGATCGGTACCAGCACACTCCTTCTCCATTCCTCAAGCATCTTCTTACCTTCCAAAATGCTGTTAAACAATCTTGTTAAAAACTTCACTGCCATCTCTCCTAAACATCTATATGCTTCTACTGATATGTCATCTGGTCCAACCGACTTTCTACTCTTCATCCTCTTAATTGCTGTTCTCACTTCCTCCTTACTAATCCTATCCAACTTCTCATACAGCTCCTCATATGCCTTTTCCTTGGCTTTAGCTACATCCCTTTTCACCTGCTGCTGCATCTCTTTGAACTCCTACCTACTTTTCTCATAACTCTTTTGATCCCAATTCTGTTTTGCCAACCTCATTCTTCTTATGCTTTTTTGCACTTCCTCATTCCACCACCACGTCTCTTTGTCTTCCTTTCAATTTCCAGATGTCACATCAAGTACCTTTCTAGCCTTTCTCTTATCACTTCTGCAGTAGTTGCCCAGTCATCCAGCACCTCCTCACCACCCCCAAGGCCCTGTCTTACTTCTTTCCTGAATCTCTCACTACAGTCTTCCTTCTTCAGTTTTCACCATCTTATTCTTCTTTCATTCTTCACTCTCTTCCTCTTCTTCTTCACCTCCAATTCAATTCAATTCAATTCATTTTTATTTGTATAGCGCTTTTAACAATGAACATTGTCTCAAAGCAGCTTTACACAGATAATGTGGTGATTAAATGTAAATATGTTCTTTATAAGTATGTTTGTCCCTGATGAGCAACTGTGGCAAGGAAAAACTCCCCGAGATGGCATAAGGAAGAAACCTTGAGAGGAACCAGACTCAAGAGGGAACCCATCCTCATCTGGGTTGCACCAAATGTCCATTTGAAGCATATATACAAAGTTGCGGGGTACAGTGATGATGATCAGAAGCAAACTGCACTCCCGAGTTAGTGCAGCAGACCGCCGACACCAACTACAGTCCAATCCATCCTCAAAGCACCCGTTCTACTCCGGAATTTTATGGAACCACCCAAGGTGTTGATGAGATACCGTCCCAAGCTGCACAGAAGTGTGAAGATCCACGGAGGGTAGAGGGGCAGGAACAGTGGTCACTGGAGCCTCAGGAGCATGTTTAAAACCATCCTACAGACCACCATCTGATGCTGTCTAGCTACACTGTCCCCTGCCAACCTTACAGTTTCCAATCTCCTTCAGGTTGCATCTCCTACATAGAACATAATCCACCGGTGTGCACCTTCCTCCACTCTTATACTTTACCCTATGATCCTCCTTCTACCTAAAATAAGTGTTCACCACTGCCATTTCCATCCTTTTAGCAAAATTTACCACCATCTGCCCTTCCACATTCCTCTCCTTAAAGCCATACCTACCCATCACCTCCTCATTTCCCGTGTTTTTTCTTTTTTCTTTTCCTCTATCTCACAACCCAATTGTGGAGCATAAGCACTGATGACATTTATCATCACTCCTTCAACTTCCAGCTTCACGTTCATCACCCTATCAGAAACTCTCTTCACCTCCACTACACTCTTATTGTACTCTTCCTTCAGAATCATATCAACTATCTCCCCCCCTTTACCAGTCATAGTACCCACATTTAATGTACCAACCCAAACCTCCAATCTGCTACACTTCTCCTTTCCCTGCCGTCTCTGTAGACGTCTTCCTCCTCTCCTTTTCCTATTTCGGCCAACAGTAGCCCAATTTCCACCGCCCAATATCGTTTCCCTGTTGGCTAACGATACCTGTGGCGGTTGTTGGTAACCTGGGCCTCGACCAATCTGGTATGAAATTCTCTTTCGTGATCCGCATATTTGATTTGGCACTTTTTACGCTGGGTGCCCTTCCTAACACAACCCTCCCCATTTATCTGGGCTTGGGACCAGCACTAAGAGTGCACTGGCTTGTGCAACCCTAATGGCTGGGTTGGTGACACCGAATGTCCATTTATAACAATTCCATCATTGTTGGGGTTATCAACTGTTCACTGATAACCATTTAAATGCAAAACTATTCAGGGAAATTGCTGTATTTTAGTTTTACCCTCTACAGTAACTGAAACCATTCACAGTTTACACATTGAGTTGGAAACTTGTTGGACATTGGATGTTTTGGCTCTGGGGTACAGAAGATGTGCAAGCAAATGACTAATGTGAACAATTCTACTTGTGCGGAATGCAAAATCAGGCCCCTCTGCTTTGTATCACACAGCAGTAGCATGGATTATTTTTTCTATAACTACTGTAGGCAACAAATGTGTAAGTCAGTGCAAAGAATATTCCTTTAGTTTTTACTCACTCACTTTACACATATTCTTGTTATATGCATGACATAAAAAAAATTAAATATTAAAATAGTTATTTACTATAAATCTGTGAATGTAAAAAATAGGAACTGTAGGGTGGTAAAATGTAAGTTGCAGAAGATTCATTTAAAAGTCTTTTGTTTAAAAATATCCATGCAATAACCCAAACTCAGGATCAATCTGAAGACCCCGGGGCTGTGAGGTGGCAACACTGCACCGGCATGCCTGTAACTCCTGTCATTATATTTAATGTCACTGTATTTATTATGTTATAAATTATTCATAATAGTCTGTGGTATTTTATAGACTATAAGTGGAACCTAGGTATAAGAAACACACCATAGAAAATCATAAATATATACACCAGAGAGGTGAGATTAAAAAAAGGACAGTCTGATTTTGGCTGTCAGAAAGTCTATAATAAATAAAAAACACTACTTACAATAAGGTTGAGCAGAAAGCTTGTCAGAATGCACAACATGTAAAAGCTTGAGGTGGATGGGCTATCAGACACAATTTGTGTCATTCTTGCCAGCCAAAAACACCAAAATGTCACCACAAATCTGAATTATGACTTACCTTAATAAGATTCCTTATTCTTCTGGGATAGCTTGCTGTCAGATACCGGAGTTGGGATTTGTGGTCAGTCAACTATAAGAGCATTAGTGATGTTGGGCAAAGAGACCTGGGGCACAACTGGTGATCCAGTTCATCCCAAAGTGTATTCATTAGGGGTTTAGTTGAGGGCTCTGTAACAAGCCATATCCTCATTTTGTGCACTGGGACATTGTCACTGTAGTGGTGAAAGTCCCTATATTTCTACCTGTACTGAGAGCTGGTGGTATTGTGCCGTTGACTGGTAAATGAAATATAAGAACATATGTGTATTATGGTGTTGTGCTAAGGTCAATGATGGTATGCACAAGCACTGGACTCGCTTCATCCTCACCTTGCCCCAACTTTATAACCTTTGACCTATGACCTATAGAGGGCACACACTTAAAAAAAAATAAAAATAAAAAATAAAAATAACCTGGAAAACCAAAAACCATTAAAACCAATTTTAAAACAAGTATCAACTTATAGAAAAAAACATACATACTGTATATACAGTGGGGCAAAAATGTATTTAGTCAGCCACCAATTGTGCAAGTTCTCCCACTTTAAAAGATGAGTGAGGCCTGTAATTTTCATCATAGGTACACTTCAACTATGAGGGACAAAATAAGAAAAGAAAATCCAGAAAATCACATTGTCTGATTTTTAAATAATTTATATGCAAATTATGGTGGAAAATAAGTATTTGGTCAATAAAAAAAGTTCATCTCAATACTTTGATATATACCCTTTGTTGGCAATGACAGATCAAATGTTTTCTGTAAGTCTCCACAAGGTTTTTACACACTGTTGCTGGTAGTTTGGCCCATTCCTCCATGCAGATCTTCTCTAGAGAAGTGATGTTTTGGGGCTGTCGCTGGGCAACACAGATTTTCAACTCTCTCCAAAGATTTTCTATGGGGTTGAGATCTGAAAACTGGCTAGGCCACTCCAGGACCTTGAAATGCTTCTTACGAAGCCACTCCTTCGTTGCCTGGGTGGTGTGTTTGGGATCATTGTCATGCTGAAAGACCCAGCTACGTTTCATCTTTAATGCCCTTGCTAATGGAAGGAGATTTTCACTCAAAATCTCACGTTACATGGCCCAATTCATTCTTTCCTTTACATGGATCAGTCGTCCTGGTCCCTTTGCAGAAAAACAGCCCCAAAGCATGATGTTTCCACCCTCATGCTTCACAGTAGGTATGGTGTTCTTTGGATGCAACTCAGCTTTCATTCCCCTCCAAACATGACAAGTTGAGTTTTTACCAAAAAGTTCTATTTTGGTTTAATCTGACCATATGACAGTCTCTCAATCCTCTTCTGGATCATCCAAATGCTCTCTAGCAAACTTTAGATGGGCCCCGACATGTACTGGATTAAACAGGGGGACACGTCCACCGTTCTTGTGATCCTTTTGACCCCACGGGGTGAGATCTTGCGTGGAGCCCCAGATCAAGGGAGATTATCATTGGTCTTGTATGTCTTCCATTTTCTAATAATTGCTCCCACCGGTGATTTCTACACACCAAGCTGCTTACCTATTGCAGATTCAGTCTTCCCAGCCTGGTGCAGGTCTACAATTTTGTTTCTGGTGTCCTTTGACAGCTCTTTGGTCTTGGCCATAGTGAAGTTTGGGGTCTGACTGTTTGAGGTTGTGGACAGGTGTGTTTTATACTGACAACGAGTTCAGGTGCCATTAATACAGGTAACAAGTGGAGGACAGAGGAGCCTCTTAAAGAAGAAGTAACAGGTCTGTGAGAGCCAGAAATCTTGCTTTTTTGTAGGTGACCAAATACTTATTTTCCACCATAATTTGCAAATAAATTCTTTAAAAATCAGACTGTGACATGTGATTCTCTGGATTTTTTTTTTTTCATTTTGTCTCTCGTAGTTAAAGTGTACCTAAGATGAAAATATAGGCCTCTCTCATATTTTTAATTGGGAGAACTTGCACAATTGGTGGCTGACTAAATACTTTTTTGCCCCACTGTATATATATATATATATATATATATATATATATATATATATATATATATATATATATATATATATAGACATCTCCCAATCTGGCAAAAAGTGAGATCATGTAAATTGTTCTCCGACTTTTATCAAGCACAAGTTGCCGAATGGTTTTGACATTTTCAGGGGTTGAACTCGTTGAATTCTCATCTTCTTCCAGTGATGTTCTTCTGCTCTTACACACACATGCCACTCAAAATACTTTTAACGACTTGTTGCAGCATCGTCAAATGTGTCTGTGTCAGATTGCCCAGTTTCATGCAAAATTTCACGTTTGCTTGTTCTCGAGGGACAATACTGTAGAAATTAAACTTGGATATATTTTAGAGTAGTCAATGTGCAGCTTGTATAGCAGCACAGATGTACAGTCTTTTGAAAATACCTCATTATTGTTAAAATATCTGACAACAAAAGTGAACATGTCAAAACTGTGTCCAAAATGTCAATATTTTGTGTGAGCATCATTGTTATCCAGCACAGGTTGTTGCTGGGATCCTTTTTAACTCTTTCATAATGACGTCACAGAGCTGCTGGATGTTAAGACACATGGCACATCTCCACCTTCAGGATGCCCCACAGGTGCTCAATAGGGTTCAGGTCTGCAGACATACTTAGCCACTTCATCCCCTTTACCTTCAGCTTCCTTAGCAAAACAATTCTTGGCAGTGTGTTTGGGGTCGTTGTTATGTTACAGGGTGTTACCGACCTTCTTATAGGCTAGGAATTGTACCAAAAGAACCAAATTTTACTGCTTTAATACAAGATACATACATTTGTAGCTGTTATCACTTGGTGTACTTACTTTTGTTGCCAGTTGTTTAGACAATAATGGCTGTATATTAAGTTCTTTTTAGAGGACAGTAAATCTGTACTGCTACACAGGCTGCACATTGACTACTCTAAACTATATCCAAGTTTCACATGTGTGTGGACATTGTGTGTTTTCAACTTTGTTAAACCAGTTTTGGAAAGACACTCAAATGGTTTGTCAACATACTTTGTGTCCCCATACTTATGAAAATAGTGTTAAAGAATGAAAGCAATTTGACACTAGTCTGTCTGAGCATTTCTAGATTAAATGCAGTATCAGAGCAGAGCAGCTGTAAAAGCAGGTACAGGGCAGCAGTGCTGTGAGAGCATCAGTGCTGGATGAATGTAATTGCTGGTTTTGGTGTACTGATTTACAGTAGCTATGGGCCATAAGGGCTCAGATAGGCTTTTTGATCTAATCACAGGCTGCTGCAGGCTCTAATGCCTCTGTAACATCAGAGAGCCGCAGGTTTCAGAGCTGCTCTAATGACAGGAATCATTTGCCACAGAAATAAGAACAGCACGACATGTAAACCGAAGCAGACTGCTATGTTTTTTAAATATTTTTTATTATTTTACTTTTCTTACTTTTACCAAAGTTTTCACACCAAACTACCAATTAACACAACAGTCTCCATCCTAGTACTCTTAAAAAGCCAGATCCTAGCATCTTCTCCTGATCACTTCTGCTACGCCTTTACTGAGGAATTTCTAGAATGTCTCTCAAATCCCTTCCTTATAGCTTCTAAAGGCTATGAGGTCATACATTAAATGTAATTATATTTAAGAACCACGGGAGACCAAGTGTGAAGTATTTTGAAACATCCTCAGCATGGCATCTGTCTGTTCAGGGATGTTTAACTGTAAAAACCAACAACAAAAAAAAAACCCTTCTGGATGGAGCTGAACTTTATTTGGCTCTGGCTATGTTTCTAATTTTATTTTTAGTTTTATGCTGCAGTAGAACAGACTTCAGGAAGGAGTATTTTTTTATGTGCATATGTAATAAAGAGAATTGGCCGCTTTCTTTAGCTGCATGGCATTACACTGTTCATGGCAGGGACCACACAAGGTCCTGTTAATTCCACCGTGTGCACCTGCTGCTTCATTGAACTTTATATGACTAATTCATTTAATACATTCAAATCGAATAAACATTTTTATATATTATTTTTGCAACAGTAGATAAGTTTAAAAACGTTCCAGGTGGTATACAGAATAACTGAATTGGTTAGTCTTGCATCCATAGTTAGCTATCCAACAACATACACAAACCTGAAACTGTATGAGGAACTTAATATACATAATAACAACATATATAATTAGTATTTGTATATAAATGCCATATAACTAGTGTGTGTGTCTGTGTGGGGTGGGGGGGGGGGGAAACAAAACTAAGCAAAATCATGAACTAGAAAAAACAAACCAATATTATAAGAGATTAAGTGTCAAGTCAAGTCAAGTTTATTTCTATTGCCCTTTTCACAACAGACATTGTCTCAAAGCAAAGCAGCTCAAAGCAAAGCAGCTTTACAGAATTTAACAGTTAAGGTGAATGATGTGTATTTATCCCTTATGAGCAGCCATGGCGACTGTAGCAAGGAAAAACTCCCTTAGATGTTATGAGAAAGAAACCTTGAGAGGAACCAGACTCAAGACAGGAACCCATCTATAAGTGTGTGAAGAAGTGTAAGACAAGGAACACTGTGGACACAGTTTATATATCCCCTGTGGAAAACGTAAAGCTTGTTTATATCACTTTTCTAAGATATTCTACTAGATTTGGCAGAGATTTGTGCTCGTTCAGCCACAAGTGTGTCACTTATGTAGGTGAGGTGAGGAGGCTGGGGGTGCATTCAAGTTTCCAGATCTTCCCAAAGGTGATCAGTAGGGTTGAGGTGAAATCTCTATTGCAGGCCACTCAAGATCTTCTACTCCCATCCATGTACACTATATCTTCATAGAGCTGGTTTTGTGGACAGAAGCATTTTCATGCTGGAACAATTTTGGGTCTCCTAGTTCACTTGAAAAGAAAATGTAATTCTACACATCCTAAAAACTGTGTGGTTACGGTTTTTGGAAATAAACACATATGGCTAAAACAGTCAGGTGTCCCAATACTTATAGTGCCAATACTTAAAGCACATATACTGTATTTCTATTTGTAATTATGTTATAGTCCAGACAGATTTTCTGTCTTGCAATTCTTACCTTTATGTCAGAATTTCTGATTTTCCAACATCTGATACATTTCCATACCATTTTTTTTCTGTGAAAAATTGCAAAATTTTAAACTGCAAATGTTTTACTCCTAATTCCTGCAACAAAACTAATTTTTCTTCAGGACAGCAGGACATTTCTCCCCATGGAGCCTATTTCTTTATACAGCAGACTGAACAAAAACAAGTCTGTCTCGACCAAGGCTATGAGAAAAGTCTTATTAAAAAGCAGCGATGAAGCATTCAGCATCAAGCATAAACATAAAAAAAGAAAAGTGATTAAAAAATAGCAATCTGGATTTCAAACAGTTGTAAACAATGACTCCTAATCAATTCATTTATATGCTATGCTGTACACAAATGTTAAATAATTGAAAAAGATTTAATCTGCAAATAAACTGTTCACATTAAATTTGACACACTGTACAAAATCGAACAAATTTATGGGCATGTGACGAGCAGCAATTAGAGCACTAGCGTGTAACAAACGGCTAATGTCAATAATTTAGCATGCTAGTTTCAATCGTTTCATATGGATGTTGAAAGATCTTGATAGCGAAATGAATCAGATTAAAAAATGCGCACATTAATTACTGATACTTCGTTTCATACATACCGTTTCAGGGCATGTTTATCTCAATTTGTTTACTCTATTTCAGTTTAGATCTATACTTCTAGGTGTATGTTAGCTGCTGACATTCTGCAGCATTTAAAGTACTGATGTTAATGTAAGATAATAGACCTGAGACAATGTCTTCAACACTTAAAGTGAAACATCTATTTGATAAAATGCCATGGAGAATTAGCATCATGGTAATAAGCCTCCATAGGCAGTCATTAGAGACTAGACAAGAGACACACACATACACACACACTGAGTGTGGCTGAACTTATCACAGTTTATCACACCCACTCAAGCTCTAAACGCCTGTCAGTGTGCATGTTGGCTCTGCCACAAAACACCCAAAAACAAGTTATTAACACTGAGAATGTGTGTGTGTGTGTGTGTGTGTGTGTGTGTGTGTGTGTGTGTGTGTGTGTGTGTGCGCATGCTTGTGTTATCTGAGCAGATTTTCTTTACCCTTTCCTGATCTAAACGAAGCTCTAGAATGTAATACAAATCAACCGATACGATTTCATCCATCAGTCCCTTATCGTATAATGTGCCACATATCGAACGGGAATTAGAAATCCGAAGTATTCAAATGCATTGCTGATATATTTAACTGATTACAGGCACTATCACGGTCTCTTTAGTGGGTTTCTATCCACCTGGAATTATGTGAATCTCTGAATCACACACACACACACACACACACACACACACACACACACACACACACACTGAATGTAAACTTAATAAATGTTATACCCTGAAATTGCAAAAAAAAAAAAGTATTTTACTTCTCAGATAAGATGGGTAATAAAAATGCATGCAAAACAGTGGAGCAGTGAAGCCTCTATAATACATTTACACAAACCTAAACTTTTCCAACCTGACTTTTCCAGCCATATGTGGTTCCTCCTCAAACAGTATGATTTAAACCTAAACCGCTTCCAGCATGACACATGGGTTTGAGTGAAGGATGAGTGCCCTGCTATAGAGCTTTGACCTCAACCCTACTGAACACCTTTGGAAAGAATGTGAACACTGACTTCACCCCAAGTCAAGTTTATTTCTATTGCGCTTTTCATAAAGGACATTGTCTCAAAGCAACTTTACAGAATTTTAAGAGTTACATGCGTGTAATGAATAAAGCGAGTCTTTTCATTACCAGTCTCTCAGCAGGAGTGATTGCTTGGTTGCCAGATTTCAGGATAAATACTTACTCATGGCCAAGTTTGTATTGGTAGTGATTACAAATATGGCTAACAAAGCTATCATGTGGATGCTGTTCAGTGCCCTCTCTTTCTTGCTGAAGTATTGAAAATCCTTTTTTGTCTGTTTTTTCTGTTGTTTTCTTATTATTTCAACAACAGAGGTAAAGAACAAATGCTTGAGGCTGAATCTCTCCCTCATGTCCCACTGTGTGACTGGTATCAGAAAACAGAGAATTATTTTTTCATCATTCTACAATACAGTTTATGGTTATGCTGTCTTCTTTATACACACACATATACACACGTCTGGGCCAAAGTATATGATATATCTATCTATCTATCTATCTATCTATCTATCTATCTATCTATCTATCTATCTATATATATATATATATATATATATATATATACAGTGCCCTCCACAATTATTGGCACCCCTGTTTAAGATGTGGTCGTGGACTTCAAAAAATTCTCCTTTTATTTTAAAACAACATAGAACCCAAATGCAAAAAAAGAGAAAAATCCAACCTTTTTTAAGTACATTACTTTGGTGGTCAAAAAATCACACATTTAGAAAAAAATAAATAAATTTAAATCATGTGTGCCACAATTATTGGCACCCCTGATGTTAATACTTTGTACAACCTCCTTTTGCCAACAAGACAGCACTTAATCTCCTCCTATAACATTTCACAAGATTGGAGAACACAGAGAGAGGGATTTTTGACCATTCTTCTTTGCACAATCTTTCTAGATCATCCAGTGTCCTGGGTCCTCTCTTATGCACTCTTCTCAGGCCCACAGCATCACAGATCCTCCACCATACTCCACGGTGGGCATGAGGTGCTTTTCGGCATACTCATCTTTTGTTTTACGCCAGACCCACTTAGAGTGTTTGTTGCCAAAAAGCTCAATCTTAGTCTCATCTGACCAAAGCACACGATCCCAGTTGAAGTCCCAGTACCGCTTAGCAAACTCCAGACGTTTACGTTTGTGAGTGTTAGTGAGAAAAGGCTTTTTCCTTGCATGCCTCCCAAACAGCTTGTTGGCATGTAGAGAGCGTCTGATGGTTGTTTTGGAGACTCTGTGACCCCAAGATGCCACTCTTTGATGCAATTCTGTGACGGTGAGCTTGGGAAATTTTTTTACTTCTCTTACCATCCTCCTCACTGTGCGTTGTGGCAAGATAAACTTGGGACCTCTTCCAGCCTTGTTTGTCACTGTTCCAGTTGTTTTAAACTTCTTAATGATTCCTCTGACTGTAGATACCGGCAAGTTAAGGCGAGTGGCTATTTTCTTGTAGCCATTGCCTGACTTATGAAGGTCGACACACATCTGCCTTACTTGAATGGTGTGTTCTCTTGTCTTTGCCATGTTGACAAATGGGTAAGAGAATTAGGCCTCTGTGTCACGTCATATTTATACCCCAGGGAAACAGGAAATCATGAATTACTAATTAAAAGTCCCTAGATACCCTGACCAACCTTAGCAACTACAGAAAAATATATTAAAAAAAAAACAATTACATTTTTCAGAGGAATTGTTAGGGGTGCCAATAATTGTGGGGCACATGATTTCAAGGTTTTTTTTTTTTCCTAAATGTATGATTTTTTTTACCACCAAATTTATGTACTTAAATAAAAGGTTGGATTTTTCTCTTTTTTTGCATTTGGGTTCTATGTTGTTTTAAAAAAAAGGAGAATTTTTAGAAGTCCACGACCACATCTTAAACAGGGGTGCCAATAATTGTGGAGGGCACTGTATAGAGAGAGAGAGAGAGAGAGAGAGAGAGAGAGAGAGATAGATAGATAGATAGATAGATAGACTGGTTGCAGAGAGAAAAATAAAGTACAGTATAGTTTGAAAAAATAATAAAAATAGAAATAGATAGATAGAATGATGGGGGGGAGAGAGAGAGAGAGAGAGAGAGAGAGAGAGAGAGAGAGATTTTAGTCAAGTCAAATTGAGATACGGGAATAGAAGGAAGGTATAATGCGATGTCAAGTCAGAGGTGGAAAGATCTGATCCACCCACAGCAAAAGCAAGCAATTAGTGTGGGCACAGAGCAGAAATGTGGCTTGCCTTTACTCATTCTCTTTCTTTCTCTGTCTCTCTCTCTTACCAGATGTCCTCCCTACCTTTCTAAAAAGCCGTATCCTGCTCTATTGTGATGTGATCGAATCGGTGCTCCATCACTACAGATCTGATCTGACAGGCCATTACACAGACAACAGGTCCAAGCAGTGGGCTATCTAAACTACACACAGATAAAGGCCATATATATAATATCCTTTCATAATATTCTTCAGCTTGACAGGAGCAGGAAAATACATTGTTTTAATATATTGTTTTTCCCAGTGTGATGAGAGCATCCGGTTTTATACACGTGCAGGCTTGCAGGTGGACGTCTGGGGTTACAGATTACTGCAGTGGGTTATTATTTTTACCCTGCACATGTTCAGGTGTGACAGTGACGGATGTGTGAATCTGAACAAGGTGGTCTGAATTATTTTTTATTTTTTGCTTCAAACATTGCTGTAACAAGGCCGAGCTTCTCAGTATAAACCCTGTGAGCAAACACAATAATGTGGAAATGCTGTAGAATGCATGTTACATTCTATGTTTCATAAAAAATTAATAGATGAATATTCATATTTAAAAGTGCATAAAATATTTGCTACAATAATATGACATTATCGAATAATACCATTTTTTGGGGGGGTGGTTTTTGTAGAGATTTTTTATCAGGTGAATTTCTAGCATTGTTTACCCAAATGAGGATGAGTCTGGTTCCGCTCAAGGTTTCTTCCTCATACCATCTAAGGGAGTTTTTCCTTGCCACAGTTACCACGGCTGCTCATCAGGGATAAAGAACAAATTTAAATAGAAGTGAATTTTGTTCTATAATTCTGAGATTCTATAATAATTCTAAATAATTCTTCCACCTATCTGTCAATTTATCCATTTATTCATCCATACAACTTTCTATCAGACTATTTATGTTGTACAAATTCCTGTTTTTCTTCACAACTTAATTCATCTATCCAGCTGCCAATTACGTTTGCATTTATCCATAATTATTATTTGATATATCCATCTCTCACATTTCAGCACCCAGTTTATAATACAGTATCTTCTCAAGGGAAAATACTATAGAAATGAAATTTGGATATATTTTATATCCAAGGGGGATCCCAGCAACAACCTGTGCAGCCCTGGTAAACTCCATTCCCAGGAGGATTAAGACATATGGACACTTTGGACATAGTTTTGAAATGTTCACTTAGGGTGTACTCACTTTTGTTGCCAGTTATTTAGACAATAATGGCTGTATGTTGAGTTATCAGAGGACAGTAAATCCGTACAAGCTGCACATTGACTCCTCTAAAATATATCTGAATTTTATTTTTATAGTATATAGTTTTATATATACTGTATATATAATTAATTGAAATGTGAGGGGTGCACCCACTTTTTTGAGAAACTGTATGCCTTTTTTCAAAAAAATATCTGTCCAACAACACGTCTACTCATCCAGAAGAATTTAAATCCTGCCACTTGCAAATTTATTAATCTATTTATCCATCCATCCATCTTTAAATCCTTTGATCTGTCTCTTTATCCATCTCTTCATATATCTATCAATCCATCCATTTATAAACTTATCTATCCATTTTATTTCTAAAGAAAACAATGACAAATTGATGACCAGCAATATTTACTTTACAACAGTAATATAATTTGATTTTTTTTTATCTATTTGTTTATTTATGTATTTTTTTCTTTTGCACTAACAAGCACAAACTGTTGTGTTTAAATTTAACTAAATGGATGAATAATAAGCCCATTTCCACACCAGCATCAACTGTGGTCTTCTGCTGAGAAGCTGGATCCAAAGGCAGTGAGTATAATTGTTGATTATTTGTCCCCATCTGTAATTATGGAAGTAATGTTTCGGAAATGAAAATACTCATTGCCTGGACAGGACACTGAACCAAACAGCTGTTCTCCATTCCTAATGAACTTTAATCTCCAGCTGCTTGTTTTTTTTTCTGCTTTCCTGTTTCTAAAATCCAAGTTAAATTGAATCACTGAAACATTCCCATCAGCGCCATTGACCTTGGGGGTCCATGGTGCACGGACTCTACTGTTACTGAAAGTCATTGCTTTGTTCATTTAGCGTATTTGAGGATTAGGTGCAGACCCTTTTATTTACAGAGAGAATTTTTAGCCATTGTTGTGACTGCAGTGTACGTTCCTCTGGATGCTAATGCTAAGCTAGCTATGGAGGAACTGCGTGCAGCTATCAGAAAACAGCAGTCTGCACATCCTGAAGGAGCTTTTATTGTTGCTGGAGATTTCAACCACTCCAACCTGAGATGTGTACTACCAAAATGTCATCATAATGTCTCCTGCTCTACCAGAGGGGACACCACACTGGATCAGGTAAATACAAACATACCTGGGGCATACACGGCCATTTCACTTCCCCACTTGGGTCAGTCTGATTACCTTTCTTTGTTCATGCTACCCAAATACACACCACTGATCAAACAGGTGAAACCAGCTGTGAGGACAGTAAAGGTATGAACAGAGGGAGCCATTTCTTCTCTACAGCAACAGTTTCAGGATACTGACTGGAACATGTTTGTCTCACAGGCCACACTGGACTCTCACACCGACATGGACATTTACACATCATCTGTTTTGGACCATATCAACACTTGCATTGACAATGTCACTGCACAAACAGGTATCCTCAACCCTCATTGTGAACACTGGCATCCCACAGGGTTGTGTTTTGAGCCCACAACTCTACTCCCTGTTCACCCACGACTGACTCCAACATCCTCATCAAGTAGATCCTCATCAAGTAGTGCAGATGACACCACCATTATTGGCCATATCAACAACAACAACCAATCGGCCTACAGGAAAGAAATCCGAAGCCTGACAGTGTGGTGTGCTATTAACAACCTGACCCTCAATGCCCCGAAGACTATAGAGCTCATCATTGACTTTCAGAAATATAACAGCGGGAGACATTTCCCAGTCTACATCAATAAAATTATGGTATAGCAAGTCTCCAGCTTTAAGTTCTTGGGAGTTCACATCTCCGAGGATCTGTCCTGGCACCAGAACACTTTAGCTCTGGCTAGGAAGGCGAAACAAGCCTGTACTTCTTGAAGAGTCTCACGAAAGCTTATCTGGTCCTATCGATTTTCTACCGCTGCATCATGGAGAGCATCCTGACCAACTCCATCACTGTATGGTACGGAGGCTCCACAGTTGTGAGCAAAAAGACGACACATGGTGGTCAAAAAACGCCAACTACCTGCCATTAAAGACCTTCACCAGATCTCTGTGCAGAGCTCACAACATCATCATGGACTCTTCACATCCCAGTCACAAACTGTTTAATCTCCTTCCATCAAGAAGGAGATACAGGAACATACGCACCAGAACCAGCAGGTTCAGGGACAGCTTTTTTCCATTCACCATCACACTACTGAACTACACTGTTAGATCACTGTAAAAAGAAAACCTTCTGTAGAATTATACATACAATGTCCATATTACATATTGTATTTTTTATACTCTTCATTTCCTACACATATTGTGCTATATATATATATACACACTTTTTTTTATCTATCTATCTATCTATCTATCTATCTATCTATCTATCTATCTATCTATCTATCTATCTATCTATCTATCTATCTATCTATCTAGAATTGGTGACTTGTAATGGAGTAAGTATGCAGAATGGTATTTATACTTTTACTTAAGTATGCTTTTCTGGTACTCTTTACACCTCTGCATACTACTTGGTTAAATCTATATATAAACTGTTGTTTAAAGATAATCATCATTAGAGCTACTAGTAATGTTAGCTGGTTAGCATGTTGCTAAAAGAACATGCTATTGGCTGCTGGTCAGATTGTTATTAAGTAACTGGCTGTTGTCCTGCAAAGACCTGAATAATAATGTGAAATTCTTTATTATGTATTGTGATGAGTTCAGTCTAATACACTGGCTAATGTGATACTGTATTCTACACACAGTTAAAATGGAAGAATAATTAATTCTCGTAAAGCATTACGTTTTGGTCTCTTTTTTTTGTCTTCTTGGTGCTTGGTGTTTGATGAGTGGGTGGGAGGCTCAACAGACTAAAGCCTATTTGGCACAATGAACCTGATGTGGATGCCAATTAACAGTAAAACAGCAGGGATGCATTTGTTTACTTATTTGGTTAAAAGATGCGCTGCCATGTGTGTCATATTTACCTGCTTTTAATTATTGCAAGTGAGCTGCTAATGAGAGCAAATACAGTGAAAACTCAACAGAAATCCAGTTGCTGTACAAAATTCATATACATGATATATACAATAACATCTATATATGCAAACCTATATAAACTAACATGTGTCTGTGTATGTACATACATACACATATACCGAACTGGCATACCTTTATCGCCACTGATTAGGCATTACATCATGATCACCTGCCTAATATTGTGTTGGTCCCCCATTTGCTGCTGAAACAGTCCAGCCCCATCGGGCATTGACAGCATTAACTTCTTCAGCAGTTTGAGCTACAGGAGCTCATCTGTTGGATCGGACCACACAAACCAGCCTTTGCTCCCCACGTGCATCAATGAGCCTTGGCCGCCCATGACCCTGTCGCTGGTTCACCACTGTCCCTTTCTTGGACCACTTTTGATAGATACTAACCACTGCAGACCAGAACGTCCCACAGGAGCTGCAGTTTTGGAGATGCTCTGACCCAGTCGTCTAGACATCACAATTTGGCTCTTGTCAAACTCACACAAATGTTCACTTGCTGCCTAATATATCCCGCCCACTAACAGGGGCTATGGTGATATATATATATATATATATAATGAGATTAACCAAATAACTAGACGAGCTGGTTATTTTCTCTGTGTTTCCACGTCAATGAGATGGCAAATATACCCCAAAATGTAACTGCAGACATAGAGAGAAAGCGATTTGTCATGTATTAGACATCATTTCTCTTAATCCAAATTCAATTTGCGGAAACAAAAGACCAACAAAACCTGAGGGCAAAATCTTTAACAACCTCATTCACGCTTCTATCCATAAAAAAAAACAGCACTGAAGAGTGTTATTGTTTTTATGATCCATAATCACTTCTTTAAATGAATGGCAACCCTGAGCCATATCCGAGCCGCAGGGAATTAACACATTCAATTTCATTTTCCAATCTGCAAAGAACAAAAGAATGGGCAGGAAAGGAAAATAGCTGAGCAATAAAAGCGAATGTGTGACCACCCTGTGTTTAGATCATTGTAGTTTAGCAAATTAAGGGCAACTACGTACCTGCTTGCTGTTTGGCAGTCAGACAGTCATCCATTAATTTGCATGTATTTCTATAATTTAAGATTTTTTTTTTTGTCAAATTTCACATCACACCCTCCATCCCCATTTTTTTAAGAAATGTTTAACTTTCTTTAAGCAATGTATCTTAGACAGTCACAATGGACACCTAATTCTTTAGCATTTGTACACATGCTGATATGGTCATGGACACATGGTGCCTCTTTGATACACTATTCTTGTATTTATGAGAAGTCGTCTCTAAAACAAACCCAGCCATTAGGGTTGCACAAGCCAGTGCACTCTTAGTGCCGGTCCCAAGCCCGGATAAATGGGGAGGGTTGCGTTAGGAAGGGCATCTAGCGTAAAAACGTGCCAAAATCGAACATGCGGAGGATCCGCTGTGGCGACCCCTAATAGGAGAAGCTGAAAGAAAGAGAGAGAGAGGTCTCTAAGTGGTTAAGACATTGCCCTACTGATCAGAAAGTTATGAGTTCAAATCCCAGTACTGCCAAGCTGCCATGGCTAGGCCCTTTAGCAACCTCAACTGCTCAGATTTGTAAGAATTCATTTTATAATCGAGACTTATTGTTAATAGTGTCCAGCAAAGGCCATAATGAAAATTAAGTAAACACGTTGGCACTAATAAATGGCATTATCAGCAAAAAAATTGACATCTCTCAAATGTATACGTGTCAAAAACATTAAGCACGTACAGGTTTACAACAAGATGATGTCAGACAATAACAAGTCTGTTCCTTCTCATCACTGTGTCAAAGAGACATGTTTTTGAATGCTTCTGAGGTACAATAGTGCACGCAGCAATCCTGCTAAATAGACAAATAGAGCTGCGGCACTCTGTGGGCGTGAAGAGGATGATGCTGAGCTTCTGTCTCTCAATGACATGATTTAGTCAGAAAACAGGTGGGAAGAATAGATCAGCATTGTTGTGTATGAATCATCATTTACCTCATTCCAACTCACTTCCAGGGAGGGAACCAGGAGACACATATTGAGAGAAAAAAAGAAAGAGAAAGAGAGAGAAAAAAAAGAGATAAAGAGACAGGAGAGGAAGGTTACAGCTTATGGTTAGACCTGTTCAGTGAATGACTTCTGAAATCAGAAGTCTGTGAGTCGTGCAGTGCTTTAAAAAAAGAGCAAACAAACACTAAATAGACAAGCACACACACACACACACACTATCTGGCAGGCAACAATAAAACCATGCTGTGAAAAGCTGCTGTGCTGTGCTGACCGAGTTCTCACAAAGCCGCAATCTATCGTAGCTGAGAAAGTCAAGGACAGGAATCGTTTACACACAGATTGGAAATATTTTGGCACAACTTACTGCAGCTGTAATCATTATTTACTGTATATGTGTACAGTTTTTGTGTTGACTGCTTATTATAACCACAGTTGCTGTGTTGCACAGTAAAAATGATACAGTGTCCATAAAAACATACACTGTATAGACAAAGGTTTGTGAATAAGTGACCATAAGATTGGAATGTGCTTTTTAGACATCCCATTCCACATTTAGTCCTCATTTGCTGTTACAACAACCTCCACTCTTCTGGGAAGGTGTTCTACTAGATTTTGGAGTGTGGTTGCCAGATTTTCGCTTATTCAGCTACAAGAGTTAGAGTAAAATCAGATACTGATGCAGATGAGTCAGTGCTCCAAATTCTAGCAAAGGTGTTCAGTAGGGTGAAGGTCAGAGCTCTATAACAGGTCAACCAAGATCTTTCACACCATCCCATATGTTCATGGAGCTGGTGTTGTGAACAAGAGGCACTAATCCGGAAACAGAGCTGGATCTTCTAGCTCAAATGAAGTAAAACTTTAATGCTACTGCCTCCAAAGAAGTCCTGTACAATTGTTTGCTCCCAGTTTGCAGTGTGTGTGAGAACTACATAAGGCTGAAAAGTCAGGTGTCCCAATACTTTTGTTCTCAACTCTACTCAACACCTTTGGAATGAATGTGAACGCTGATGTACCCCAGGCCTCCTCACCGTACAACAATACCTAACTTTACAGACACCCTTGTGGTTTAATGAGCACAAATATGGCAACCACAGTTGAAAATCTAGTTTACCTTATGAACAAGTCCTAGCAATGACTCAGTTTTGCATTCTTGTCATATAACTTCTTTGTCAGGTGGATCCTGTGAACTGTCAGGTGAATTAAGGAATGATATTTGTGTCAAAAGTATTGATTACATGCTTGAAATTTGTCAGGATTCACATTTTGGAGGAATTAATTTTTAAATAAATTTGACAAACAAAAAATTTTCCACAGAAGGTTTTTATCTATGATGGATCTTTGTCCGTTAAAATACATCGATCGCAACTACAATTCAGGCCCGCTCCTCTGATCCGTGCCAACATGGTTGGATCCCAGCATTACTGATGGCTGCAATTAATAGGGCTGCCGACAATGAGCCGTCACTCGACCCGGTGCAATGTGCCATGGTGCAATGTGTGCATGGGACATGACTGTGAATTTTACACACTGATTCCAACAGAGATTCCCTGCCACCAAAACGCCATTCGTCAAACACTGGCCTTTTCTTTTTGCATGTTAATAAAAGCCTTCAAAGCAGAGGCTAATTAAGGTCACACTATAATACCTGAGGTTAATGCCCATCTCATCTGAATGCCAGAGATAGCAAATGGAAAGGCCAGAGAGAGAGAGAGAGAGAGAGAGAGAGAGAGAGAGAGAAATCCAAATTGGTGATGCTTTTTTCTTTTTTCTCTGCTTTTTCAAACCCGTCAGATTGATCTCTTTCTGATTTATAGGTTAACTGCTCTTTAGTGTGAATGAGTTATTATATGCGGGTCATATATATATATATATATATATATATATATATATATATATATATATGCACATACACTCACCCTTCACTTTAATGGAAACACCTGTTCACCCACATTTACTTTTCTACACATCAAACACATGCAGGTCAAGAGCTTCAGTTAAAGATTACACCAGAATAGGAAAAAGGAGACTGTGAAGATAAATAGACGTGAAATTGTGAATGACTGACGGTAATAGGGGGCAAAAAGGGACACACAGAATGTCACTATGATTAATCCTGACAATTCATTACTTTGTGTTATAAAACGATTTCTAAAAGCCACTAAGTAAAACATTTTGCCTTTACAATCAAAAGCCATGTTTTTGGTTCTTCATTTCTTCATTTCTTTCAGTACAACACTTTTTTTTTCCAGTGACTCCTGCACTTCTGGAACATGGGTTATATGACAGTCTTCTGATAAAAAAAAAAATTGGACAGCTAGTGAACAAGATGGGAAAAAACTGTGTCTTCAACAACGCCTGCCAGCTGGTGCGACAGATTCTCTCTAAAATCCTTTCTAAAATCTGGCAGGAGCTAGAAAACCTAATCCCACCTCCTGGTCTTGTATTACAACGCTGCCAGTTCTGACATACAGTGCCTTGTATAATTATTCAACACCCTTGAACTTCGTAGTGTTAGAAGCCTGGAGCATCTGGATCTATATGGCATGCATTTACCTGTGTATCCAAATAGAACACAACACTGACAATCAATCAAACTTGAGAAATAGTTTTCTAATAAATATTATGATTGCATACGCAGCGAAAGTCATTTATGGTGGAGCAACATTAAATAGATAAGATTTCCAACAGAAAGGCAACCATCAGGTTAACTATTAAATTCAACACTAGGATTTAAGATGCTGAGCTGTTCACACAGAAGCCACAACCTGAACACAAAAAAGTGATGAGTATGGAAGAGCACAAAGTGTTCCATTTGGTGGAAACCAAACACTGCTCATATTTTTTTAAATTAGTGAAGCATGGTTGTGGTAGCATTATGTAGTGTGAATGCTTGATTTGGAAACTGCCAGAAAAAAATCTCAATCCAATCTGACAGGGGTTTCACCAGTGTCTTCCTCCAGCAGCTTTGCAAGCTATTTGCTTGCTATTTTCTTCTACTAGAGTAATAAGTAGTGTTATTAACATCATTCTTTCATGAACTTGACAAACACTAAATTAAATCCTCTTGAAATAAGAGTTAATGTCTTATGATTTAATGCATCATCTGAAGTCGACAAGAACACTTTATAACCACCAATATGACCAATATACCAACCAATATAATACACACTGGATCACTTTCTATGTTACTGCAGTTAATCTAGAGCATACATTAAGATTACTAGGTCTGAGGTTTGAACACAGACGGGGTTAAACCCTGGTAGATTGCAGGGCATCATGCAGGGCAACACATTCTCACGCTTTTTTTTTTTTTTACGAACCCCTCATACCTAGGGGCAATTTAGGGAGAAACCTATGTGAACTCACATACAGAAAGTCACATACTGTATTTTACAAACTAAAACCACTTGAAGACATTTTAAATGCTGAATAAATGAAATGCTTGGAATACACACCCTAGTGGCAGGTGTACCGAGTCTACATTTTGTTCAAGTCAAGTCAAATCAAGTCAAGAAGCTTTTATTGTCATGTGTACCATATATATAGCTGTCGCAGTTCACAGTGATATGGGACAATGTTCCTCCAGAACCCTGGTGCTACATTTACAACATAAAGTGTCACATAAAGTGCATCGTGTGCAACCTAGTGTAAACAGTGAGGACAGACAACAACAAGACAGTGTGGGGCAGATACACAAAACACAAAATAGCACCGACCAGTAAACCTATTGTATATTCTCATTATACAGTAATGTGCAAAAGAGGAGTATAAATCTAAACATAATGCTGCTAAGAAGGGATGATAGTGGCAGTGCAAGAAATACAAAGAGAAATATATGTACATATTTACAATAAATATATACAACATAATTAGCAAGCCAGCTAATTGTGGCAAACACAAATCGCATTTCGTGGAATAATGCTAACTAGCTAACTTACATTAATAAAGCTAATTATTTACATTCAATAACTTTATTGCCACAAGCAAAGGCAGAGAAGCAAAATATTATATACTATGATACACGCTATATGAAGAAATGTATCACACCTGACTGTGTTATGCTATGTAAACTGTTACCACAAAGTTATATGCACACAATTTTACAGGATGTCTTTGGATGCCAAAAGACACCCAAACCTCTTACAATGCACCTATGCAAAAAGCCAGCTCCATGAAGATATGCTTTACATGGGTTGGACTGGAAGATCTTGTGTGGCCTGCTATAGAGCTCTGACCTCAACCCTTTTAAAACCCTTTGAAAAGAATTGGAACTCTGACTGCACCCCAGGCCTCCTAACCTCACCTCACCTGGACTATCTTCCTGGAAGAGTGAAGGTTGTTAAAAGCCATATAATGTCTATTTGTCCATATAGTGTATATATAAAAGTCCTTATTACTGCATCTGCCTAATCACATTTTGTACACATTGTTTTTGTACACAACAATATGAGACTAGGCAGAACAACATTGCATTCAAATATATAAAGAACTATATAAAATACATGCAAAATCACCCTTTTTTTTTAATGGTAACTACATATCCTACAATCATTTAAATAAAGTCACGGAGGAAAGAAAGCCTCGTGCCCATGAGCTCCACACAATCTGTTTCAAATGCAGCTTCAACCGCCAAAAACAATTTCACACGTTTACAGTTTTCTATATGTAGGCATATGTGGAGTTATGGGTTCTTTAGTGATTTTGAAATCTGGCTTAAATGTAGAGCACTGAAGTGAAAATCACACCAGAGAAAAAAGTGAGCATGTGGAGTAATTAAGGAAGAGCAGTCTATAAACTGCAAATGTGCCTGAGCACAGAGTAGGTTGAATTAAGATTTAGTATAAGACATGCATTCTAATTGTCGCATTACTTCATTTTATTCTATTTTACAAATAAAAATAAACAATATAATTGTAAGTCTGCAAGGGCAATAGAGTGTCACAGTAGGTGAGTTAAGACAGATGGGAAAAGTGCAGGAAGACGTTTTACTGAAAAGTATCCTAGCCAGATGCTTTGAACATGCTTTGTTTACACTCTAAATGCAAACAACATAAACTTGGCAAAAAAATTTTTTAATAAATTGGTGCAAACAAAAATTAAGCATATTTAGTAGTATAGAACCTTATTTTTTGCAATAAAGGACAGGTAAAACTGCGTTGTAATTATAATTTATTTTAATGAATATGTCTACACTAATCCATATATTTTTGAAGAAATTGTCTAAAAATGCTCCGTATCACCACTATTATTTTTAATAATTTTCCAAAAGTTGCTTATCCACACTGAAACGTCTGAAAATGCTTACGAAACTTTGTGGCAATGTCGGGGCAAGGCACCGTCACATGAGTAGAAATCCATCATGGTTGTTACTGTTCACACTGTGACTTTGGAGAGCCTTTTTAAAAAAGTGTTTTCACTGACTAAAACGCCGTCGGTGTGGAGCCAAAACAGAGAGAAAGTAAACTAAAATGTATTAGTGTGGACTTGACCTATATATGGTGTGTAGTGATTGGTTACAGGCATGAATGATTGTGAGCAAGTGTGGACAATTAGTAATTGGGTGAACGTAAATGTGATGGAAAATGAGCTTCTCGCAGCCATATTTGTATTCTGTGGTGCAGTTCTTGGAGGCTGTTGCACACTGTCTGGCACAAACATACTAAACCCAGATCAGCATAACATTGCTTTTAAAACAAATGCAATAGATTTAAAAACAAGTTATTTTCTGTTTAAAAACTGTGTTTACAATCCATAGATTTCAGAGACTAGTGTTGTTGTAGATCAGAGTTTTTTCTTTTTATTACCCTCACAATCCTGCACAATTTCAACAAATCTTTATTCCCAACATACCAGACCAGGTCAAACAGGGCAGATTAATAAATGGGTTGATGAGTTAATTCAGGTGAGTTGAGAGTTGAAAGCAAAGATCAGCAAGAAACTGCTTTTATCTCTGGCCAAAATACAGTCTAAGAAATCAATCATGTCTTGTACCTTGCAAGGCTAGGTATCGGTAACAAGATAAATGAGAAGGACATCAAGGGGGTCATGTACACCATTAAAGAAACTGTTGTTTTGGGGTTTTTTGTACAGACATTGGGTGACTTTTATAACACGCTCATATGGGTTCATGTACAGGCTCAATGCATTAAGAATTTCCTACAATTCTTGTGAGTTAGATACTAATACACATGTACAAATATCATGTTGCACATTTTTAGGTCAATTCAACTTGAGAATGAGAAAATAATACACTGCTGAGAGATGCTTTGACTCTACTAATGTCAGGGATCCACCAGCCACACCTTCACATAACCCACCTATCACTTCAAGCAGCTCTCCTACGTACTAATCATCTACACCTGGAGCTCATCAGCCTCCAGGCTATATAACCACCGTTCCCCACCAAGTACATTGTCCGTTCTACAGTCTAGGCTGACGAATACTGCTGGACTACCCAAGTGGCTTACACTACGTGTAGAGGTATGTTTCATAGTTAAGGGACTCTGTTTAGCTCTTTGAGCTCTTGCCTGTTCATTACATTTACCAGGATTTACTAATCCTGGAGCTTTGCTCTAGTTTACCGTTTTCTGCTTTTGCCCTGTGTTGTTTCATTAAACATTGTTTACTGTACTTCGTTCTTGCGCCTGACAACTAAGCATCCCAATCTGGCTCTTGTCGAAAGATAACTTTAAAAACTGACCTTTCACTATCTCCCTAATAGATTCTACCCGTTGATAAATCTAATTAAATTGATTAATATTTACTTCATTTGTCAGTGCTTTTTATAATAAACTAATCAGTGTGTAGAATCCACACTACCATCAGCAATAATAATGGCAAATATTGAGTAGTCCTTTGTTAACATTGCTAAACATTATATAGATTAAAGTTTACAGGCACCTGACAATAGGATTTGTATTTCTTTTTTTGACCAATCGACAGTTGCTGTTATAATGCCCTCCACTCTTCTGGGAAGATGTTCCACTGGATTTTGCAGTGTACTTGTGGAGATTTATTCTCCTTCAACCACAAGGGTGTTAGTAAAGTCAGGTACTAATGTAGGTGAGGTGAGGAGGCCTGGGGTGCAGTCAGTGTTCTAGTTCATTACAAAGATAAGGTTGAGGTCAGAGCTCTATAGCAGGGGATCTTCCACTCCGGCCCATATACGCCATATCTTATGCCATATCTTTGTGCACAGATGCAGTGTCATGCTGGAACATGTTTGTGCCTCCAACTTTGTGGTAACAGCTTCAGAAAAAAAAAAACACAGATAGCTGAAAAAGTCATGTGTTCCAGTACTTTTGTCTATATAACGTAGTTTAACATTTTTATACGCTGCACCTTTTATGGGCATAGCCTTGGGGATTTGCACAGCTAGCAGGCTGTCAAACAATAACTTCAGCTTAAAGATTAAGTTTATTTGACATGCTCATCTGCAGTTTTTCCCTTATGTTCGAAAAACCATGGCATTTGAACAGTAATGTTAAGGGACCACTGTTTTGGGATCACTGTTAGAAAGAGATTATGAGAACTTTATAAACAAGACAAACTATGGTGATAAATGTCAAGAAGGTAATGTCAAATCATGTTGTGTAAGGCAAAGTGGGAGATTGAGGTAGTGGGAAAGGGGGTAAACAGAAGAGAAGGATCAAAAACATACAAAAGTTCAAGCAAATGAATGGAAAGATGTCGAGAAATAAATTCTGATCAAATTCTGAGAAAAATCTCAGTACTAGTAGCTGGATAACTAACCATCTCTTGCCTTGCACACCACACATATATACAGTATATAGCCTGAAGAAACAACCTCTCACATTTAGCATTGTAATTGGATTCAAAGAGGATTCAATTGGATTCAAATAAATCCAATGTACCCTGTTGTGTTAACAAGGACAAAACTGCTGCCCCTTGTGAAGAATATGCTGTGCTGTGTTGGAGCGATGCATTAACGCCATCCACTCTCAGATACAAACTCCCCTGAGGAAGCCTAGGACTTTACATTTACTACACCATCGCTGCAGCCCTGCTGCTCCTCCCTTATATGACCACTCACTGCTCCACTTCCAACGCAATTACCACACCATTCCTTTACACTGCAGTATGTGAGGGAATAAAAACCCTGCCGGTCCCAATCTCTTTTTCTGTATCAAGGGTTTGTGTACATGTTGAGCATCTGGCCATCAGGATGCCACAAAGCATGTAACACCAGCCTTCCCTGTTATCAGAGCACAGCAGTAAGTCATTACAGTTGCTGTAGAAACCACATTTTTTCAGCCGCCTGTGGATCCTTTTTTCTTCCTGAAGTGAAGCTATGAGGAACCTCACCAGTCTCTACTCTCTATTGATTTCCAGAATTATTCCCCATCTCTAGTGTGCATTCAATTCAGGGTTAGTATTTCCCTGGAGAAAGCATGGTGTAATCCTGTATTTCTCTTGTGGTCTTTTTAATTGGCTTTAATCCACACGCTCGTAGGCAGTTACTGAATTGAACAACTTTCTAACCGCGTGCTAGAGATTAGTGCATTTCTTAAAAAAAAAATTATATTGATTAGTTATAATGTAATGCTGCAAATGTCACAGCTCCCCCTAATGAGTTGTTGAAATGTACTCGAGAAATTGTGGATTGCAAACTGGCCTCAAGATAGTTACAAACACACACTGCTGTGAAAGCAAATTACAACTTTTTATTTATGTCACTGCATTGAATAACAGTATTAGGTCACTGGGCAAAAACATATTGGGTGAAATGGTATGTTTATTATATAATACTGCTGCTTTAAATGTGTTACAGGTTTTCAATTTACAGCATTTCACAGATATTATTATGGAGAGCTTCTCATTAGTATGATTGAGCAGTTCAAGGTTTAGGGCCTTGCTTAAGCTTCAGCAGAGGTAACTGGATGGATTTGAACTCACATCCTTCTAATCGGAATTTCTACATAAACACTGTGCTACCACCTTTCTTAACTTTCAAAGACTCAAATATAGATTTTTTTTTTTTTTTTTTTACAATTTATATGATTTTGTACATGTTTTCTAATGCAAAATCTTTTTTTTTTTTTATTTTAGTAGGTTTTTAGGGAAATGTAATATTGAAACATTGTGCCAATTTGGTAGTTTTTGGGTGATTAAGGTGATACTGCTAGGCTTTCTTGTTGTCTAATCTTTAATTTAATTTGTTTTAATATCTATTCTTCTGTTTTAAAAATTATTTGTTGTGAAGTCCTGTCTTAATGACAAATTTTCCATCTGAGACATTTTGGTCGTGTATTGGGAGTGCTAACGATAACGGAGGCGGAAGTTCATGGGATGCAAGTTCAGAGATAGAATTTTATATTAATATAAAAGGCAAAGAAATCCAAATCGACAAGCTAAGTGAAAAACATGGGGCAGGCAAAGGTTAGGCGATCAACAAACAACATGAGCTGTGCAAGGCAAGAATGAGAAAAGCAAAACAAGATCAATAACCCTGAAAAACATTAAACATGGTACAAAAATAGCTTTGAAACTGATGGAATTACTCCACCCCAGCAAAACTCAAACATGGGGGTATATGTATGCTTATATATCAAACAAGGACCGTCTTTAGGTTACATTTGTAAGAGGGAACAAGACACTGCATCGCAAAGCTTTGGGAACACTTCTGTGTTGTGCACTCTCTGTATCACGTATATAATCGGTCCAATGGAAGGCGGGATAATGTCACAACCAGGAAGCTATAAAAATCACATTGATTGAAGCTGGCACCAGCTTCTGTAAGTGAGAAGGAAGCGCTGCAGGGATACTCCGGGTCGACTGAGTACCCCAAAAGGAGCAGGGAAACCACAGGACTCATAAGAGGATGCAATTGCATCAACTATCCATCTGCTCAAGGTCTGCTTGTTTACAGGGAGGCCTCTCACTGGAGGGCTGTTGTAGATGAGCAGCTGATCTGACTTTCTCCACAGACCTGTGTATGTAAGTGTCCAGTGCTTGTACCGGGCACACCCGGTTCGAAGGATAGAACTATGAAGTACTAGCTATAGAACCTGGACTGTCTGATAGAGGGACCACCTCAATGGCCTCCTTCCTCAGGAGAATGTCCACTTAAAGCGGCGAAGAGGCCAGTGGGCATAAGGGGGGCATCCAGCAATATGGCCCTATCTCTCTATTAAGGTATAAACCTTAATAATAACGTTGTGATCTTTAGAGACTATACAATTCCCGGTGAGAGATAGTTTGCTGGCGTCTCATCAACCAATAGGATCGCTCCATAACCGTGTTCTTTTATCCCGATGACATACGAGTATAACGGCGCTTTGGGGCTAAAGAGGCAGGCCGAAAAAGGCTTCGGCCAGGACCTGGACACCTCATTGTGCAGACGGGAGACCCCGACATGGAGGTTGTGAAGCCAGCGGCAGAAAGCGCTCGTCCAGACAGAGGGTCTTTCTGCTCATTGGCTGGCCAAGCTACAACCTCCATGAGCTCCTTGACTTCCCTGTCACAGAGCAAACCACCCCTCTGAGGAAGAGAGGTGGAGTTGCATGCTCTCGTCACAGATGAAAGAAACCGCACAAAAGGCATGCTCCCGAAGCCTGTGAATGACAGCAGGGAAGGATAGAGATAGGGAAAAGCCCATCTCAAAACCCTCCGCAAGGTCCATCTGCGACCCCCCCAGGAGCTAGCATGCTGCTCTGCCTCTGCAAAAACGGGGCCTGAACCGTAAGGGCATCCTCCTCGAATAGTGCCCATCGGGAGCAGAGTGATCGCAAAGACATGCTCACAATCGTCTCCCTCGAGAACGGACTCTCCCATGCCAAGCCGCAAATAGGCTGTGTGTATCCCCCGTTATATAGTGTGGGCAGGGAGGAACACACCGGAAAGTGTGCTTGGCTTTTTTGGTTGCCATATTTTTAGTTCCTGACAAACAATAGACAAATGATTGACATAAATACACACAGAGCACTCCATGAACAAACAGAAACTGGTGCCAGCTTCACTCCATGTGCTTTTTATAGCTTCCTGGCCGTGAGGTCACCCCACCAGTGACGCCGCGCCTTCCATTGGACAGATTACACACGTGATTCAGAGTGTGGACAATGTGGAAGCTTGAGATCCTGAAAGGAAACTAGATAGAGATGTGGAGAAAATGGTGCCTCTAATAAATGCTGTAACTGTAAAACTGTTTCAGTCATGACTCAAATTTGGCTTCAATTGGCTTCTTTTTGAGTATTTTATGTGGAACATTTCAAAGCACACCTAACTGGTTTATTCCCAAAGACAATCGTCAGAAGATCTACCAGACACAGTCTGAACTTTTGTTTTCTAATCGCAACACACCTGAGAGGGAAAAAAAACTAAAAAAAGAAAAAGATTTACAGGTCTGTGTCCATTACATTTATGTACACTCCTAGGCAAAACTAAAAGGGCAAATCTCAAAATGGCTAAATAAAAAATCTTTAAATGACCTTAACAACAAACTAGGTCAGGAAATCAATAAAAGTCAAGAAGCTTTTATTGTTATTTCAACCGTATGTAGCTGACGCAATACACAGTGAAATAAGACAAAATTTTTTCAGGACCTTGGTGCTACATGAAACATACTGTGACATCACACAACATAGAACTACATAGCACAACACAGAGCTACATCACACAACATAGAGCTACATAACAGAACACAGAGCTACATCACACAACATAGACCTAGAAAAACAGAACACAAAGCTACATCACACAACATAGACCTAGAAAAACAGAACACAAAGCTACATCACACAGCGTAGAGCTACATAGCACAACACAGAGCTACATAACAGAACACAGCGCTACATAGCACAACATAGAGCTACATAGCACAACACAGAGCTACATCACACAACACAGAGCTACATCACACAAACAGAGCTACATCACCCAACATAGAGCTACATAACAACACAGAGCTACATCACACAGCATAGAGCTACATAACAGACCACAGAGCTACTTCACACAAGATAGAGCTACATAGCACAACACAGAGCTACATCACACAACATAGAGCTACATCACACAGCATAGAGCTACATAGCACAACACAGAGCTACATAACAGAACACAGCTCTACATCACACAACACAGAGCTACATCACACAACATATAGCGACATAACAGAACACATAGGGACATAACAGAACACATAGCTACACCACACAACATAGAGCTACATAACAAAACACAGAGCTACATTACACAACATAAACCTACGTAATCAGAACACAAAGCTACATCACACAACATAGAGCTACATAGCACAACACAGAGCTACATCACACAGCATAGAGCTACATAACAGAATACAGAGCTACATCACACAACAGAGCTACATAGCAAAACAGAGCTATCTCACACAACAGTCTCTCTCTGTAATGCCTCACGTTGTTATATAGCGTTTTTGTGTAGTATTGATGGTTTCCATAATTGCGATGTGATAGTGGTGGTATTAATAAAACCCGGAGCACATTTCCATTCCTGACAGTATACACCTACATATCAATTTAGAGTGGGAATCATCCTTTCCTCTACTGGAGCTTGCGTGACTGAGATTTTATTTATTTATTACATTTTTCTTCCCGCCCTTTATGCCATTTTTGGGGGTGGCGAAAAGAACTTTTACTTGCACCAACCTCTGACATGAGCACCTATGACTAAGCTTCATCGCAATCTATTTTTCCACTTCGTTCTTTCAGATCTCGGATAAGTGTAGGCTGCTGAATGCCGTAGTTTATTTGCCAGCACAACAGAGTTATACATTTGGAAATGCTGTAAAAAAAATTGTTGGACACAAAGTCTTAAAGAAATAAAAGCGACATTGTGCAAGGCAGCATTTTTCCACGAGCTTAATAACTAATCCCTACATTTAGCATGATAGAAAGTGTTTATTGCATGAGAGAGGAGTGGACCTGAGTGAAAAGACTCTGATATGACGGATTATTGTGAATGTTCAATGCATTTCAGTGGACATCAAAATATATATACTCATTCATTTTGAGCACAGTATTATACAAGGGGCAAACAACAGGCTACAATGTGGGCACATGAAATGCAGTAAAGGAGTGATATAGGTAAAAAATAATAATAATAGAAATAAATACAACCCAATTCCAAAGTTGGGACACTGGCTAAAATTTAAATATAAACAAAATGCAATGATTTGCAAATCTCAAAAATCTAGAATTTATTCACAATGAAACAAATATGTGTTTAACCTACAAACATAACATTTAAAAAAAAAAAGATTATTTTGAATTTGATGGCTGCAGAACATCTCATTTTTAGACGCAGTCTTTCACAGAGAGATGAAGCTCTGCCCATCTTTACTTACGAGAGACTGCATCTCTAAAATACATCTTACTGACCTGTTGTCAAATAACCTTATTAGTTGCAAAACTGCCAAAGTAAAAAAAAAATCACACTTTTCCAAACTACTGTAGCCACATCCTAACTTTTTTGAGACGTGTTGCAGCCATTAAATTCAAAATAAACCTATTTTCTTTACTTAAAATGGTAAATTTTCTCAGTGTAAACATTTGATATTTTCTCTATGTTCTAGCGTTCGCTAAACATTGCATTCTGTTTTGAATGACCAGGTCAGATATACACAAAATAAGGACAAAAGTTTTGACTGACAATTCCAGCCGTACGTGGTTGGTCCCTGCAATGTTACCACAAAGTTATGATACACACAACTGTATTGAATATCAAGATCTTTCACTCTAAACCATGTACACCATATTTTCATGGAGCTGGCTTTGTGACCTCCATATCTGGCCTGGAACAGGTTTGGGCCTGCAGTAGCATTTCATTCTCCCTTCACTTGAACTAGGAGGCCCAAACCTGTACCTATTGAACATCTTGGGGAGGAAATGCTGACTGCACCCCAGGTCCCCACAATTCATCATTACCTGACTACTAACACCCTTGTGGCTAAATAAACACAAATCTCCCTAAATACACTCCAAAATCTAGTGGAACATTTAAACAGAACAGTGAAGGTTATTATAACCAAAAATAGGGACTATGAATTGAATGCAGTGTTTAAAAAGCAAATATAAATCTAATTTTCTGCTTTCCACAAACATTTGTCTATATAATGTACACTGGAATTCTGTTCATCACATATACCAGCATGTTAGGAAGTTGGGGTTTGAGCACAAGGTCAGCACCTGAAGAAGACAGGGTTAACGGAAAAAACTCAACCTCTGATAAGTTGACTAGAGCCTTGTCTGCTGAACCACCACAGCCCAGACCAGATCTCAGCAATGATAACACTCAATAAGCACTGATAATTCATAGAAAATGCAACTACACCTACTATAGGAGAGAATAAATGGAAATGATGTGGACAGATGGACACAGCTGCATTTTTTTTCGGGTTTTATTCAAAGCAATGTGGCGGACGTATAAAAGGGCTTGAGGATATTCTGGAATGTGATGCAAACAAACATTCAAGCGACCATGAACAAATTAGACATGGCTGAAGATGCAGCAGTAAGCAGGCAGGGATCAAAACACGAATCGAGACCGCAAGATAACAAAGGCTTGGATTTGTCACAGACACAGAACTGGACTTTCACAAATTACACAAATCCGGTGAATACTATTAGCAATCAGGTGACTTTGAGTGTGTAACTGGAGGTTGTGAAAGAAGACCGTGAGTATTGTGTTCTACAACTTGTGAAGTCGTCTGCGGATACGAATGTGATGGTCAGATACGATCAGAGTGCCGCTATTGATTTAGCCGCCAGCCGAGTGTCAGGATTAACCTCGGAGCTAATTGAAGTGTCAGGCAACTTCAAAAGCTGCGCAAAAACACTTTTTTCCTTTATCTTGAATTAAACAGCCAGCATTAGATAAGATACAGGGGGAGGTAAGCAGCCCGAAAGGTTTTGTGCCCAACAGCACACAGATTTCAGATTAAGAGTGATTTGTTGAATGGATGGATAACGCTGCATAATCTTTTCACCGCTCTGGAGAAACCTTTATCACAAAGCAACTCTGCAATGTTCAGACTGCAGTAAGCTCAACAGTAATTGTGTATACATGGAGTCCGGCATGTTTCTAACACGCTGACCAAAGCAAAGGGATCAAAGCAGGCATGGCAAAGAGAGAAAAATCACCAAATTGCTCTGTGGTTTTGACATAAAGGAGAACAGCAGGTTAAAACCGGTCTAATGTCAGACAGCATATTTGAGATAATGCACACTGACGCTCCACTGAGCTTCCAAACACAAACATCATGAGTTTGTAACACAGATAGCAAGGCACAAATGCATCTTATATAGGCAGGAATACTTTATTATGAAGGTCCCTGGTGGTCTAGTGGTTAGGATGTGGTGCTCTCACCGCTGCGGCCCGGGTTCGATCCCAGGTCAGGGAACCAACCCCAGCCATTAGGGTTGCACAAGCCTTAGTGCCGGTCCCAAACCCAGATAAATGGGGAGGGTTACATTAGGAAGGGCATCCAGCGTAAAAACATGTGCCAAATCAAACATGCGGATGGTCCGCTGTGGCGACCCCTAATGGGAGAAGCCGAAAGAAAGGGTTTTTTATAGCTGTAACACAATTTTTTGACAGGAAATTGACAATTAGGCTGACAAAATATAAAAATGAGACAATATCAAAAGAGCATCAGGAACATTTCTAGATTTGTTTTAATGAGGTAGGGTTAATACAAGGCTAAAAAACATGCTAATCAGAACTGCACAAAAGCAATAAATTCTGGGCACGATTCATGTTTGCAAAAATGTCATCATATAAATGTTTTAATTCTCTGAATTTCATCATTGTTGAAAAAAAAACAGAATTACTAAATAATACTATTATTATTAAAAATGTAGTATTTTATTATTATTAATTAAGAAAACGTATTATATAAGGACAAAATAAATTCAAGTAGTGTGTCTATTTATTTAATTTTATTGTTTATTACTGGTTGCCATAAGTGTCCTTTTTTTCTATTCTATTCTAATTCAAAGTGCATTTCTGCATTTGTTCGGTCTCCTCCCTTCTCAGTCATTGGTTTGTTCCCTGACTGTGTTCACCTATAGCATGTCTCTGTAATTACCATATCTGTTTATAATCTGGTGTTTCATTGTCACATTGGAATTTTTTTGTTTTATTACATCTAAAATGGTTACTATAATCCTGGTTTTGACTCCTATAGTACATGTTGACTCTCATTATTATTGAGTATATGCTAAAGGTGTTGTTTTAACCCTTCCATTGTTTTCTTTTTGTTTTTTGTCAGGCTCATTTACTTTTCATCTGCCTAAATATCTCATGTACTGTAAGCAAAACTATATAAACAACTCATACTATATGTGGACAAAAGTATTGAGACACCTGACTTCTCCAGTCATATGTAATTATTTTTCAAACTATTACCACAAAGTTGAAGGCACACAATTTCACAGCATGTCTTTGCAAATGGTAGCATTAAATGATTCTTTTTTTTTATTTGAATTATGAGATCCAAACCTGTTCCAGCATGACACTGCCCCTGTGTACAAACTGACCTCCATGAAGATTGAAGATGATGATTTGAATGGGTTGAACTGGAAGATCTTGAGTGACCTGGTACAGAGCTCTGACCTCAACCCCTTACCTGAACATCTTTAGGATGAATTGGAAGGCTGGCTGCACCCCATTCTTTGTCACCTTACCAACTTCAATAAAGTAACAAACAATAGTACCTGAATTTACAAACGCCATTTACGCATTGAGTAAAAGACAGAAGGTGGAGCTGGAGGTAGCAGAGCTGAAGATGTTGAGGTTTTTGTTGGGAGTGACGAGGATGGACAGGATTAAAAATGAGTTTATTAGAGGGACAGCGCATGTAGGACGTTTTGGAGACAAGGTGAGGGAGGCGAGATTGAGATGGTTTGGACATGTGCAGAGGAGGGACATGGGGTATATCAGTAGGAGAATGTTGAGGATGGAGCCACCAGGAAGGAGAAAAAGTGGAAGACCAAGGAGGAGTTTATGGATTTGATGAGGGAAGACATGCAGGTGGTTGGGGTGAAAGAGGCAGATGTAGAGGACAGGGGAGTGTGGAGACGGATGATCCTCTGTGGATTATAACAGCACATATTATACAGACTAAATCACAGAATCTTATAGACAGGTGTCCACAAACTTTTGTCCATATAGTGTAGAATGGCTATAACTAAGGAATAAATCATCTGAACAATTTTCCGTGTTGAATATAATGTACGTAAATCCATGTGCATCATGGACAATGGAGTCGTTGTGAATGGTGTCAGTGGAAAAACATGCATCTTCAACCCCCTTTAATAAATAAGCATTTATTTTTCAAAATCATGCAAGTCCATTGTTGTGTTTAAGTTTCCTTTACAGGTTTAACACACAATTATGTATTCACAACTCTGAACAGCACACTCAGTTGTTACAGATTATTTTCATATGAGGTTCATTTTTTTCCCATGATGTTTGTTATCAAAATTCTTTACATGAGTAAAATTTCACTTTTATAGATTGGCTTGAGCCAACGCTGTCGTTATTGCAATGGTTTTCACATTATTCCGTGTGACAAATAAGAAAAGCGCTTTCTTCGTGGTCTATGGATCAGGAAATAATGAAACGATGGTTCTGAAGATGGGACATTATAATAATCGACACATATTCGTATGATACACACCCAGTAGTCCAGATGAGTGATATGATCTTTGACTCTTGGGATGTCACGTGAGGTCATTTGTGTTCGAAAATGATCGACGTCCTGTTTAGCAGATTTCTGAGCTCCACGCTGTTGACTCAGACGATTTCGACACCTGTGGATGAGCATCGCTTTAGCGTAGTCCTTTTGGATGGAGATGCGCGTTTCCTACAGTGTTCTCGAGGAAAACCTGGACCAAAGCGGCTCCTCGGCTAATGACGTTGGCTGGTAATACACAAGAAAGCCCACAACACTCGGGTAGCATAGAGATATCGTAAATGATCTTAAACCTATAAAAGTGTCGGCGTGACCGTAAATAGTTTTTGCGTCTTTTAATTTTTTTTCGAACTTTCCTCTTAAACTTGCATAATAAACATGCAAAAATTAAACTTTTTTTTTTTTGTTCTTAGATATTTCTAGAATTTGTTTATAAATAGTTAACTCTGCTGTTGCATAAATGCATTACCGAAAAAAACGTAAGGAAAAAAACAAATTCAACAAACAAACGAAACGCAGAAATGCTGTAGGAAAAAGGGTGAGGTGGGGCTGAAACGAAAAATAATGGGTTACAATCTCTCACTCTTTCACTCTCGCTCATGGTCCAAAACAACCCCCATGGCTTTATACTGAAGCACTTTATATGCTCATAAGGCTGTGTTCATGCTATGTGCCTTCTATAGTTAAAAAAAACATTGTATTATTATGACGATAAAGCAGCACGGACTTCATTATATTCAGATGAATCATTCATTAACCACTGGGTTCTGCCCTGTATCTGATTATATTGATATATCGATCCATAGACTGCGGATCCCCCTGCTGAGCTCATACCACCTGCATAGCCTTTTCCTCTTCCGGAAGCTTCTTTAATTCATGATAAAACCTTATTGTTTTGAATAATTAATAAATAACTTGTATATATTAGTTTACTCGTTCATTCCTCCTCATTAACCTGGTCGTTGGATCAACTGAAACACCAAACAGGAGGCAGGAATACACAGTGGATGGGATGCCAGTCAGGCACCATGGTACACACACACACACACACACACACATTCGCACACTCATTTATAGCTTAAAGGTGAGAATAAACCAATATATACCTGATAACCAATAATAAAGTTGTTAGTACAATGCAGTGAGCTACAGTGTACGTAATACATCTCCCTAATCTTTGTTTTATACTCCCAAAATCATACACGTGAACCATAAACGCATCCGATTTGTGGCCCATTTGTCATCCGGTGGAAAAAGAACAAACAAAAAAAGACCCTGACTGGTGCAGACGACTCATCTCGGCCAAATGACGGATTTATGTGTATTTGATTTGCTGCTAATAAATAGGATTTTGTTTCTTTATAGTTTGCTTTCTAAATTCACGAAGGCTTTGTGTTTATTGGGAAGTAAGTGTGCGATACACGCTATTGTCCATGCTCACCTGTAAATGGCCCTGATAGAAAGAAAGATGCTTTTAGACTTGATAAGGGCCTTGCTCAAGGGCCCCAAGAGTGGCAGCTTGGAGGAAGTACCAAGTGTAGGATTTTAGCATAAAGTACCTAAATTAGATAGATGTGCAGATTAACGTGTAGTTATTGTCACGTTTTAAACGGACAGCTTTTGTCTGAATTCCGTCTGTGTTTTGATTCTGTCTGTTTGTCTGCGTTGTGATTTGGTGTGTTTCGTCTGTTTTTTGATGTGATTGATTGCACTTGTCCCCTTTACACATAGCGTGAAAACAGCCTTACAAGTATTTCCATTCACGTACTTTCTTTCACACCCACTCTCTCACACACACGCACACACACTCCTATATATACCTACACTCGTAGAACATTGCACCTATTGTAGCCCTCTTGACTTCGCTCCATTTGCTTCTCTCTATTCCCTCTCTCTATCTCTCTCTCTCTCTGTCTCTCTCTCGCAGCTTGCATAGCTCACCCTTTGCTTGGTAAGGCACTGTGTCCCTTCTGTTGCCCCTGGCCAGTATCATGGTGCCTGTCTTTCTTTAGCATCCCTTGATCCATGCGCTCATCCGTTCATCCAGACAAATAAAGAGACCAAGAATGAGAATGCCCTCCATCGTCTCTTTTTCTTTCGTATCATCCGCCCACATAGTCCATGTCCTCGCTCCGATTTACCTTCTCGTTCCCTCTCATTCCCGATTTTTGTCAATTTTTTGCTCCTCTTTATGAGTTTAATAAAGCAAATGTAGAATGGAGAAGCGTTCAGACTCTCTCTGTCTGTCTGTAGCCCCAGTGTGTTCTGGGAGCAGTTCAGCTATGTACAAAAATCTCAAACGCATTCCAAACTAAACAGTGTCCTCCTCCACGTAAGTCACAGAGAAGTCCAAGGGACTAAAGTCTGTGAGTGCATGTCTGCGTGTGTGTGAGTGTTTGTGTGTGTGTATGTGAGTGTAAGTGTAAGTGTGTGTGTGTGTGTGTGTGTGTGTGTGTGTAGTCATGTGTATAAGTGTCCTAGTTGAGCTGGTCCTCGTATTGTTTGCGAAAGCAGTCTCCGGCCGGGAAGAATTCCCAGCAGCGTTCCTGGTACATTTTCCAAACGTAGGACTCCTGCAGCAGAACAGGGAACAGAGTAACAGAGTTATCCACGGAACAGAAGAAACGCGTCGACTGATACCACAAAACAATCAGGAAAGTAAAGAAAGTAACCAGAATTATTTTAACTGCCTTGTTTAAGTGTTGGTGTGAAAGTTTTGCTTTAACTTTCTATTGAGTGAGTTTGATCCAAAAAAAAAAACCCTTTACTTCTCAACAGAGTGAAACGTCTGCTGATGGTGCTACATCGCCTACACTAAAGAAGAAGGATGGAGGGATTACAAATGCTGGAAGAATCACTTTACTGAGGAAATAATAACAGTACAGGTTTACATTTTTGACTGAAGGAGCAGGAAAAAAGCACAAAGAGAGAATATCAATCATCATAGAATCCATAAGATCTGAGCTTATAGGAGATAATGTTAAAGACAGATCTAGCAGCGGGAGAGAGAGAGAGAGAGAGAGAGAGAGAGAGAGAGAGAGAGAGAAAAGGGGGGGTTGATGAACTGGGGGATTACCTGGCCTGTGTGCTCTGTTTCATCCTTATTAATGAGATACATCACAAAAAATCTGCAAAAGAAATAAATAAATTGGGGAAAAAACATTAACATAACAATCAACACAGCTGCATTCTGGCATAATGATCATCTGAAAGTGAGAGAAAAAAGTAAGTGCACTACTGAGAGTCATAGAGGAGACAGGCTTGTGTTTCTGTCTCGGGATTTCTATATGGTTTCACTAATGGACTTGCTGTTTAAAGAAAATAATGACGCTGTGAAGTAAAGTGCATGTCCTAAAGTATTTTATTTATCTTGTCAAAACCATCATTCTTTTCATTACATACATAATTTATGGAAAGGCATCATATTATTTATCTATTTATTATTACATTCATAGGTGTGAAACAGATCAGGGCCTGTTGCTGGTTAGATCTGTAGAAGCTAAAAAAAAAAAAAAGGCTGTTTCCTCACCATCTCTTCGAATACTAGGTTTTTAAAAAATGATGTTGTCATGTTAAAGAGAAACTTTCCTCAGCCTGACCTCTGACCATGAAAAGCACAGGCACCGAAGACCTCTTTAAAGAATGCACAGTAAAAATCTCTTCTTCGCATCACTAAAGAAGTTAACGCTCGATGGGGCAGGACTGTTTTGGACCATCACTATATTAGGCAGGTGGCGATAAAGTCATGCCTGTTCAGTGTATGTGTATTTATTAGTGCTGTCAATCGATTAAACTACAGTGGAATCCGCTTATCTCGACCTCTGTTACCTCGACAACCCTATTAAGTAGACGTTTTTGAAGTGGAACCGCCAAATTCTCGCTTTTTCTAAACATTTTTTATCGGTTATATCTCGAGCACAAGGGGGGAAAATTTGCCATTTAATGTCGGTTATCTCGGTGCAGCCGCAGAAGAACTCGCGGAAGTGGCAGAAAAATCAAGGCTTACAGCTGCTACAGGTGTTGTATTGTATACTGGTGAATCTTTGCTGTTAGTTAGTGCACATATGCCTTTTGTGGTTAAATGTTATGCGATGAACGGGAGGCGAAAGTAGAAGCGCGGCGCTGAACGTGTGATGACCATCCAAAATCATAGAATGAATCGGGATCGGGGGGGCGGGGGAATCCGCGATGCGCTTTGGGAAGAAATGCGCAGCCGTTGAGAGAGTGCCGGTGGGAAGACACGTACTGGGATACGCATGCGCGATAACAACGACCGCCGTGTACCAACAATAACAGACAGTGAGAGTGTGGAAGTTTAAATAGGAGCTGGTGATGATGATAAACGAGCACCATATGTGCGCGATTGAAGCCGCGGGAGCTTCAGAGAAAGCGGCCGAGAAAGCACCTGCCACGCCGAAGGGGGCCGAAGGGGGCGTGGCAGGTGGATTCCTGACAGATAAACATGTACTGTATGTATTTTTATAGCATGCCTTCATCAAACAAATCGCGGCAACGCTGTTGTGTAAAAAAAACCCTTCAAAAACACGTGCATGCACATTCTCATTTATTAACGCACATCATGTACATAAAGAAATTTCAATTTTTGGCGACCCCCTAGAACATCGACATAACCGGGTTCCACTGTATTTAATCGCAATTAATCTCACGATTGTCACAATTTAATTTGTGATTAAACACAACTTAATCGCGCATTTTTATGTTTTAAATGCACATTAAATGGATACTTTTTAAGTTTTTCATATTCTAATCAACATGGGTGTGGACAACTATGAATTCTTTATGCAAATGCATGTTTATTATTACTAAAACCGTTCTGAACCAAGAGCAGGAAGACAAAAAATTCCTGTAAATGTTTTTAAGTAATTTGGTGTTGAGTGTGAACCAAATGTTTCCACACGGACGGTTTTAATTGCCGGATGTGTTGCATCATGGCGGACTTCGGTGTTTGATTTAAAACTTGGCGCATCAGTAAAACAAATGTTTTAGTGATTAAAAATTATTGTTCGGTGGAAATTATTAGGACGCCGTGAACAAATGTGTGCTGCGTTGAAGGTTTCAATTTCGCCTCGTTTATATTTATTTATTTCGATTTTTATAAAAAATAGTCAAACAGAAGTGCGTGCTGCGTCAATCAGGCGTTTATAAAATTTGAACCATTTAAATGAATGCGCGTTAATGTGTTAATATGTTAATTTTGACAGCCCTTATATTATTTATTTATTTATATATATATATATATACACACATACATACACACACACACACACACACACACACACACACACACACACACACACACACACACACACACACACACACTTTGGTAAAAAAAAAAAAATCAGTATTAACGCTTTTTTTTTTTAAGTATTAATTTAAGTCAGATTAAAGTCATGTTTACCCACAATATGAAAAGACCTGCACCTTCTGAAGAATTTCATTTATCTTGGTTTTGTTTCTTTCCCAAAAAACAGGGTAAAATGAAACTTGAGAGCTGGGAGAAAGTGTGTGCACTGCTGTTTCGCATGTCGGAGCAGCGTATGTGGTTACGACACGCGCCGACACGACGGAGCCAGGTAATTAGTACGACTCTTCCTCGCACAGCAAGCGTCTTCCTCCCTGCAGGACAGCTCTTCAGAGTCCTTACACTCCCTTATTGCTACACACTGCTAGGTTATGCATCATCACTCTCTCTGTGGGCTCATTTGCTGGAGTTTGATATTAAAATTCTTCACAAACAGTCTCTAACTGCATTGGCATGGCGTCACACTTGCTCCCTGAAGCACGCGATTTTCATCAAGTAGATGCACGCCTTGTATTTCTTTTCTGTTTATCTTATAAAGTCTGTGAGTGCATGTGTGCGTGTGTGTGTGTGTGTGTGTGTGTGTGTGAGTGTAAGTGTGTGTGTGTGTGTGTGTGTGTGTGTGTGTGTGTGTGTGTGTGTGTGTGTAGTCATAAGTGTACTAGTTGAGTTGGTCCTCGTATTGTTTGCGAAAGCAGTCTCCGGCCGGGAAGAATTCTGTTTATATTATATTATGTCAAAACTGTGTCCAAAATGTATATATTTTGTGTGAGCACCATTGTTATCTATCACTGCCTTCATCCTCCTAGGCATGGAATTCATCAGAGCTGCACAGGTTGTTGCTGGGATCCTCTTTACCCCTCTATAGTGACATCATGGAGCTGCTGGATCTTAGACACATGGCGCTCTTCCACCTTTAGCTTCAGGATGCCCCACAGGTGCTGTCTAGTGTTCAAGTCTGGAGACGTATTTGGCCACTACATCAGCTTCACCTTAAGCTTCCTCAGCAAGGCAGTTTTCATCTTAGTGGTGTGTTTAGGGTAGTTTTTATGTTGGAAACCTGCTGTTCAGCCCAGTTTCTGAAGGAAGAGCATCATGTTTTGCTTCAGAATGTCACAGTACATGTTGGAATCCATCTTTCTGTCAATGAACCGCAGCTCCCCAGAACCAGCAGCACTCATGCAGCCCCAGACCATGATGCTACCACCACCATGCTTGACTGTAGGCAAGACACAATTTTCTTGGTTCTCCTCACCAGGGTGTCGCTACACATGCTGGACACCATCTGAGCCAAACAAGTTTATCTTCCAAACAAGTCTCATCAGACCACAGGACATGGTTTCAGAAATTTATTCTTCCTAAAGCTTAGGCCATCTTTGTGGAGAGCAATTCTAATTTTCAAATCATCATGGCCATGAGGTGCCATGTTGAACATCCAGTGGTCGGTATGAGAGAATTTTACTCAAAGCACCATAATTTGAACTGCTCTAATAAAAGACACACACATTTGTGTGGTTCTGTCAAGCAGACAAAAACATGAACATGATGAATAGGACATGTGGCTTTGCATAGTTACACAACCTGCAGCTGTTATCACTTAGGGTGTACTCACTTTTATTGCCAGATATTTAGACAATAATGGTTGTATGTTGAGTTATTTTCAGAGGACAGTAAATCTGTACTGATATACAAGCTGCATATTGACTACTCTAAAATATACCCCCCCCCCCCCCCCCCCCCCCCCCCCCACACACACACACACACACTTAGAGCACTTACAGATAGTTCGCCAAGTTGTGCTCCTGGAGGGTGTGTGTTTCAAAGCCGTGAGGGACGGTGTCAAAATAGTCGTTTCCGATCCCACAGATGAAACACTTAGTCTGTGAGGGAAAAAAAAACCAAAAACACCATTAAGTGCACTGCACATACACACACACACACACACACACACACACACACACACACACACACACACACACACACACACATACACACAAAATGTCTACAGATATTGTGCAATGTCACACATTTTCCAAACGTTCACGATTAAGTACAAGATTTCTGATCATATGTGCATCGTACAATAAAATAAGAAACTTAAAAAATAAAATAAAATAAAAATAGTTCCCATATTCATTTCATCCTCAAAGCAAATACCACCATTATTAAACAAATTATAAATAAATAAATGAGTGTCATAGAAACCAAAAAGAGTGGAATTTCAAGCAATAACAATGCGATGATGCAGCTGGTAATTATGGTTATTATACAGAGGCTGCGCTTTGTTTAATAAACGAAACAAAAAAAAAGGTGCACATTTCGTACAGGTTCTTTGTGAAAGACAAATTCAGTGTGCAGTGACTCTTCAGTGAAGCAGGTGGAACCCATTAGCCAGAGAGCAAGAAGACACATCGCCCACTGAACCTCAATTAGCACCGTGTTTAGCGGACAGCTAACGAGGAACGTTAAGCTTCCGCAGCGGAGAACTTTGTACGCTCACCTCCATGTCCTCCTTCACCTGTTCCTGCTGGTCTCTCAGCTCACCAAACGCGTCGATGATCAGACCTAACACACACACACACACACACACAATATAAATATATTTTTCAGTTTTGATCATTTCAGCACTGATTAGTTATATTTTCCAATCACACCACTCCGTCTCACCCTGAATGATGGCGAGCAGGATGACGATGACGAAGAAGAAGAAGGTGATGTCGAAGATGATGCGGTAGATCTCGTACTCGTCACCTGCGGGGTCCTCGATCTGATCGCCGATGCCACCGCCTGCACGTACACCCACGTACATGTGGAACATGTAGCACTGCAGGGACCACATACACACACACACAATTAATTGTACATATACACAAGTAATAATAGAAATAAATAGATAATGAGCATGTTTGCTATAAACATAGCAAGAGGGCCATCATTATATAAAATGACCGAACAAAAAACTGAGGATATATGAAGGATATGGCAACTTCTATAAAGGATATTACACAACTGTTTTTTCATGTTCAAACAGCATATCAGACTGAAATATGTAACACGACATGGTGCTCTTACACAACACGTCTTTTGTGAGCCAGAAGAAACAATCAAAAGCTTCTTCTGCTCTGCTGTTGGCTGAATTGATTGGCTTGTAGGATCTTGAGGAAAAAGTTGGAAACAACCAAACTTTACATGATCTTGAGGGTATGGATATGCGTACGGTTTGTGCACCCCTGGCCATATCAATAGAATAGAGAAAATACAGCTTATGTTTACAAAAAAGGAGGCTAGAACGGTTTTAGAAATCGAGATGTAATTAGCAAAGGTGTTTATTAAATCCTATGAATATATGAACATTTATGCAGGAAATTGTTTTTCTATCTATCTGTTTATCTATCGGCATGCCCTGGTGAACAATAACCGTACTTATAAAGCCTACTAATACGCACATAATAGCCAGCTGTCACTATCCCGTCCTTTATACACTCCCTCAGCGCACTTCGCAGCTCCATGGCAACAGAAGCGTGTGCTTTTTTTTTTATCTGATTATTAGTTCCTGTTCTCGCCTTAACGTTATTGGTTGGAGTCCTAATCCTGTTCCAGTCTTGGCTGGTTATCTTTTCACTATCTGGGGGCCCCTTTGTCATATTTGACTCTGGTGTTAATTGCAGTTGTCTTTAAAACAAACAAACAAACAAACAAACAAGTCTATTTATTTCTATTATGTATTCGATTTAATATTATTTTAATAGTGTAAATGTGTAATTCTGTGTTTTGAAAATACTGCAACAATGAACAATTTACTGAATAGAATGAAAGTCAAATTACATTCCGAGTTATTTTATATATACACCCAGTTTTCCCTGCACACACACACACACACACACACACACACACACACACACACGGACCAGAAGGCTTGCAGATATCAATCTGAGGGATTTTTTGAAGCTCGAGGCACTGGTCCTCATCGTAGCTGAGCCTGTGCTTCCTTTTCTATTGAATGTCAAACCCCTTCACTGGAGCACGGAACCACACACTGTCTGCTCTTAATAGGAGGCACACCGATATTGAGAGAGGAAAAGAAACTGATAGACAGACAGATAAAAAGCGAGAGAGAGATTGAATCCAGCATGGATGAGATCTCCAACCGAAACCTGGTGGTCGAAGCGTAAATGAAAAGATGGATCTTTGATATGTTGTCAGAGGAAATTATAAGTCATGTCAAGTTTAGACGTTTTTATGGCAGCGTTTAAAGAACATCATTCCTCAGATTTTCATTTATTTTAATGTGTTAGATATTTTTTTGGATTGCAATTACACCCCTTTAACCCCAACAGAGCAACAGTCTCTACCAATGACAAGTGTCTAATTAATTCTCTTAAATGTGTCTCACAGTGCTAGTGATAGCCGCTAGTCACTTCCTGGTTAGCGGCTAACGCTAGCACTCTGTGACACATTTAAAATAATTAATGGATCTTTAGTGTTTTATGTCCAGCTTTAAGAATTTCTGACAATTCCACATATCGAGGAAGTGAATGAATGAAGGATAGAAGGAATAAAAAAATTTGTTAAAGTATGCTGAAATAAGTAGAACAATTAAGATCATAACTTTGAAAAATTTTATATTAAATGTAAAACACACACACACACACACACACACACACACATACACACACACACACACACACACACACACACACACACACACACACACACACACATTTTTATTACCCAAATAGGGTACAAATGTTAAACTATTTAATTACATTTTTCCATTTAAATTTTGAATACATTTTTTTATCTATTTAAATTATTTAAATTTAATTTGTCCATTTAAGTGATCATTCAAATTAATTAATATAAAATAGTGTATTGCATTAATTAGATTTATCCTATTTTATTTTTTATAAAATATTATTTTATAATATTTTATTTTAATTAAAAATATATATATTATTTAACCTAACAGGCATTTTATTTAAAACAATTTTAAAAATAAATTTTAATGTTCACAAATGTTAAAAATTATAAACTGTGTTACTAAAAAAACGACAAACAATTTTATGTTTTGCATTTCTCCCCCCTAAACGTCCCGAAATTGTATAATTGTACAAAAACTATATTGCCAAAAGTATTGGGACACCTGGCCTTACCTGTTATATGTGGTTCTTTTCCAAACTGTTACCACAAAACTGGAGGCACTCAATTGTACAGGACGTCTTTAGATGCGCTATAATAACATTTTTGCATTCACTTGAACTTGAAAACCCAAACCTGCTTCAGCATGCCGATGCCCCTGTGCACAAAGTGAGCTTCTTGAAGATCTGGTTTACATGCTTTGAAGAGGAAGATCTTGAGTGGCTATAAAGAGCTATAATTTAATCCCTACTGAACACCTTTGGGATAAATTGGAACGCTGACTGCACCCCATGTCTCCTCACCTACATCAGTACCTGCCTTTCGTAACACCCTTGTGGCTGATGAACACAAATATCCATAAGTACACTTTAAAATCTAGTGGAACATCTTCCCAGAAAAGTGGAGGGAATTATGCAAATGGAGACTAAATGTGGAATGCGATGCTCAAAAATCACATACCATACTTATGACCAGGTGACCCAATACTTTTGACAATATAGTATGTATATATATATATATATTATATATATATATATTTGAATGCGGTAGCTTTACATTTTCCCTTCACTTTTACATGTTTCTTTTACTGTCCAGCATGACAATGTCCCTGTGCACAATGTGAGATTCATGAAGATCTGGTTCACATCAGTTGCAGTGAAAGATCTGGATTGGGCTGCTATAGAGCTCTGATCACAATACCATATTGAACACCTGTGAGATGAATTGAACGCTGACCTACATCAGTACCTGACTTTACTGAAGTCCTTGTGGCTGAAAGAGAAAATCTCCATTTATTTGCTTATTATTATTATTATTTTTTTACAAATAAGCTTCATAAATGCTTGTGTCTTTAGGTTAAATTGCATCTATATAATTGCTATAAGACATTTTAATGCACTTGCATTCGTTTTTTTTGGACTAACATGGTGTTTGATAGTAAAGGTTGAGTAAACGTCACTGGGCTCGAAGCCCACCTCCACTCCTCCTGTTTTAATTACATTCAGCTGTCGCTCCGCTTCTCTGCTTCAGACGGTATGTAACACTGTGAGCTTAATTAAGCTGTTGTTAAGGTTCGCTGCTCGGGACATTGCCTTCATTACGGAGGGAGTGTTCGAGGCTGGGTCGTTCTACTCACAGCCTTCATTAGCGCAGTGAGTAGTGGCAGGGCATCCGTGGCAATTAACACCCATACTATCAGAGTGCAGGACCATGGCAATTAGCAAAAAAGAAATAAACATGCACGCCACTCAAAAGCAGTCAATCAGACCTGGATCACTGGGCTGCTAATGAGGAGCTGGTGTCTGTGTAGCGTCTAATCTAGATGATAATTTGTGTTTAATGTAAGTGTTTTTGCTGATAAAATGCTTGCAGGCAGGGTGAACGTTTTTTTTTGTTTATGTGTCAGATACTCAGCTTACCGTTAACATGTCGTCACACTTCATGTCTGGAGATTCTCCGTCCTCGCTCTTGTTGTAGAACTTGCGGAAGAAGTTGAAGGCCACCACAGTGTAGAGGTAGACTACCACTGCCAGCAAGCCCACTGTCAACACAAGCTGCACACACACACACACACACACACACACACACACACACACACACACACACACACACACACACACAGTAAAAATGTGCCATCCATCCATCTATCTATCTATCTATCTATCTATCTATCTATCTATCTATCTATCTATCTATCTATCTATCTATCTATATATAGGCCACCACACATATATATATATATATATATATATATATATATGTGTAGAGATAGAGAGAGAGAAGAGAGAGAGAGAGAGAGAGAGAGAGAGAGAGAGAGAGAGAGAGAAAAAGAGAGAGAGCGAGAGAATATGAACACACACTGTGGTCCCCAACCCTTTTTATGCCACGGACCGGTTTAATGTCAGACAATATTATCACGGACCGGACTTTAAGGTGTGGCGAATAAATACAACAAAATAAAATGATACGACTATAAAAACTGGTATTTTCTAAATATAATAATAAATGTGAATCCACTGTGTTGTTTTTTGTTCATTTTGCTCACTTGGGTGTTTCAATTTAGCAGTAATGTGTTATGTGTTAGCGGCTGGAGCCCCTTTAAGAAGGTAGTGGATGGAGGTAAGACATGTGACCGAGGCATCATGACATGCATCAAGAGTGACACCAACTAAGGAGAATAATGTTTAGGAGAAACGTTATTGGATTGTTCTTTATTGCTCCAGAACAATCCTGAGTTCTTCTGCATCACTTTGTCGCTCTTTTCCCAATGGCTTTCTGAAGGTGCTTGGTTTTTCATTTAATTTTGTATTTTTGTATTTGAAATGCTGCATTTATTGTCCAACAAAACCAAAACAGTTTTTAAACCCTGTTCTGTACCTGTAACCTTTAAGCAACATGTATGACTCAAATCTGCTCCCCCTCGAGGAAGACAGACTTTTGTCTTTGCCTTTGAAACCTATGGCATGTTATGAACTCTCCTTTGCTCTCTGAGTCACTTTAACAGGTACCAGACAACAAGCCTACGCTTAAAAATAAATAAATAAATAAATAAATAAATAAATGCCACCTGTACTGTGTACAAACACTGGCTTATTTATAATAAGGTTTTGGTTTAAAAAATCAGTAGAAATCAGGATGCTTTTGGGTGCTTTATATTCATTTATTGACATTAACACACGTTTGAAGTTAGATAACGTGCCTGGCAAATACAAGCAAATTATCGTTGAATGGCTTTTCAGCAACGCGAATCACTTTCTCTCACATTAAACTGTAGAAATGAAAAAGCGTTATATTAAATATAAATTGGATTAAATATTTTAAATATTATAAACCTATAGAAACGAAGGTTTCTCTTACAAACGAAAGGAAAATCTTAGAAATATTCAGACAGCATTCTGTCAATTTTAGATGCATGAATGCAAATGCATCAAATGTACGGATTGACGTACACGCATACATTTCTTTGCTTGTACGTCAGTGAGATAATGCATAAAAATCTGACCTATTGTCCAAATGTTTGTTCTGTAAGTATTTGCTTGGATCCCCCACATTTATTTTTTTGCATGTGAGTTTTTCCATCAAAATGTAGGATTTGTTCGATTATAACTGTAAATCTAGTGATTGAAAAGGACCGTAGTGGTCGTGCTTAACACATCTGTATTAGACTCTTTTGTAACATTGTTTGGATTTTGTGAAAGCTGGTGAATTGCGTCTGGCTATAAAAACAGTTTCGCCTTTTTATTCGGTCAGCGCAGGTTAAAGTACGTATCGGATCTGAACAGTTCCACAGACAGTGATTCGGTTTACTGTAGTGTCCAGCTCACAAGCCAATCCTGCACTTTCACAAGGAGCTGGAATGCGAGGTCAAAAATGTCCAAGAAACCGGAAGATGTAGAAATGAGCAACAAAAGATTCAGACATCGAACAATCCGTGCAAAACATTTCAGCCTTTTTTTAATGACCTTGCTGATGTATTCCTATTCGTCAGGGACCGGCTTCATGTGACACCTACAGACTGAAATATAACTACAGAAGATGTGCTGCAGTCCTGGATTTTATGGAAAGGCTATAGCTAACATTGGATTTCTCGGTGTGTAACGTGTGTATAAGCAAACGATTTTCAATTTGACTAGAAAAAGGCAGTTGTACCTGTTTGCCGTTGTGAGTAACAGAAGACAGGATGGTTCTCAGGGTCTTAAAGCCCATGGCGATGTCCAGCAGATGAGCAGCGAAGAAGAAGTTATTGTAGTGGCCCAGGATGGACATGGTCATGTACCACGCTAGGTACAAGAATGACTAAACACACACACACACACACACACACACACACACACACACACACACACACACACACACACACACACAATAAAATAATACAAACAAGGTCATGCTGGTGTGCTTTATTATTAAGTATAATGCTTTATTGCCTGGAAGAAGGTTTTTACATTATCTGTGAAGACGACTCCTAACTTCCAGATCTGGTATTTTACATCAACAGAGTTCAATCTGTTAGTGAGAGAGACAGAGAGAGAGACAGAGAGAGAGAGAGAGAGAGAGAGAGAGAGAGAGAGAGAGAGAGAGAGAGAGAGAGAGAGAGAGAGAGAGATTAACTAAAATATTTAACAAAATGAGAAAATCTCAGTAAACGGAGAAAAAATTCATAATTAGATTTCACTTAAAGAAATATCAGACGTTTTATACAAGCACATATATTTTTGATATAGTTATATTATATATATATATTTATATTTATATATTTCAAATGGTTTCGACTTAACATTTTGAAATAGCAGCCAACCAACAATAGCAACGGACAAGAGAAATAAAAATTATTATCCAAAATATGCTACTAAATAAACCCCCAAAAAACTACTACTACTACTAAAATTAATAACAATGATGATCATTTGGAAAATTTTGCTACCAAATAGAAAATATTCTTCAAAGTTTATAAACCTAAAAATATACCTGCCCTCAATGTAGATCGTGTGATTTTTGAAAAATCGTGTGACCTTCAGTGATTACCGGCCCCTGCTGGAATATGTTTAAAATACACCCTGAATTGAAAGCCATTGCTATTGCGGATTTGACACTGTGAAATATTGTGCTGCTGTCTAAACTTTGAACACGCACACACACACACACACACACACACACACACACACACGTGCACAGACATTTCACACTCCCACGTGTTTGAACTCACACAGCAGCTAGTGAGCTGTCTTTCTTGGGTTTCTTCTTCTCATGGGCATCACTAAAGTCCAGCGCAGCTTTGTCCATCCCTAGCAGCTCACTGATTCTGTCATTGCCGTAAAATTCTCCGTATTTATCCATCACCTGTAGATACATGCACACGCACACACACACACATTCTGATCATAACTGTTAATAACTCTCTAATGTCACTGAATTACTGTTACAGTAAACACATTCATCATAATATCTAAATGAATAATCAAACACAAGGAAGCAGCTTTACTGCATGTGCCAGTGCTGTTCAGCCTGCTGTCCTACCTTCCTCTTCACAAACTTATCCCAGTAGTTGTTTGGAAAGGACCTGAGAACCAAAGAAAAATATACACGCATGAGGAAAAGAGTAAAACACACTGTACACTCTGGTGGGTCGTTCATGCACAATTTGTTTATTTTAAACGAGTCTTTAATGTGACTCAGAAGAAAGAGTCGTTTCAAAGAGTGATTCATTCATGTTCTACTGGACGTGCATGAGCAAAGCGTCGCAACATCTCTGTAGGTTATACACAGGAAACAGAATCACATCGTTTATTGAGTCCTATGACTCGAGTTGTTCGTTCTTTTATCACCTGACTTCCATAAAAGAGGTTTTTGGTCAGAACCTTGACATTATTGTTACAATAATCATGGTCACATGACAAAAGAACTAACTGTACGGATCTGAAGATCAGCGCGACTCATTCTGTTCATCATAATTTGTCCATAGCCTCATTGTCCTAATTTTATTATTGGAACTACAGTCAAAGTTTGTGCATGTAGACGTGTTGGGGGATCTGCGTATTGAAAATAAAATCTTCTACTATTTCTGAACAAAGAAATTAAATCAACTAAATGAAAAAAACGAAACATTTTTTGTTCATTTTCATGAACGTTTCAAAGAAACAATTTCCGATTTTCCAAACACTAGTTTCAAGAAATAGATAAAACTAGGCATATAGGGCGCAACCAGCTGGGGGGTAAGAGTTTTCATTAAAAAATTTAGAAAAAGCAGCCAAAATGCAATAAGAGCCGACAACCATTTGGGAACCCCCTGTGTGGCCTTCAGCTCAAACTGACTCTTTTGCAAACTTTGGGTTTCCGATCAGACGGTTGTGAGTTCAAGCCCCAGTATCACCAAGTCGGCACTTTTGGTGCACCTCAGCAAGGCCTTTAACCCTCTGTGCAACAGGGGTGCTGCATCATGGCTTCCTAACATCGCTTAAATATGCGAAGAAAGAATTTCACTGTGCTGTAATGTACCTGAGACAAGTTAAAATCAAATTCCTTTTCTTTATCATTTTAGTAACTTCACAGCCTTGGTGTATTTTGTGCAAGGATTCATGCCACAAAAAACATTTTGGATATTGTAAAACCAATAATAAGGTCCTCGTGGTAAATCTGAAACCAAAACACGATTTTAGGTCAAAGACACAAAATAAGACTCTTGTGACGCGTCATATCCAGAGAAAAGAATTCGCTTCGGTGAATCGGCATGAAGTTAACGATGTGATGCATCAATTTGAAAAATTGTGCAACGGTTACAAGCACTTGTATGCGATGCATCTTTCTTTTTTTTTTTTTTTACATATTTGCAAAAAAGGACTATATTTGTATTATTTTATCAATTGACAGATAATTTGTGACCAATATTTTAGATGTAGATTGATTCCTTTTCGCTAAACTGTTTCCCGAGGCGTGTCCTGAAAGTCACATAGAATACAGATTTACATGGCAGAGGTAGAGCTGCTTCTTCCTGGAGACAGAACAGGAAAAGAACATCTGTTTGTATTTATTTATTGCAGCATAAAGGCCTGTTTGTGAAAGGGCCGTGCGTCAGCAGTCAGAAGGCGGTTGAGCAAATGTATGATTTGTTGTCTGTCTGAACCAAAGAAATAAAAGTGAACTAACTGTACAACATATGTTTTTTTCATTGCATCAAATTGCATTGTGTCGAATCAAATCGAAATCGAATCGCACTGCATCGTAATAGGAGGGAATCGTATCGCATCGTGTAGCTTTATATGTGTCTTTAATGTATGGTATTGTTGGCTATGCTTCGAGATGCGAATCGCATCGGCCTCAGTTATAGAGATGCACATACTTAGTAGGAGTAATGGTGTTTTTGAACAAATACATTTTACCCTTGCAAGCTGCAGCTGGTGGTTAAGGACAGCGAACACCTTCTACATTTACCAAGTGCAGAAGGTACATTTATTGCATGCAGTACAGTAGGTACGGTTTTCCTTATAACAATGCTGTAGAGAGATGTACAACTAATTCTCACTGCTTATGATCATTAATCTAGTTCTTGTACTGCAGACATGAATGCAGACATACATTTCTGTTGTCATAAAATATTTTGTTTTAGAGGCGACTGATATCTGTTTAAGCAGGAAAAAAAAAAAAGTCAATGCAAATGTGAGTTTATGAGCTTTCCAGTTGTGTTTAACAGCTGCCATTTGTCTTGGTGTTTTACACACTGCTTTAAATATAAAAAATGGAGTGATATAAGTAATAACAAAACACAACAATGATTAAAAACCATATATAAGGAAAACATAATAATATAATCAGCATAGCATTATGTTTTCCTTATATATGGTTTTTAATCATTATATATTTGCAGCTTAAGAAGAAACCATATCTTTATGTACAACAACAATGTAAAATGCTTTTTTTAAACAAAAATAAACATTATGCTGGAGATGAACCTCCACTGCTATTGCCTATGGCTGGTATTTAAGCCGTAATTATTTTCCTGGATGCCTGGTGCAACTTCTTTTATTCAGTAATAGATGCTCAGTGATCTGTAATGGTCTGGGCTGCTATCTGGCATTCCCCTGTGTAGGTGTGTGTGTGTGTGTGTGTGTGTGTGTGTGTGTGTGTGTGTGTGTGTGTGTGTGTGTGTGTGCCATTAACTCACTGTGTGTTGATGACCAGTCTGTCCCACTGGCCTTTAATGTCATCCTCTGATGGCTGCTCTGTAATATACAACCCATCAAACTCCAGCTTCCTGGCCACCTCCTTTTCCCTCTTAAAGATCACCAAGGGAACCTGGACAAGACAGAGACATATGACGTATGCGCCTTTTAGCAAACTGGATTGTGTAGATGTGATTTTTGGAGCTAAGAATTAGATCCATACGGACTGCAGAAGCCCATTAAAAAGTTCTCGATGGCCAAAAAAAATTATGGTAATGGATATTTTATTATTACAGCTTTTCAACGCAATAAAACACACTTCCTCAGTTCCATCCCATTATTTTCAAACGACTGATAGTTAGCGGCTCATTACATTATCGCATTCAGGTAAACAGAAAGTTGAAAATCTGCTACGTCAAAAATAAAACAATTTATATAAAGTCAAAATATTTTAAAAATAAAATCGAAATTTCAGGATTAAAGTCGAAATTCGGGGGAATAGAGTAGAAATATTTAAAAATAAAGTCAAAATTACAAGAATAAAGTCAAAATTCCGAAAATAAAGTTTTTTAAGAATAAAGTTGAAATTACTGAAATATAGTCGGAATTACGAGAATACAGTCAAAGTATTTTGAGAATAAAGTCGAAATTCCAGGAATACAGTGTCATGTCAAAAAAAAAAAAATGTGTAATGTACATATCCTAATTATCCTACAGGTACAGTCTAATGTAATGGAAGGCAACTGGGTATAAAGACACATCATTTTCTGATCGCTGCACAGCAATACTGGAAACACTACAAATAAGAACATGAATATTTTGGCTTATTGTGTGTACACAATTTGAAACATTATGTCACTTAACAAACTGGTAATTTTCTTAACTGAAGTTGATCTATAGTTTAGACGTTTGGCCTTTACAGGCATGGGAGCCCCACCTTAAGGCAGTAGTATCCGATGATGCAGAAAAAGGATATGATGGTGTGGAGGATAGCGAGGATGCGCAGTGTGGGCTCCATGTAGCCGCTACTCTCCTCTAGGACAAAGTGTACAGTAACGGGCCGATCGTTGGAAGAGTCGCCTTGTGTGTCCCACCGCAGCCCACTGTCCAGCGATGATGAGCTGTACACTACCTGCTTTTCCTCTTTTACTGCAGACGAAGTGGAAACCTGCAAGCAGCAGACAGCAAGTATATAAAACCAATGCATTAAAACCTGTGCTAGAAATAAACAGATATTGTATTTCAGGTACAGTGTTCATCTGGTCAGAATTAAACCTGCACTGGGACTGGGACCCTACAGGGTCACACAAGCGAAAGAAAAACTGACCAATTTAATTACAATGTATTAACAATGCTCACTCATTCATCCTTAGTAACTGCCTGTTTGGGTTTATTGTTGTTTGATGTAGTTTTATACAGAAAATCTCTGTAGGGACATTGAAAATGATGATAAGACATAAAATACTGTATACAAATACAGGTATAGGGAGCACTAAACACCCCATATGAAAGCCTGCAATGATACAAAGAATACAAAGCAAATCCGAAGCTTCAGCACAATGCTATACATTCATATATATATATATATATATATATATATATATATATATCTTCTTCTTCTTCTTTCGGCTGCTCCCATTAGGGGTCGCCACAGCGGATCATCCGTCTCCATACCACCCTGTCCTCTACATCTGCCTCTTTTACACCAACTACCTGCATGTCTTCCCTCACCACATCCATGAACCTCCTTCTTGGCCTTCCTCTTTTCCTCCTACCTGGTGGCTCCATCCTCAGCATTCTTCTACCAATATAATTCATGTCCCTCCTCTGCACATGTCCAAACCATCTCAATCTCGCCTCCCTCACCTTGTCACCAAAACATCCTACATGCGCTGTCCCTCTAATAAACTCATTTCTAATCTTATCCATCCTCGTCACTCCCAACGAAAACCTCAACATCTTCAGCTCTGCTACCTCCAGCTCCACCTCCTGTCTTTTACTCAATGCCACTGTCTCTAAACCATACAACATCGCAGGTCTCACCACAGTCCTATAAACTTTTCCTTTCAATTTTGCAGATACCCTACTATCACAAATCACTCCTGTCACTCTTCTCCACCCACTCCACCCTGCCTGCACTCTTTTCTTCACTTCTCTAACACACTCTCCATTACTTTGCACTGTTGACCCCAGGTACCTGAATTCCTCCACCTTCTGAAGCTCTTCTCCCTGCAACCGCACCACTCCACTGCCCTCCCTCTCATTCACACACATGTATTCTGTCTTACTCCTACTGAGTTTCATTCCCCTTCTCTCCAGCGCATATCTCCACCTCTCCAGGCTCTTCTCAACCTGCTCCCTACTCTCACAACAAATCACAATATCATCCGCAAACATCATAGTCCAGGGAGACTCCTGTCTGACCTCGTCCGTCAACCTGTCCATCACCACTGCAAACAGGAAAGGGCTCAGGGCCGATCCTTGATGCAGTCCAACCTTCACTCTAAACCAGTCTGTCGTACCTACTGCACACTTCACTGCCGTCACACTGTCCTCATACATGTCCTGCACCACCCTCACATACTTCTCTGACACACCTGACTTCCTCATACAATACCATAACTCCTCTCTTGGCACCCTGTCGTACGCCTTCTCTAAATCCACAAATACACAATGCAATTCCTTCTGTCCTTCTCTATACTTCTCCATCAACATTCTCAAAGCAAATAAGGCATCTGTGGTGCTCTTTCTCGGCATGAAACCATACTGTTGCTCACAGATGGTCACCTCTTCTCTCAGCCTGGCTTCCACTACTCTTTCCCATAACTTCATGGTGTGACTGATCAACTTAATACCCCTGTAGTTACTGCAGGTCTGCACATCTCCTTTATGCTTAAAGATCGGTACCAGCACACTTCTTCTCCATTCCTCAGGCATCTTCTCACCTTCCAAAATCCTGTTAAACAATCTGGTCAAAAACTCCACTGCCATCTCTCCTAAACATCTCCACGCTTCTACCGGTATGTCATCTGGTCCAACCGACTTTCCACTCTTCATCCTCTTAATCGCTGCTCTTACTTCCTCCTTACTAATCCTATCTACATCCTGCTTCACCAACTCCACATCATCCAACCTTCTCTCTCTCTGATTTTCCTCATTCATCAGCTGCTCAAAATACTCCCTCCACCTTCTCAACACACTCTCCTCACTAGTCAACACATTTCCCTCTCCATCCTTTACTGCTCTAACTTGCAGTACATCCTTTCCAGCTCGGTCCCTCTGCCTGGCCAATCTGTACAAATCCTTTTCTCCTTCCTTAGTGTCCAACCTCTCATACAGCTCCTCATATGCCTTTTCCTTGGCTTTCGCCACATCCCTCTTAACCTGCTGCCGCATCTCCTTGTACTCCTGCCTACTTTTCTCATCACTCTGTCTATCCCACTTCTGTTTTGCCAACCTCTTTCTCCTTATGCTCTCCTGCACTTCCTCATTCCACCACCACGTCTCCTTGTCTTCCTTTCTATTTCCAGATGTCACACCAAGTACTTTTCTAGCTGCCTCCCTCATCACTCCTGCAGTAGTTGCCCAATCATCCAACACCTCCTTAACACCACTGAGCCTCTCTCTGACCTCTTCCCTGAACCTCACACTACACTCTTCCTCCTTCAGTTTCCACCATCTTATTCTTCTTTCAGTCCTCGCTCTCCTCCTCTTCTTCTTCGCCTCCAAAACCATCCTACAGACCACCATCCTATGCTGTCTAGCTACACAGTCCCCTGCCAACACCTTACAGTCTCCAATCTCCTTCAGGTTGCATCTCCTGCATAGCACATAGTCCACCTGTGTGCACCTTCCTCCACTCTTATACGTCACCCTATGATCCTCCTTCTTCTTAAAATAAGTGTTCACCACTGCCATTTCCATCCTTTTAGCAAAATCTACCACCATCTGCCCTTCCACATTCCTCTCCTTAAAACCATACCTACCCATCACCTCCTCGTCACCTCTGTTCCCTTCACCTACATGCCCATTAAAGTCCGCCCCAATCACCAACCGTTCTTTCCTAGGTACACCATCTACCACTTCATCTAATTCACTCCAGAATCTTTCCTTCTCCTCCATCTCACAGCCAACTTGTGGAGCATAGGCACTGATGACATTTATCATCATCCCTTCAACTTCCACCTTCACGATCATCACCCTATCAGAAACTCTCTTCACCTCCACTACACTCTTACTGTACTCTTCCTTCAGAATCACCCCTACACCATTTCTCTTTCCATCCACACCATGATAAAACAGTTTAAATCCACCTCCAATGTTCCTGGCCTTACTCCCTTTCCACTTGGTCTCCTGAACACACAGCATATCTACCTTTCTCCTCTCCATCATATCAGCTACTTCTCTCCCTTTACCCGTCATAGTACCAACATTTAAAGTACCAACCCTAACCTCCACTCTCCTACACTGCTCCTTTTCCTGCCGTCTCTGTAGACGTCTTCCTCCTCTCCTTCTCCTCCTTCGGCCAACAGTAGCCCAATTTCCACCGGTACCCTGTCGGCTAACGATACCTGTGGCGGTCGTTGTTAACCCGGGCCTCGACCGATCCGGTATGAAATTCTCATTTGTGATCCGCATATTTGATTTGGCGCATGTTTTACGCTGGATGCCCTTCCTAACGCAACCCTCCCCATTTACCCGGGCTTGGGACCGGCACTAAGAATGCACTGGCTTGTGCCTCCCTAATGGCTGGGTTTATATATATATATATATATATATATATATATATATATATATCATTTTTTATTTATTCTTTTTTTTTATTCTGATAAACTTTCTCTAATAGAATTATTTATTTTGCCTATTTTAAAAAGAAAATATTGTCTTTAAGCCACTGAGATAGTTGGTGGTCTGGGGGATTTCCAAAAAGTCGCCACTGGCTCGCTCATCAGGGACAAACTTACAATTATAAGGAATAAACTTGTACATTCCTTATTACCACATTATCTCTGTAAAGCTGCTTTGAAACAATGTCCGTTGTTAAAAGCTCTTAACAAATACAAATTGAGTGAACTGAATTGAGCTACCCTTGATTGAAAACGTATCCTAAACGCGGCCGACAAAGAGGGTGAGAAATCTTATCAAGCACACCTCTCACCTCAGCCACTGACTGTTTATTCCTCTCCCATCTGGAAGATGGTATGTGAGACTTCGCTGTCACACTGGGAGTTTCTTTTCCCTAGGCTCTCAACCCATTAAACTCTATATATAAACCATTATCTTTACATCCAACTCAGTCAAATTAACACTACTCAAAAAGACTGCACTGTACAATAACGTCTTACACTTATATTGCTTCCCACAATGCCTCGTACTGTTAAGGCCTCTTACTGTTGCACAAATTATGTACAACATTCTACCTATTGCTGCCTTTTTGCACTGTAAGAGTCACAATGTGTATATATACAAAATACAGTACCTCATTTCAAATAATGCCCTTCTGTGTTCCACTTCGAATTTGCACCTTGTACTGTATTATTTGTAATATATATATATACACATGCACATTTGCACTCCTAAAATAGGGTAATTGTATATACGTATGCATATCTATGTATATTAGATTTATTTATTTATTTATATACATTGGTATTTGCACTTCTGGTCAGATGCTAAAGGCATCTTATTTAAACTCATTTATTTTTTTTTTTATTGCGCTTTTAACAATAGACATTGTCTCAAAGCAGCTGTACACAAATAATGTGGTGATAAAAATTAATATGTTGTTTATAAGAGTAAGTTTGTCCCTGAAGAGTGTGCGGGTGGCGACTGTGGCGAGGAAAAACTCCCCGAGATGGAAGAAACCTTGAGAGGAACCAGACTCAAGAGGGAATCCATCCTCGTCTGGGTTGCACCGAATGTCCAGCCCTGTATTTGTACTCTGCATCGTGACAAAGTTCAATCTAATCTACACACTGTATAGAGTATATGGTGAGATTTGTTCTGTCACTCGGCATGTCGGTGCTCTCACGGCGCAGACTCACCTTGTAGAACAGCAGGATGAAGTTAATTGCAAAGGCCACAAACAAAGCCAGCATTCTCATGTTGTAGAAATTCCGCGCAAAATAGTTCTGTAATAGGACACAAAAGGAAAACATCATAAATCATCTGTGTCAGCAGTGGAGAAGTAAATAACAGGAGATTTTGCTGGGACATGATCCATAAGTCCATGAATGAATCTTCCATGGGAATAGAACTCAAAACGAACGCATCAGCAGCTTCTAACCGTCTATTTCGAACATCTTCTGATCTAATCTGGATGACTTTAGCTTTAGTGTAGTTTTAGTGCTCTTTCATGGGTAGAGATTAACTCTATTTATTTTTAGCAAATTTCATGAGACACTCTCTTACTAGTAGCTTGCGCTGGTAGGCGATGATCTTCTTCCAGAAGGCAGACTCTTGTAGATCGGGCTCATCTGATTTGGACGAGCGGGTTAACTGCGTCTTCCTTTTCTTTGGAGCGTCCTTCTTTTTTTCCTTTTTCTCCCCGTCCTCGCCTCTGTCGCAGACACAAATATTCCCTGCTGTTAATCAGTAGCAGATACTCAGGTACTCGATTCTGAAATATATCACCACACTGAACAACAGTAGGAAAATTAAAGTGTGTGTGGGTCTTTGCATGTATAGAAATCATACTCTGCTTTCTCAGACACTGTCTTGGTCTCCTCTTCCTTCTCGTCAGTTGATGATGATGAACCCTTCACCTTAAAAAAAAAGGAAAAAAAGGAAAAAATAGATTTTTTGTTCAAATCAAGTGTACAACAAATACAACATTTATTTTTCAAGAATGTTGTCTACATATAATAATATTAAATATGCAGTATTTTGGGGGCATTTTGGCCACATTTACAAAGTTGTGGTCAATTTATAGCACAAATCAGGAAAAACGTGTCATTACATATTAGGAAAATGCTGATTAAGGTGTGCCAGTGCTGACAGAGCAGTTGTTCTGAAGACAAAAGAAAAGTTTGTAATAAACATGTTCAACAGATCATTAGTGTCATAATTAGAGCCCCAGGAATCCTGGAAATTATATGCAAATGCAGGTCAAATTTAACACCGAGATCCAAAAAAGTAGGTATGCCCTGACTTACGATGGAGACAGTCGAGACGTAGCCCACCCAGGAGTCTTGAAGAATTGGTGATTAGTGTGGGGTAGTGTACTGTAATTGATTGATAATTAAACAAATTCAGCAATTTTCACTACCGCACTCTATAAACTATACGAGCGTGAATGGAGGACAGAGCTGGATGAAACGATCAGTAAGAAGCACACCTGCATCTGATGAGACCAATCGGTGTGCTCTGTTTTAGTGTCTGGGGATGCAGATAGAAACAAGAACTAAAACTGGGCTTTGAAACCCCAAAAACACAGAACAAAATACGCGTTCTCACACCGAGACAACTGAAATCTGTCGACTGCTGGCGAGACTAAGGCATCTCACAATGTGGGAGATGTGTAGATCCTGGCAGTGTCCCACAGCATCGTACCTTGTACCTGCTGCTACGTTTGCCTGCCGCACAAGAATTTAAATTTTTTACGATTTTGTCGTAGCGCTATTATCAATGTACGATTTAAAAATTAAAATTAAAATTTGAAATAGTATTTTAAACCATAGTTCCACCTGTACGGTCAATAAAAGTCAATATATACAATCAATACTGTCATCAAAAAAGCTCTTCAAACCAGTTTTTGGGAGACTTTTAATGATTGTGAAGAGCTCTCTGTAGTTTTTGTATATCAGTGATGTTAGATGGAATTCTGGGTGATATATGCCCTTACTGTGTGTCTTCTGCGAAGTTCAGGTGAAGGTGTAGGTGTAGGTGGCATAGGGGTAGTAAGGAGGTCTGTCAGGCTGGCGTTGGGGTTATGTGGCATAAGTTTGTACTGTCCACCTTCCCTCCTCAAGTCCAGTCCGAATATATCAGACAGCAAGTCGGTGTCTTCGGCAGCCACCGCGAGGTCGGCCAAGTCTTCATCGGGCGTTTTCTCCGCATGTTTCCTCTCCACCTCCTCGCTCTCGCCTCTCACCTCGTCCTGTGTCGGGTCAGGCATGTTAGCCAGCAGCTCGGACACCTTCATGGTCTTGGCACCCTCCACCAATCCTCCACCCAGGAAGCTGTTGTAGATGATGCGGAAGAAACCACGGGCCACGCTGAAGGCGAAGTGCAGAAGCCCCATGAGCACATTCCAGCAGAAAGCAGCTAGTGTGGTCACCATGTCCTTCACAGTCATCTTCTTCGCCTTCTTCAGCTGCTTCTTCAGACTCTTCATGGACAGCACCTTAAATTTCAGCACGTTCGGTTACATCATGCTTTGATTTCAATTTTGTAAATGTGGTGGATTAAATATATCCTGATGTTATTAAATGGAAAATACGCTCCGAAAAATGACACAATGAATATAAGCATCATTTCTATATTAATAATTTTTATATAAAATTCTAATAAATGTAATAACATATGGTTAACATCTGTTATAGCACTTGTACTAGTCTGTCTAATGTTTACATATATAAACCTCCCTTATGCCGGGCTCACACTGTGAGATTTTGGCCACGATGTAGTCATCTGAGATACATTTTTAAAATCCTAAACTATTCCTATAATTCTGGGCTAAAACCAGTAGTCTTTGTTAGTTTGTTTGACATGTTTACAGCTGATTATTGGCCTTTGCAATAATTCTTTTCTCCCAAGAAAAACTCTGGCAGGGTCAGAAGATTTTAGACATTTTCCCGTAGTGTGACTCCTCCTACAATTACGTCAAACCAAAAGAAGGGAAAATTAGTGTTTGTATGAGGTTCTTATTAAAAAGGCATTTAATGAACCAAATGAACTAAACGGATCGTTTTTGTTTGCCGCTAGCTACTGAACGTGTCATGGACTGATGACGTAAAACTTCGGACGAGTGTTTTTCTTGTGTGCGTCAGTTTCTGAATACGAACGCTTTTTACGTGTTTAATTACCATAGAAAACTGTTAAGTAAAAAGCTTAACATGGCTTAATGTTAATAGATCCATAACTTGACAGCGTTAACCCCCCCCCAAAAAAAAAAAAAAAAAAAAAATTTACTCAACCAAATTGCTTGTCTGTACATACTATGCTTTTATTTTTTTTTATTGTGTTCACTGAGTTTGGTCTTTTAAAAACAGTGTCTCAGCGCATAAAGCAACGTTAAGCTTTTTCCTTAATGGTCTACGGGTGAAAAGTCCTTAACATTCAATTAAACAGGTAACGTTCATATTCTGTATTAATCTTTATAAACGCTGTCTTATCGCATTACCCCCTTTAAGCATATCTCATGTTAAGCGTTTTTAAATGTCCACATTAAGACAATTGAGATCCTACAGCGTGACAAGGGGAAGATGTTTGTACAGTCTGACAAGCAACAATCACAGCGACTATAAAAATCGCACAATGTGCATCCGTCATTAGGCACATAACACATTTACAATAACGTTAATCGCACCTTCATGAGCAGAACAACGTTGTAGCGGAGAGCAAACAGTGCCGAGCATACTGTGCTGATGGAGAAGAAGCCCATGTCTGGGGTTTCCTCGTCAGGTTTATCGCGCTCATTCTCTTCTTTGCTCGCGGAGCGCTCTCCTGCGTCCGACATCTGTGCAGCCAGCTGCATCTCAAATATGGTGTCTTCGCAGAAATTAACGAACAGCTCCATCTTCTCCTTCTCGCCGCCCTCGTTCACGACGTCGAAGATGAACTGCCGCTTAGACTCTTTCACCTGTGGCTTCTCCCACTGCGTGCGGCTCGACTCGCTTATCTCGAAGTACACGCGCTCGATGCGCTTGGCGCTGCCCATGATCTCGATGCGGCCCAGGTAAGGCTGGAAGTAATTGAGCACGCTCTCGGCCAGCTCCAGGAACGTCTGCAGGCGCGAATCGTGGGGCATGTGCTCCGACAGGTTGGTCAGGAGCACGGCCACGTTAAAGCCGATGTCTTTGGCTGGCTCGTGAAAGCGCTCCACAAATTCCTCGTAATCCAGCAGCTCGTTTTCGTCCGTTTCGGCGCACGACAGCAGGAACTCTGTCTCGGACTGCGTGTAGTGCTTGTGGCTCTCCATGGCTTTGTGAAAGTCTCGCTTGGAGATGAGCCCCTTCCCGTCCGGGTCGTACTCTTTGAAAGCATCCGACGACGTGAGATCTTTCAGTTTGAGGAACATGTCGAAGAACTTGAGAATCATCTCCACGTTGTTGGAAGACTCCACCAACATGTCGACCATCTGCTTTCCGATGGTGCCGTTGACAACGTTCCCTGAGGAAAGACTCATTTGAATTTTACGACTTAGTAATGCTATGTGGAGAAATATATATATTTTTTTTTAATGGAATAGCTCGTGGATTATTACCCTCTAACATGGAGAGCAGCATTACCACCATGTCCTTCTGCAAATCCATGAGCTCTTTCAGGAGGTCAATCTGGCTTGAATCCTGTATTATTACAAACAGGCAGGATATTATGTACATATATACTGAGCATGACAGGTTTAACCCTTTTTTGTGCCAGTTTGCTGTTTTTAGACGCCTACCTGGGAGAGCTTCATCTGCATGTGTGCAAAAACATGGAGAAACCCGACCACGGCGTCCCATAGGCGACTGTGTGCCAGGCTCTGCTGGTTCCCTGTGCAAGGTCCCTGTAGCAAAACATGACAAGAACCTTAACAGCCTGCTATTCATTGCATTGAGGTTTCTCGTTTTTTTATACTTGGATAGAGTCGTTTTGGAAAAGGATGTCAAAAAGGAGTTTTTTTATACTTTTCTAATAAAGCCACCAAAACTGCCAAAGCCCTTTTTTTTCATGAAGTTTATTAAGCCACGATGTAAAGAACATCACACGAAGATAAAACAAAATATATAAAAACATTTTGGATTAATAAACCTATAATAAACAAATAAATAACTGCAGACGAGATTTGCATTTCACATGCTGGCAAATCAAATTAAATCGCCTAAATTGCCTGTGCAAGCACAAATGCAGCATAGCATCAATGCACCGAAAAACAAACACAAATTCATTCATAGAATACAATTAGAGCAAAATATAACTTTACAGAATCCCAACCATTGTTCTCTTTTTAAATCACAGCCTACAGGATGCTCATGTGTCGGTCATGGATGATGGAAAGTGACACTTAAATCCGTCATGTTGGGGGGCTGGTGTTCACTCATGCACATAAAAATTATTTATTAAAAGGTCTTTCTTTTCACATTTCTATTTATAGCATTATCATAATAGGCTGTATATTAACTTATTGGGAGAAAACCGGTATTTCTATGTAAAATTACACATTGAGCACCCCCATATAACCAAAATGGCATATTTCTTAACACCTTAGCGAAGATTCGACTTAAAAATTAGTAGTTGAATCAGGCTTCTCCTATTCTTTGAATAATTGGGATCACCCCTAGTATGAAGACATGGTGCTGGATGATGAAATCTGAAGCTCAAATACACTATTTCCTTGCAGGAGGTACTTAGAAAGAACTTCTCTGAATTGACTTAGCAAGCGAAATTCCTTGTAGACTCTGAGGATTAAATGGACCTCTGCCAACATGCACATCATTTCCCCCCCCCACATGAGCTGCTACAAACAATGTCAATTCTATAATCCAAGCCCAAACCTAATTTACACAGGTTTTACAAGTCGAACACGACAGAAACGAATTACTTTGCTATGTCTTTTAGGTTTAAAGTGATTTAGCAGTTCAGGCAGTGTTGTAAATCAAAATCAGTAGGATGAGATAAAATAATCCAGAGCTCGCTAGTGTGAGACGCTTAAGTAGAATGTATTTACATGCCTGTCTGTCGGGAAGTAAAAGATATACCGTCACAACACCACCTACGGAAACAGTACCTGAATGTACTCCGTAAGAGTATTGAAGACCTGCTTAGCCACATTTATAGCTTTGGAGAAATTCCGCTGACCCTGCTCATCGATCACGTCCTTCCCCGAATAGTACCAGTAAAAATCACTGATGGACTCCTGGTGAAACGAAAATTAATTGCAATTAACAGCATTTATCAATTTCAGTTCCTGGAAAAATGGAAGATTGTGTAACGGCTAATAAATATCCTGTTGCTACCAATGCACTGTGGGTAAAACAATCGGCCCTTCAGCAAACAAACATTCAAACATGCAGACCTTCTATTAGTTTTCATTATGCAGTGTATTTTTCAAAAAAGACATGCCAGTTTAATTATTACTACTGCTAAATAGATTTTTCCCCCTGCAGGGTCTCACCTGGACTCTAAGCAAGTAGTCCACGGTGGAGATGATGATGTTGACAGTCGTGTTGTTTCCCGTTTGCGTTCTCAGGTAGTTCTGGAAATCTGTGGCATAGCACACATTAATGAAAACAATAATTGGTTGAGCACAGCACTTTTTTAACCTCAAAAACGTTATTGTTTAACATTTTAACACAAAAATACAAAAATGTCAGATTTTTATATTTTCGTGTTAAAATAAACTCTTTTTAACATCAGTCTTCCCGTAATAATCATGGTGTCTGAAACACCACTTTTGGACAGTCACACATTTTTTTTTGCAATTTTGCCTCTGTATTCCAGCAAAATTGATTTAAAATGAAACAATCAGTAGGTGATTAGAGTGTAGAATGACGGCAGATTTCTTTCTCTGCGAAGAAATGATCATCGTCAACACATCAAGTCGAGAACACTCAAGAAAGGACTTGCATCAGTGTCAAAGTTAACAATCAGGAGATTTCTTCATGAATATATATACTGAGGGTTTCCTTCAAGACGCAACCCTCTGGCAACAATAAAGAACAGAAAAGCCAAATTAAACTGGTAGGGAAAAAAGATAATGGAGAAGGAAAGGAGAGGCTTATGATCCAAAGCACACCACAACAATAGTCAAGCATGGAGGCAGAGGTAAAATTACAAAAAATTGCATCACTGTCCAAACACCAATGGACCTGACTGTACAAAGGTTTATTACTGTTAAAGTGTTACACACTACATAATAAACCCAATATTTACCAGATTTTTCACCATTTTTGTCTTCTACAGCAGCATCTAATGCTGGCTATGCATCGAGTTCGGCTTGGGTTATGGAGATGCACATCCCCGATATATAATGATAATCGAGAATAAAAAGCGCATCCGTTATACAGCAGATGTGAAATAGAATTTATACCCATGTTGCTTTAAAAACGAAACAGAACCGCCGCTTAATGGTACAGAACATTGCAGAGTAATGAGCAGAACGCGGCCTCATGAAAGAGCCGAGAGTGTGTTTCTCACCCGAATTGTGTCCTTCACAGAGCAGCTGCAGGAAGCGGAACAGGTCACATGTGAACTCGTCATCCTGCATCACCTTTTCGCCTGCACGGCCGGACCAGAGCACACGCGTGTTACAGTCGGCATGGAAACCAATGCCACACAGCTACAACGTCTGAGAGAGGCACATGGGTCCAGCATAGCCCTCACACACACACTCGTACACGTGACCACGCACACACACGCATACTGATGGAGGACACTACACGCTATCTGAGAGCGTAAAACCATATAGGTAATGGAAGGAGTTGAGCAGCATTTTGTTCCTGTGCCTCTCAGAGCACTACAGGACGACTTATATAAACATCTACACCAGCTTTTTATTGAAAAAAAAATAAGGCATTGATTCCTGTGTCAGCTTTACCTTTTTGGTGACTCAACTGCAATTAATAGCTTTGAAATCATTTCCTGTTTAGTCCAAAGGTAATAGTTGAATCAAAGCATATTTGGTATTAATGGGGATTCCTTCCTTATTTGCATTTTTACGTATTTTTTAATGCACAGGTTTGGATTTTTCAGCCAAAAAGAATGTCAGATTGGTGTGCGTGCAGCTGTAGAGACACGAATGGGATAAAATGCTGCGTTAACCATGCAGAAGGCTTCTCACGGTTAATGAATGTGGGAGCCCCGGCCAAGGGTGATTCTGAGATGACCCTGAGTACAATATAAAACTCTGATAACAATGAGCACAGATCTAGTTCATTTCACAACAGCTACACTGCAGCTAAGCCTGAAAGTGCTTTCATTTAGTTGCGTAGGCAACCTGAACTTTCTTTTTCCCACCAAAGAAAAGGGCCAATAAAAAAAAGGTAATAATAATAATAATAATAATAATAATAAGCATCATCATAATTTTTTTTTTTGCTGACAATTTTTTAGACAAAATGCACTTTCAGGCTTATTTTCATC